>JABFDZ020000049.1:13635329-13653185 GCA_019775955.2 Pollimyrus isidori | reverse complement strand
CCCCCCCCCCCCCCCCCCCCCCCCCCCCCCCCCCCCCCCCCCCCCCCCCCCCCCCCCCCCCCCCCCCCCCAGGCAGGCAGCTCATGGACAACAAGGGCTGCCTGGCACTGTGTGCAGACAGATTTGGTTTGACAGGAGAGGCTGACGTATTTGAAAGCCAGCAGGTACCGGGAGGGACCCCCGGGGTGACTCGAGAGAGGGGGGACAGTAGGAAGGGGAAGAGGTGGCAGAGAGGATGGAAAACAGCAGACATAGCAAGGATGGAACTGGACTTCTGGGTTTGGGAAAACACCCGCCCGACCTGCTTTGACCTTGGGAAAACACCCGCCCGACCTGCTTTGACCTTGGGAAAACACCCGCCCGACCTGCTTTGACCTTCCCACTCCTCCATAAGGTTACTCTGCTTAGTGACCATTGCCTTTTTTTGAGGAAAAAATAAAGTTTGTATGCAAGTTTGTTTAAATAAATGAGTGATTTCAGGGGGGTGTTTGGCTTGTTTTCTGTGGCCCCCCCGGTGTAATGCTGCCCTTTGAGCCGCCACCTCCCCCAGGCCGATCACAGCCAGGCCTCCCATGAATCTGCCTAGTCAGCCGCTTTTACTATCTCCACCCCCTCTCCCCCCCAGGGCTGGAGCGGCACAGAGGGAAAACCAGACGGGTTGACCGCAATTAAGCAAGGCAATGCTCCTCTTGCTGTTTTAAATTAGCCACATTTGTACCCATTTGGAGCAATTAAAATGGAAATGTTGCGGTGATGAGGTTTCCCCAAAGACCCCTTTCAGGAGGCATCGCTCTGCCCCCCCCCCCCCCTTCCCCCAACCCATGGCCTTATGGACCAGGAATGCAGCAGCAACAATACAAATGGCTGGTACTCTTGGCAATGCTTATGTGCTGGGAGGGGGGATAGGGGGAAGGGAACAAACTTTGGCCCCCGGGAAGAGCAAAAGCAAGGGAATGGAATTCAATAATAAAAAAAAAACGATGATCTAAACTTGAAAGTCTCCCGATAAGAGACAGAGTGGAGTCGGCGTACGTTAAGCTTGGCGTTGCGAAAGAAAGACGCGCCAATGCCCACGTCACCCCCTGATGGCGCAGCTTGCAGGCATATCTGCCGCACCTCGCACTCTACCCTCCAGAGGATAAATTAATCTCACTCTGTGTTTTACCTCGGGGAAAGCAAAAGCTATTACTTTCAAAACAATCACCGCTTAACGTTTCATTCTGCCACACTTATGCTCGTTCGCTCGTTGTGTCTGCAGGAACACCGCCGGCTGCATCAATAAACGTAACTGTAAAAAAAAGTCGTTATTTTTCTCGTTTTCTCTGAGTATAGCCATTAATGAAGTCTGTCGTCCCATGCTAGGTAATTGTTTTTTTTTTTTTAAAGTAATTTTTCTTGCTTTCTCTGAAGTAAACCATTGAAGTGGAAGTTAGCCATCCTGCGCTTGTTAATTCGTGCAAAAAACCCAGTTTCGGTAATGTCATTTTGTTCAGCTACGTGCAACGAAAGGTGCCGTCACCATGCCTGTCCCATCAGCTGGGTATGAGTGTGAGTATGGTACACATTTTTAGCAGATAGTGATACTGAGAAACCGAACTATAATGCAGAGGGGAGGTGGGGGGGGGGGAGATGGTTAACTATTAAAAGCTACTTGGGGCCAAAGGTAATCTCACACTTTTCACCAACCACACCAAAATGGTTTAATCCTCTGCTGAGTCCCAGTTCCATTCCATCTGAGCTCAGCTCCCCGGATTTAAGGAGAAGCTCATTTAAATGTACATAACTCGCGCTCCAAGGTGTACCGGCGCGGCCTCGGAGCCCTGTGGCCTTAGCCAGGAAAGCAGCAGGGTGAGACTTATTTAAGAACGTCCCTACTTCTCAGGATGAGCATCTCCGGCTTGCGTACGCCGCGCTCGCATCTAATAACGTTCCGAGGCATCGCCCGGGGCTGCCCAGACCGTGCCGTGTCTCCAGGCAAGCCGGTGCTTCACTCTCTCCATCTCGTCCGCTTTGTCCTCTGCCGTACGATTTGTCAGGCAAACTGCTATTTGTAGGCATATGTGTTGCAACAGGCAAGAAACATCTCCATTTTTTTTTTGGGTGCCATGAACCCTACATGTTGGATTGTCCCTTAGCAGGCTGGACACTGTCACCAGGCAGATATAGGTATTTCGCCATCAAATGACTGTTTCCGCAAAGGAAAAAATGTAGTTCTTCACATGAAAGATTCAATGCGTCTTCCTGAATTGGCTCCTAAATTGAAGAGTGGAAGTTGAAAGGCTCTCCATTCTTACTGCACAATATTTGGATAACCAAAATTCCATGCCTTAGACTCTGGTAATAACAGAAAATCTGCTGGAATGTAAGTGTTTGTTTTAAGAACAGCACCTGTATCCCCTAAAAGCATGGACTGCTCCCAGTCTCGGTCATCGCGACCTTATTACCCAAAGACATTTTGACTTGCTTTTCCCTCCACCTTGGTATTAGCTCCTGTTTTTGCCACCATTCTTCCTACCCATAGATAATAGTTTCTCAGATGAAGTTTCCTAATTCAGTTGTCATTTTATATTCCACTTCTGTCAGCAGACGATTTTCCTCATCTAATGCAGTGCTTGCTTGGGTCTCTGATTTGGAATCTTGTCTCGAATAGTATAATGATACAAAATGGACTGTTATACATTGTAGACATGATGCGGGGACGGCATGGTGGTGCAGTGGTTAGCACTGTTACCTCACACCTGGTTCTGGGTTCCAGTCTCCGCCTGGGTTACATGTGCGTGGAGTTTGCATGTTCTCCCCGTGTCGTTGTGGGGTTTCCTCCGGGTACTCCGGTTTCCCCCCACAGTCCAAAAACATGCTGAGGCTGGTTGAAGTGCCAAATTCCCCATAGGCGTGTGAGTGTGTCTTGCGATGGGCTGGCCTCCCATCCAGGGTTGTTCCCTGCCTCATGCCCGTTGCTTCTGGGATAGGCTCCATGACCCAGTAGGATAAGCGGCTTGGAAAATGGATGAATAGATGGACATGATGCATCTTTAGTGTCAAAATGTCATTTTGCTAAAAATAGCAGCATCCACAGAAGATTTGACTCAAGCCTGGTAATTATCTTAGTTGGGTCATGTTTTCTCTTTTTTCAACTATCGATGGCTTCTTAAGCATTCCACTACACTTCCTGTTGTCATTCAGCACCGCTTTGAGAGACATTGTATGTCAGTAGGCAAGTGATCCAGTAGGCGAGATTTCACAGTTTAATTAACAAGGTGTCATAATTCACTTGGCAGTGTTTCTTGCCGTTAGGGATAAAAAAACATAGATGAGCTCTCCACTTCATTAAAAGGGGATAAATCACAAATCACAGCCTTATTTCAAACACAATTACTTTTTTGATTCTCATATACCTACAGACAACGCTGTTTATTACCAATAATTTGATAATCAGATTTTAGATGACAATATGAATACTGTAATAGAAAAAAATAATACAAAATAAAATACCCGGGTGAGATTCAGCTTTTCTCAAGACCAAGCCTTTTCGACCAATAGAAGATTGAAACTGTTCCCAGAATCTGCCGGCTGAGCATGTCGACATCAAGATGGTCGTAGATTATACTGCAGGCAGACGAGTCTGCCTGACAATTAAAGTGAGATCACACAGAAAGAGAGACTGATATTGTGTAATCCTGTGTCAATGATCCCATTAGCACCGTAATGAAAACAACTGAAGGATCTGAAATGGAAATCTAAGTGTCACATGCCTATAAAAAAATTGAAAAAGATGGCTGATGATAAGTCCTTGAATAACCACACAGCCGTCATTATTCTTTAGTTTTGTATAAGGCAACAATATTACCTACTGAGGCACTATAACGTAAGTTGTGTGTGTGTGTATCAATATATAATATTATTGCATGACAGAAGCCTGTCTGGTTCAGTGACATGCTAGAATTGATATATATATATATATATATATATATAAATGCCCTGCGATGGGCTGGCCCCCCATCCAGGGTTGTTCCCTGCCTCGTGCCCGTTGCTTCCGGGATAGGCTCCGGACCCCCCGCGACCCAGTACAGATTAGCGGTTTGGACAATGGATGGATATATATAAATATATATATATACACCCACACACACACACACTGAGGAGTGTATTATATTATTACTCTGGTATAATATTATTGCATGACAGAAGACTCCCTTCTGGTTCAGTGACATGCTGGAATTGATAGTTGGCTCATCCACAGTCATGCACTATAGTTAAAGTAGAGCTGTGAATTAGCCGTCCTGTATCTCTTAAGGAGGACATGCAAACTCGTACACGTTGGTGGGAGTCTGAGGCTGCAGTGCTGCTCTGAGTCACCCTTACACTAATACCTCGAGGTGCTAGTCAGCATCTAATGTGCAGCATAAAGAGCCCTCTGTGTCTTGTATTCGAATAAACATCCATCAATCTTTGCATCTATAACCATTTATATGATGGCCTTGCAAAATACGACTTTCTTATTGGTCCAGAGATGTCATATGTTTATTTCCGTGTAACTGTACAGGAAGTACCGGCAGTCTAATTACAGGTCGGTAACTTTTCACTTAAAGCAGTCATCATAATGCATTATCGATACATTCATAATGCATTCATAAAGCATTATAAACATGGCTATAAATATTTATTTTAAAAAAGCATAACACATTATAGCCATGTGTATTATGCATTATGAATGTATTTTGAAGCTCTGATCAATAAAAAAACCCGTGTGACTTTTTACTCATTCAGTGCTGATGAGAATGGTTGCTTATTATTCTTGCCCTTAAAAAGCGCCCGTCGGGTGACGGTTTCCGTAGAACCTTAACGGACTCCCTGCTTCTAGTGAATCACCTGATCAGACCTTCTGTTCTTCTACAGACTATATTTTTAAGAGCACAGTGGAACATTACAAATACTGATTGAAATAATTTTCTTCTGAAAAATTAACAGTGACTAGTCTATTATTTTTTTTGTTCATTAGCCATGGTATACGTAAGTGGGATATACCACTTCCACTCCGCATCTGGCCGCATTACACCCAGGTATTGTTTATTTTCATATAACTGCACGCCCAAGTGGTTAATCCCAGGACAGGGCGGCTGTGTGGTCCTTCATAATCCATCTTACTTGCCATTGACTGCCAGGCTCAGTCAAACACGCAGTCTCTTTATGAAAAAGGCAATGATGTCGCCCGGCTGATACAAGCGGAACTCGGACTTGCACTCGGAGTACAATATTCAAAGCCATTCTGAGAGTCATGTCCAGCTTTGCCTCAGTCCATCACGCCTCCTTCATGCTGGATACCTCAGGAAGCAGGAGGTTTTCTCTCTTCGTGGAAGACGATGTGCCTTTTAGGGAAGATGCTGCTGCTCAGATGTTTTGGGGGAGCCGCCTTAAAGTCCCCCCACCCCAGTAGACTCTCGGTGTCCCAGGTCACATGATGCAGCCAGCTGGCTGGTTCACCTTCATAGTCTGTCTGAGAGATATCTTAAATCTCCCAACAATGCCTGGGGGGGGGGGGATTGTGGGATCGAGTGTCCTGTGACTGTCTGCCCAATCTAAACTTCATTATCATCAACTATAATGCAGAAATTCGAATGAACATTTATTCCAGTGGCTCAGAAGCACCCTGAACGCGGTAGTTTGACACTGGATCAGGTGCACGGTCAGGTACGGCACATTTTTTTTTTTTCCCTCCGGAAATTATGTGAATCGTTTCTGAGCCGAACAGGAGAGGCAAAGGCAATTCCTTGGGGTTCAGGGCCATATTCCAGATTTTATCTAGTTGGGCACTTTCTGCCATTTTCCGAAGTAGTTTTGCTCCATAGTGGAGCCGATTTTCCCAGCTTCTTACTTAAGAAATGCTGGCAAACAAAGGGACAGGAAAGTAGCTGTGATTCAGCAGCAGGAAATGTAGGGGTGAAATGTTGTTTACACTTTCAGCCGGCAATATATGTGTGCATTACAGCTGCTATTTTCCAAGATGCAGTAAGTTGTTCAATGTGAGGTCAATGGTTGACCCTGTAGATGGATCTATACGCCTCGGCGAAGATCTCTGGCCACTCAGAAATCTTTCACACTGCAGTTTGCACTCATCTTGAAGGTGCTGAGGTGGTTAGCAGAAGGATGGCTAGTCTGCCTTTTGAAATTTTATCAAGCCATTACCATGGCCATTGTGTCCAGCTTCCTTTCAGAGACCAGGCCGCTTATCAAAAGGGCCGCAATAGTCCAGGAGACATCCGGCCTGTTGAATCTGCCCAGCAGCCTCCGGTTCTTATTTTCCTCCCGTCCTTAGACAGAACCAGCCAACCAGCAGGAGGGCCACTGTCTGTGGCAGAACAGACTCATGGACAAGCGGCCCGAAATAATGACGGATGCCTTCAAGGTGACCCATCTGTCAAAGGCCCCAAGGACGGCCTCTGTGCCGGAGTCAGTGTACTGGGGAGCTCGCTGTGCTACATCACTGCACAATGATCGCTTTAGGTCACCTCAGACTGCACAGGCAAATTCGTATGGTGAGACGCGTAAAAGGCGCCGTATGACGTGGCTTAAATTTCAATGAAAACATTTCTTGAATGTGGAAGCACTTCTCAGCCACTACTGATGTGGGACTGAGTTTGGGGTGGTGCTGCTCATTAACGGCTTTGGGCAAAACACTCCATGGGGCCCTTCAGCGGCCCCCCGCCCAGCATA
Organism: Pollimyrus isidori; assembly: GCA_019775955.2. Classification (NCBI taxonomy): domain Eukaryota; kingdom Metazoa; phylum Chordata; class Actinopteri; order Osteoglossiformes; family Mormyridae; genus Pollimyrus; species Pollimyrus isidori. Next base: position 13,646,474 of record JABFDZ020000049.1, on the reverse strand, counting down.
GTAAAATTTATTATCTTTATTGTAGTATGGAGTCTAAATTAATAATACTGACAAAGAGAATTTAATAAACGCATTTCCTTTATTTTCACTTTACTGTGAAAAACAGAATAAACAAATAAAGCAGATTTGTCATTGCAATGTGCTATGCAATCAGCCTGGTCGGGGCCCCTCCCAGCTTGGGGGCCCCAGTGAATTGCCTGCTTTGCCTGTCCTGTCCCTACGCCTCTGGTTATTATTTATAAATTATCATTTGTATAGAACAGCGGGTTCTCATTTTATTGCAAAATATGCAATTTTAAAATAATGCCATTTATCCTCAGGTATTTTTTTCGCTACCACTATACATGAATGTTTTATTATCAGGTTATTAATTAAGGTGTAACACTGTAAATAATACATAATTCTAAAGAAGTTATAACAGGTTTCTTTTTATCGATGAGTTGCAACCATTCATAAGTGGCAAATGGGAGCCTTATTGAAAAGTGGGACCTACTTTTTTAAAGGCTGCGCGAGTCAAAATAACAGTATTCACATAGTTGTGCCATTTTTTTAATTGATTAAATTGCATGAAATTTGTGAGACAAGCATTTCCAGAATGCGACTTATTTAGAACGAGCCTTATTAAATTGTTATAAATATGACGGACACAGTGAAATGTTGAGGGGACGGTTTTAGCCTTACATCTGGTCGTTTATGGTGGTACCATAAACTCTGTGTTCCAGCGTATGGGAGACAATACAATGGCGTCAAGCAGAAGTGATGCGTTTGTTCTGCATGCACGGGAACCTCAATTACGCGTTAAAGCTAATTTGGCCTTTTCGCTGACGGCAGATCGCCGCCAAGTTCCGCCCGCCATCCTGGCAACAGCGACTCTTTGACATTTCTAACAACGCACCAATGCCCCTCTACACGCCTGACCTTTCGCTGAAGTCGGCTGCTCCTCTCGCGCTGAGACCTCCGAGCGGCGCCTCTCCTCCTGGCCGACGCGCTCCGGGGCAGCGCTCCGTGCCAGGTTTAAGACTCATGTTTAATTGAGCAAGACCGGAATTAAGAGCCGGGACATATTAATGAACCCCTGCGCCATTAAAGTCGGCGGTGGTAATTGAAAAGTCTGCGCCGTGTTCCTGCATCAGCAGATGGCCGGCTCTGTTTTTTTTTTTTTTTTGCCTTCAGCGTGTACCCTGCACCTAGAGAAATTCTGCTCCAACATTCACAAAGCCTTTCGCATAATGAACCCTCCTGAGCCGTGGATCCTGGCATGAACGGGCGCAACTATATGATGTTCTACTTTAGCCTGGCCGCACAAACAAGCTACGATAAACTCTAATGGCGGGCGGACGACCACTTTACACGCTCAGCAAACTTCGCGCACGACTGCATGCTTGCCTGCGTTCGCCGTTGCGCTCAAGGATGTTTTACGCTGCCGTGGCCCCCACCTGGAGGAGGAACGGCCCTCTTTCTGGCAGTAACTGAGCCTGTCCCGACAGGATTCACTTCAGCCGCTCTCCTTGGCTTGCCCTACACATCTCCGAACACAATTCGTTCTACCGGAGAAGGCTGGTGCTGAGTGGGACGGCAGTGTCTCCAGTGACGGTCCCTCTGAGGGGAACGAGCGGGAGGGGCCAGGGTTAAGTCACAGGGGGGCTCAGCCGGCATGGGCTGATGAGAAATAATTGGAGCTTCTTCGCTGCGGAGACTAACGTGTACTGGGAATTAACCCCGATCCTTTCTGAGTATTTGCGCTGCACAGATAACCAGCTGTTCCGGAATGCTCCAACAATGTGACAGATCTGGGTGTGTATATGAGATTTATAATGACTGGGTAACGATCATTTCATACATTATTTTAGCTATAAAAGTCAGCACACCGTTAGGGAATATCGCGGCCTCAGGTGTTTTAGCTTCAAATTAAGTTTCTCTCCAAGAATCAAGAAAATCTATGGGTGTTATGGTAACCAGAAAGTGCAGTGATGTTCCTCAGGCTTTGTTAATTGTTCTGGTTTAACTGTTCTTCTGTCTGTGGCCCACTAGCATCAACGAGGAGGATATGTTAAGGTCATGGTATGTAAACATCGGTTGATGGCAGACGTTTCTTTTGTGATCCGTGTTGTAGCACGATGGCATTTAATTATCTCGTCTACTTCTATACCCAAAATAAAATTTGCTTTATCTAACCAATTTACATTGTGAACATTCTGTGCTACACATCTAGTCAGACAAGGCTAATTTGCTGTTACCTCAATAGCCACTGAATGACTATGAATCGATGCACATATTTTACATCTATTTAACTAGTCAATTAGCTGTCTAGATAAACAGACAAGAATCGGCAAATTATACATTTAATTTACCCAGCAGACAACACTGCCAAGCAGATGTCAGTCATGTAATTAAAAATTTTCTAAGAGCCTCGAATTGGGATATTATGCCAGTCAAGGTTCTTGTCACAAATGCATGGAATTTTATCTTTTTGATGTGAAGAAAACGATATGAACACCCAAGATGCAGGTTTGAATGCAGATATCGAAAGCAGTAATTTACATATTCCTTTTCAAAAGAATCAACACACGTATTGAATTAAGGATCAAACAACCCAGTTCTGATGCATCCATGTTGCAGCCGGCCTGTAATTGGCTCAAACTATTAAATAACCATGGCTGAGAAAAGTTTGCATTGAAGGCAGCACCCTGTACATCTCAGGTTTGGGGTGGGGTGGGGGGTTCAGTTCCTTCACCCGTTCAACATGTGTGGAGTTTGCTTGTTGTGCGTGTTGTAGTAAACATGACTGAATGGGGACCAAAATCTGTTAAATCTCAGATAGAAAATTGCAGCTGTACCCTTGGGTGATGGACTTGACGAAATTTCTTCAGCCTATATACTGGCATATAAAAGTATAGAATTGTAAGCTACGTGAGTCTTTGTGTGCTTTTGGGTGAAAGCTTTGGATGGCATCTAAAATTATTCGGTCATTTTTCTGCATGTTGAAAAAAATAATTTTATTTATGATGTTGGTTCTCCATGAAGTCTTTGTCCTTCTCTACAATCACGGTGGCACCCCTGACCTGTGGAGAAGGATGCAATAGGGGCTGCATAGACCCTACTGTTTCCTGGTGAACTACTACAGGCAATTTACAGGACATATGAATGCCTCATTACCATCAAAGATCTTTTATTTCTATAAATATGTCCCAACCCCCACCACACAATCGCTAAAAAAATGTATAGCTGAATTCCCCGCTTCGGATTTCATTTTCATTCACTGTGCTCTGTCACTGGTGTCTCCAGCAGGCATGGACTGGCCGTCGGGAAGTTTGGGAATCGGGGAAGTCCCGAGTGGGCGGGTCGTTCTTCTGCAAGCCTGGCAATTTATAACCTGTATACCAGGGGCTCCTTATCCGTCAGTCCATCTCGGTGTGTTTCCAGGTCGATGGTCCATCACAAGAGGTGATTAATGGTTGATCGCCATTGGGAGAATTTATTGAGGGGAACCACCCCCCCCCCTCCTCCGCAACTGGATGGAAAATTCCTGGCCTGATTTTTGTTGCCAGTCCATCCCTGGTTTCTGATGTCCTCTTTTGTGGGGTGGGGGGGGAAGCAGAATAAACAAACTAGCCTCTTTAAGATCAAAGGAATCAACATGCACGATCCCAACTGATTCACACGTTTTTCACTGTAATTATAACACCCATCTGCTTCTTGCCCCTTACGACCGACATTGATTGGGAAGGAGACCCCGTTCTGTGTCCTCTGACTGAGGGCTATGCAGACCTGAGACCAAGTGTGCATTCTGTAGCACACCAAGCAAGAGTTCTGTTCCGCTCAATCTTCATGACGACATGGAAGGAATATCACAGGAATGAAAACAGACAAAGCACCAGGCATTGGCATGGTAAGTCAGCTCAAAAGAAAAAGTCTCAGATGATAACTATGCTTTATTTTTTGTAGTCACGTATTTTCCTTGAGATCTACCACCTCATAATGTGGATCTCACAGTTTAATATTCACCTGCTAGTGTAACATGCTGCCCAGTGTGGGCTAAAAAAAAATCTGTTGTGTAATAAACTCTGCACTATAACTTTTGTTTGCTGAGTCTTTTATTTATATAATGCAGTGGTTTTTCCATATTGCCAGGCTTCTAAACCAGCAGAATTGGAAATTTCCACGGAGGGATCATTCTTTTCATTTTTTCTCTTGGCTTTATTAGTCTATCTGATGACAGGAGACACTTTTATTATCCTGGAGAAAATTGTTTAAAATATGAAGACTGTGAATGACATTGCTCTTTGCAGACATGACTTTAGTCTCTCGGGAAAGAGACTCAATCACATGACTGCTAAGGATGGGGGGGGGGGGGGGTGGGTGGAACAGTGGCCTGTCAGCAGAGTCTATTCTTCTCATCTTAAACTTTGATGGCATTCTGTTGCATTGCTGCAGCTGTGTTATGATGCACCTTTATCCACAACAGAAAAGAGAAAATACTTTGAAGCCTGGTCTTAATTCACACGTTTGTATTGGTGAACTTCAATCAAGTTCAAATTTACGTTCAGCTGCTCTATCAGTTTATATCTCAAAGAGGGAGACCGTGAAGCTCCTGCTGTTCAGCTGTGATGGTGCCTTTGACTTTATGAGGCTCTGAGACATATATCATTTATGTTATTATTCTATATGACACATATGTTAAATCTCTGTATCCATTGCATTTCATGTCCATAAACTGCAGCTCAACTGGTTGGTAGAAACAAAATCCTGGGCTGGAGTACCTTCCGGACCTGATATGTCTATTATTGTCTGTATCCTACAATGGACTAACAACAGTCCAGGGTTGTGTTCTTGATTCCTGAGTTAGATTCTGGGCCCAGTACAACCCAATACTTCATGGACGATGGATGGATGGATGTATAATTTCAATCCTCCCTTTTCGTTCATCCCCCCATGAAGCAATTTTTTTTGTTGCTATTTTCAGCTTTTTTTTGCTACATACTTAATCACACCTTAGAATAACCAGCATCGCCCAAACATACATGATACGTGGCATGGAAACAGGAACGTGAAACACATTAAACAGCGGAAAAGCTGCAGGACTCTCTTCGAGGTGTCTGGTGACATCAGCTCTCACTGAGGTGACAGTCATGACTCCAGCGCCTTCCTCATCCGCATCCATCCAGCTGGCTGCTGAAATCACACTGTCGCACTGACACCTTAATTATAAAAGTACCAGCCATCACTTCTGGCAGCCGTCCTGCTCTGCTCACTCCTACCAGGATTAGCGGCTATTTGCAGCCGTCTTCAGCCATTGGCTGTCTTTATATGTTTTACAGTCATGCTGCTTTGTACCCAAAACATTTTATTATAGATTTTTGCTTATTCTTGGCCAAAGTTTGTCAAGATCAAAATAGCAGCTGAGAGACTTGTAAATTTTCTATAAAAGTGGGGTGCAAAAAAAAATCACATTTCAGTCAGACATACAGACGGTGGGCCAGCAATGCTATGGAATCTATTTTGTTTTCAATCAGAAGCATCATCTGGGCCAAAAAAAAAAAACATGTGATTGGTTTGCATTGCTTCCCCAAATTATTTAAATGCCAATGACTCATCTAATCTTTCCTCCATTTAGCAAATCTCCACGGCACAGCGAACGATAGATAGAGGAGACAAGTTGTGTTTACGATGCCATTTCTCGCCTTTCGTCTTCAAAGGTTTATCCTATCAAAGATGCGTTTCCAATTTTGCCCCTATCTATCTCATTACTGCTGTGTTTGTCTAATCCCTTTCGATGCACCACGAAGTCAGAAGGGGTATCACCCGGCTCGCTGGAAACAAGGCTCCTGTCCAGCCAAACAGCGATCTTGCCGCTCAGAGTCGAGAAAGACCATCGATTTCATCTTCAAGCTGTCGGTCATTTGATGAGACATTATAATTTCCACCGTTCCTTGTACTGTCACACATTGTTCCCATTTATGTTCATGGTTCATCTCCCAAATTATAAAAAGACATAGATATACATGGCAAAAACATAGAACCTATTCATTTGGTTGATTTGAAGCAGATGACTACAAAAAATGGAGAATATCACACCTGGCTTACAGTCTCAAACATGATGAGTACGTGCTTTTTTGCCTTCATTTTTAAAAATGGTGAGACAGATTCCAGTAGATCTTGTCCTACAGAGCAGCAAACAAACCTGATATTGTTATGATCTATTCACTCCATTATGACTGTAAACACATGCCAAGTAATTAGTTTGATAACCAGAGGTGCAAAAATTCCATTTATTACTTTATTATTTATTCAACAGTTTTGAAAGATAGATTGAGACGGACAAACATAATACATTTCAGATCCGAGCTACGTCTCTTATTACCCTGGAATGAGGGTCCCCTTCTCCTTCCTCTTACAGCAATCTCACAGGCAGAATATATGAAAAGGGGCTTGGTGTAGCAAGGACAGGGGGGAAATGGGGAGATCTGCTAATGTTACATGCAGATGCCAAACTCTGACACACGTGAGTATGACGCACTTACATACACGCAGCCGCGTCTCCAGAATGGTCACACGGATGCAAAAGACCTCAATTTCACATGGATTTAGCCACTCTTGTAAAACAGTTCAAACTGTCACCATGGCAATGTCGCCAAAAGGATTTTGCAGAAAAAAGGTGAACTTTGACCTCTAGGCAAGAGTGGCACACAGGAGACATTATTTTACATTGTTCAAGAAATATTATCACATTTTCTGAGCTTTAAGGGAACCATCCGACATGAGTGCTGGCCACCAAACACCAGTTTATCTGCCACAGATTTGAAAGAATGGCCATTTCAAGGGGTACCACGTGAAATCTGGAACTCTAAAATATCTGTGTTGCTTCTATGCTGTTTGGGAGTCCACAGGTCAAAAGGAGAGTGACAGAACAGGAGGTTCAGGACGAATTGAGAAGTATTCTTGGTTTTAGTTATGCTGCTATCCAAGTAAGGTGGATGACGCTACGTTTCTCCAGGCAAGTCTTACCAGCACTGATAACAAGATTCAGGCACAAGTCTGCTACTTTTTGCTCGCTGACATCACACTGAAGGTAAACATCATTGGCAACATGCAACCACCAGGTGGCACTGTGCCCAATACGAATAAAAAAACACCCGCTTCGCACAAAATGACGGCTTTGTATTTATTAATAATGAGCTATTATTTTATCCCCTTATATCCCCCCTACCCCCGAGCATGCCAGTGCCCACATAAATATAATTTTTTTAACTCACATGGGACCAAGGAAGTTACATACAGCAATACTTGCAATGGTGTTCTTTTTTCTTTTATGCACTTATTTTACATTTGACAAAAGAGAAATACCAAAGTGCTTAAGGAGGAGTATACAACGGTGAGAATGGGAGAGGGGGGGGACAGAGAGGGAGGGGGAGAATGCTGTAAAGTCATTCAAAAGGAGAGTTAAACACGGAGGTCCTTCGTGTCAGTGAATAGACAGCAGAGCTGGGTTTGTTCCTTACAGAGAATGAAACCTCTGGGTGCAAATTCTGTCTGACGCCGCCGCTCTGGGTAGCCCCTACTCCCCGCCCCCCCACCATCACCCTCAACATGGGGAGTCCAACTTGTTTCATCTTTTTTCTCTTTTGATTCAGAGGCAGAGGAAGGCGGAGGGGACCACCCCGCGGCAGAGCGGCGGCTCAGTCGGCGTACAGGATGAACCCGGAGAAGGTGCTGTACTTGTTGTTGTTGCCCCCGTGGGCCTTTCCCCCGTCCAGCTTGATGTAGACCTCGTCCCCCGCATCCAGGTGCAGGATGACGCTGTTGCTGGCATAGTCGTAGTTCTGGTCGGCATCCTGCGCAATGGCGCTGGCCCGTACCTGTGGCAGGGGGGGTTGGGGAGGAGGAGGAGAAAGTTCAGTATCCGCTTCGGCATGTAATTGCTGCCACCATTTGCTTTGATCCAGTATTCAGGGGTGGAACGTTCACGTCGAGAAAGTACAGATCCTGACCATGATTTTGTTTCAGTCAACCAGTTGAGTATAAAGAGTCACAGTCACAGAGCCCTCAACTGGTTGGTTGAAAAAAAACCTTGGTCTGGATTTGTATTTTCTAGGCCTGAACTTTCCAGCTCTGCCAATATTGGCCAATCAAACAGAAAAATTCATCCTTGTTCTCCCTCTACAATGATCCCTGATTTAAAAAGCTCTTGGACGCCAATCTCTTTAGTTTTTTGGCGGATTTTTCAGCGGATTTCCTACCAGAAAAAGAGAGGCCCTTTTTCTCTCAGAAAACAGTCACAGCCTTTGTGCCGGAGAGGTGGCCAAACTGTTAGATTGAAGCCCTGATCAAGCAAAGCTTCTGTCCCAGTCTGCTGCCACCATCCAAGACCCTACATGCAAAAAACTGCAGGGAGAAACCTAGTTTCACCCAGCAAATGGGATCATGTGATGAAGATAATATTAAAAATAAATTGGTAGGCCTTTACTGTCTTATAAATTTCATCAAATTTTACTGAAAAAAATCACAGCTGGCACTGGGGAATTAGGGAGGTTAAACACAGAGACCTCTATCCCATGGATTCTAGAAGATTCCATGCTGTAGCACCAGAGAAGAATGCAGTTACACAAATGTTTTTATCGGTAAGGTGTTTTGCAAAGGTGTCAGGCAAACACTTACAAATGTACATTTTTCATCACAGAACTGAAATCTAACACATGCATAATTTTTTGGAGCAAGCAGTAAAGCAGCACTCCATCGTCGAGCATTAGAATCCACGGCTGACCAGCAGGACCATCCATTTCTACACCGGACAAAACAAAATCATTTAGCTGGAGACATCTTTATTCTAAGGATACTTAAATAAAAATTGGCAACATTTATGTCAATGGTCAATCTTTAATTATAAATGAGTGAATTATTACACTCACACTGCCGCTGGCATTCGGTTTACTTGGAACTGCCTAAAATTAAAATAATTTTTTTCAGTCCTGATCTACTTCAACCTCCAAAGAGGTCAGTGTGCTATGACGCATTGTGCTCTATACACTGTTTCCCAATGTGGTTCCTAGTAGGGAGCTCGGAGGGAGAAAAAATGTGGACTGTTTGGCAAGGAGCTGGGTGGCAGCAAAAATGTGCACTGTCTGGCAGGGAGCTGGAAGGGAGCAAAAACGTGGACTGTCTGGCAGGCAGCTGGGTGGGACTATCTGTGGGTCCCCAAGGACTGGATTAGTAAACATTGCTATAGCGTATTTTCAACCTTCATGAGAGCATTTCTGTAGCCCATGAACAAGCAATTATTAGCGAAGATACCCTAACTGATCCTATCCTGCTCCACCCACTGTATACTGGCTTCTCTATACCGTTCATGACCTTCAAATTCGACACCATATGCAAAGCTAACTTGCTGATGATAAAACAAAGTGCATCATGTGTCAGTAGAGAATTTGGTAGGTGCTTTGGCACACAGTGGTCATGCTAATAAGACAATGAAATCTTATTCATGCCAAGACCTGTGATGTGAAGTAACTTCCTGTATTTGTCTTTGCTGTATGCCAAACCTAACAGCCTAAATCGTGAAACAGTGGGATTCCTGATCAGATTTGCATCACTGCAGTAAAAATAATCTACAATACCCTCATTATTGTAGCAACTATGATGGTCTGGTGTCCTTCCTAGTACGTGGTGGTGATCTTTAGTGTAACACGGCAGTTCTAGGACCAGGCATATGCTGGATCACTCCATGTATTTGATCTGAAGAGCGAAAATGTGACAATTTTGTCAACCTGCTAAGCTGCCAGATCACTGCTGTGTGTTAAATATGTAGGCTTTTTGCGTTTTATTTTCAGCACTCGTGTGGAAAAACATTGGAGGGATCTTGCACTACTGCTGAGCTCAGACATGTATTTTGAATTACACCAATGAAAAAAAAACTTTTAGAATGTGGAAATTCAAACAAACCTCTGCACCTCCATCCAAAAAAAAAAAAACATTTACACACATTCCACTCACTTCCCCACTCAGAATTCTCGAAGCAGTAAAGTTATGCTTCACTTGGTGCAGCTGATCTTCACTAGTGGGGCCCACACACAGGAATGACTAATTTGATATTATTTTTTCCTGCGTCTCTCGCCCCTTTGCGACTCTCTGCCCTTCCCCCCTCCCTCAGTCAAACAGCCCCGAGCAGCCGCAGCCCGCGTCTCTGCACTCATCAGCGCCTTCCTAAGCTGCCTAATTAAGAGTTGCGTCTGGGCTGCCTCTCTAGCGAGCCGTGGAGGGTGGGTTGGGGGGAGCTACCGCCTCGGAATACTGGCAAGAGAACAGCAGCGTGCACGTGCCACCCCGCCCCCGTCGCTCAAGATACAACATATTAAAACTGAATCCTTTGAGTGGCTCGACACTGGCATGCAATATTGAAAGCAAACCTTAGATGAAATTATGTTGGGAAGCACTTGAGGCTGCAGGGGCCTTCACTGGAGTGGGAGGCGTGAACGCGGGTGCAGCTAAGACCAACATCACACCTGCCTTTCTGGAACTGTGAATAATCTCTTTTTCCTGTCTAAAACAATTACGCAAATCACTTTTTCCCCAAAACTTTTTTTTCCATTCGCCACCGTTTCGTGTATGTATTGCCCCTCAAACGAACACCAATAAGCAAAATATTTTGCCAGTCAGTGTTACATAAACATTGGCCGACCCCCTTATAGCTTACATGTAAAATACATGTAAAATACATGTAAGTCGTACATGAAAAATGAAGTATACAAATACAAAATAATTACAGGATGTTAATCTGCTAAAAGATGCATCCAACCATCTACAGCGAGTGCTTATCCAGGCTGGGATGTGTATGAGGCGGGAGACTAATTCAGGAAGAGTTGAGCACAAGGCAGGGAACAGCCTTGTTGGGGATGTGTTGAAGGTATGTTCTACCAAGCATCTGGACATCAAAGAAAGTCAAACATGGTAGAGAAGAATACGACTAAGACACTTAGACTTTATTCATCCCCTGTGGAAGCCGGGGGTGGAGGGGGGCGACTTTGTTCCAACAGCAGGTCTACAGATATAAAGGCGTAAATAGTATAAATATATAAAGTTGGTGGCGCAGAGGGCAGTGCTATCGTTCGGCAACCAGAGGGTTGCAGGTTCGAGCCCTGCTTACTCCTGACC
>JABFDZ020000049.1:13570533-13584873 GCA_019775955.2 Pollimyrus isidori | reverse complement strand
CCTGTCTCTCTGCCTAGCATCACCCCTGTTCGCTTGCCCTTTGGTCAGCAGTAATCCTGTCTCTCTGCCCAGCATCACCCCTGTTTACTTGTCCTTTGGTCAGCAGTAATCCTGTCTCTCTGCCCAGCATCACCCCTGTTTACTTGTCCTTTGGTCAGCTGTAATCCTGTCTCTCTGCCTAGCATCAGCCCTGCTCTCTTGCCCTTTGGTTAGCAGTAATCCTGTCTCTCTGCCTAGCATCACCCCTGTTAGCTTATCCTTTTATCAGCGGTAATCCTGTCTCTCTGCCTAGCATCAGCCCTGTTCCCACCAAGTCAAAGTCCTTGAATTTTTTATGTACTCTCCCAATAAAAGTCTTTCTGATTCCAATCCCCATACAGTATACACTCAAAAGCATACCTATTGTAAGCAAGAGTATTCCATATTGTTTCTGAATCATTTGGCAGCAATAATGTGCAGCTAATTGGATCATTGTGTCTGGAAGTGCAGCTGCTCAATAGAATCCTGCTGTCATTCAAACTGTGAAAAGTCGGAACTTCCAAGGAACTGTATCAGCTAATCACCGTTTGATGTTATACTGGAAATGTGTTTTAAATGTTTCTAACTTTCCCAAAAGCCAGTTTTTGAAGGTTCAGTATGTTGTTGCTCTGTAATCAATTGGTCCCACATGAGAGCGATTGTTTTCCCAGAATTTGTGAGTATATGAGCTAATTAATTGTAGAAATTGTGTCTTTTGGGACCTGGATGCCCGTATCATAACAAACTTGCTGTATGTGCCTTTTTATACTACCAAAAAAAGCCTTGATTATTTTAAATGCGTGAACCATTTTCCAGATGACTTGACATTTACGAAATCTAACCATGGCAGGCAAAAGTGGCTAGCAAAAAAATAGACAGAAAAAGATTATCTAGAGATGGCAGGTATTTACAACAGAATTGGATGTCTGAAACTCTGGAAGCATTCAAGAAAATCTGGATCGATTTTCACTTAGCCGAGAAAAGAGAAAGTGTTGAAAATTAATTAGAACCATAAAAAGATATATTTATTATTTATTTTGTTAATGCCTTTAGTGTGTTAGATATATTAATATTTTAAACGATCGCATTTGCAGGAATATGATCATAGGGTTTGCCTAGGGTTATGTAAATGTATAATCACATATAATTATAAAGAAAATAAGACACCATGCAAACATAAACACAAACAGGGAAAATGCCTCAAAGAAAGATTTTAGGAATCAGACTTCAGTCCTGTTAATTTGCTATTTAGATTGAGGTATCCTTGCTTGGATCTATGTCAGTGCAAAACCGCGACTGGTAACGTTTTGTACTGTAGGTTAGTGCCAAAGCCCAGCTGTGGTGAGAAATGTGCATATTTGCCTGCCCAGTTGCCTTTTAACTTCACCAGAAAAGCTGAAGTCAGAGAGCTGGCGGGGCTTCAGTAAGGCCCAGTTCCGCACTGCGAGATTCGCATTGACAATTCGGTATACTCTTCTGCTTCAAGCTCCGCTGGCTTGGACCCCTTAACAAGCAGGTTCTGACCTTCTTGGTGAACTCATTCACCTGCTACCTGCGGGTTTGGTGAATACACCTGAAGGATAGGCACCGGCTGCAGGCCCGGTATCCGTGGAAACCTCCAGCTTCCAGTCTGGTCTTTCTTCGCTCTTCTTCGCTTGCTCAGGCCGAGTTGCCCTCGGTAACAGTAATGGAAACAGACAAGGAGAAGGAAGATAGCAGCGGAAGCAAGAACCCAAAGAGCCGCACCCTTCTTGACCCAGAGTTCATCCTCGGTCAGGCGGGAAACAGCACCCCATCCAGTCGCACCCCCTGCCTCCGCCAACCTTCCCTTTTAATTGCATCAGAAGCCCAGATGATCGACCACACCACCGGGGGGGGGGGGGGGGGGGGACGACGCTCCAAGTAACGTGACAGGAAAGCAATAAAGCTGATAAATGATCTGGGCTGTTCAGGTGTTGGATATACACACCCCCCCCCATTCACCCCACCCCAGCCCTGTGGCCTCGCCAGCCCCTAGACTGAGAGCAGACCAACCACAGTCAAGTATGAAGCCGTTCGTGAAGAACTGCCATTGAGTGGAATTTCAGATCAATCGACTTATATTTCCTGTAGACAGTTAGAGGGGAAAATCGCCGGCGAAGGTGTGGAAAGGGTGAGAGGTCGGTGATTTAGGTTTGGCAACGACAAAAAGCAAACAGAGGGGAAGACCTGCTCAAACAGGCAGGACAGACGGATATCGATCGCATACCTGACAGGTGCAGACGTACGGTTTGCATTTGGAAATGGGCAGCATGCAGGGCTGAGAATGACCCAGCAAAGTGCTGCCATGAACGGGCGCCTCATTTTCCTGACTTTCTGAGCTCAGTGTTTGAACTTTCGTTTTCCGGGAACAACAATGGTGAATTAAACCAGTGACTTTGCTGGTTTAGTAACAGGTCGAAATGATTCAAAATGGGTTGAAATACCTTGAATGATAAAATCTGGTTTTAAAAAAATGCAAATGGGCTGATGCTCAAAACCAGGCTTGTGTACTGTTGTCCGCAAAGGGCCGGTGTGTATGGAGGTTTTTGGGGTAACCTTTAGGTCACCTGTTCAAACCCAGGTGTGAGGCCTCCACAGCCAATCAGTCCTCTAATTAGTCATCTAATGAGGGAGTTTCAGCAAAAACCCGCATACACAGCGGCCCTTTCTGAATAAGATTTCCTACCCCTACTCTAAACAATGAATCATTTTATCTCAGTTTGCTCCGGGCAGCCCTGTCCTATTCCTGTCGTTGCCAGCAGGTGGCGCTGTTGCTTCTCCTGCAGTAGTATTAACTGCCCATACCTGGCCCTCCTTACCCCCTTGTTAGTCAGGTAAATTAATGCCTCCTAATCCTCTATCACGGCATTCATTATCCCCTGTTTGTGTTGACTCCCCCATCTTTTACTTGCCCGCACCCCAAATAAAATTCTTCAACAGGCATGAATCGCAAAAAGCTAGGATTCGTTTCAGCTAAGGATTAAAAAGGCTAAGATGTCCATTATGGTTCTCTGAATACTACTTAGATGTACCTATGAACGTATCTACTGGTTTTAGTGTAATATTACAAGATAGTGATCAATTACTTATTCAACATTTGCTACCACACTTTGCAGCCGCGAGCCTGTTCTTTATCCTCCCATGATTGTACATGTAAATAATTAGTGGTGCGAACAGAGCACCCATGCATACAAATTATCCAGAAGATTATGTGTGTAGCAGCATTAATTAGTATTAGAATTATGTGCTTAAATGGTAGAATTACAAATATTTAGTGAGGTAAAGGAAACTCAATAACTTTCAGTAAGGAAAAGAAGGACAAAATACTACAGATTTTTTAAGCTAGTTTTGGCTGATGCTGCCCGTTCTGCTAATGCTGACCGCTGTGCATCTCATGACCATTTAACAACGGCGCAGCTTGTCCCAGAAGAGGCTGAGCAAGGCGTGGCGGAGCCAAGGTTAGATTTTATCCTTTACAGTTTGAGATCTCCTCTAATGGGAGCGCAAGGGGCTTTGCCTGACCACAACTAAGTTCGACTCAAACCTGAACTCTCTACAGATCAAGTTAAGCCACAATGACCTGCACTTAGTACTAGAATGGGTCAGTCTGAAACCATTAAACTTTTAGCGATGGCTTTTGGGTAGATTTCATATTATGGATGCACATGTAGTTTTGTATTAAAAATATAGATAACATTCCTTCAGTCCTCTTACTCACGGAGTTGTCACTTTGCACCCTAAAGATCTTTTCCATAATGGTGATTTCTTTGCCATGTGCAGAAATTAGATTTAGAAATTTGACACACCACAGCACAACAACAAAACGCGTCCTCTGCATTTAACCCATATGTGACATAGCAGGGGGCAGCTAATTCAGTGCCCAGGGAGCAGTGCTTGGGGCAGTACCTTGCTTTGGGTACCTCAGTGGTATCTTGCTGGTCAGGGATTCAAACCAGCAGTCTTTCAATTACAGGTGGGCTTCCCTGACCATTAAGCCACCACTGCCCCCGATACAGCAGCAGAAGACGTCTTAGGTGCAGAATGTGGCTCAATGGGCTAAATCTCTGTACATGTCATCAAAAGGTCACCAGTTCATGCCTGGCTTTGGTAAAATAATCACCTGTCCATGGGTACTTAATCGCCCCCCCCTCCCTCCATGGGGGTCACTGCAGGTGGCTGCCAAGCTTGCTCTCAACTACATGTTCGTCATCAAGAGCAAGTCAGGTTGGGCACAAAGAGAAGAGAATTTCCCCACAGGGATCAATGACGTGTTATCGTTATAGGGCTTTTTTTCCACATATCCCATCTTGCCCTTAACACACACACACACACACACACACACACACAGCTGAGAGTGAATCTTAGGTCTAAGTGTAGTCTGCCATTTATCAGGAGGGTGAATGATGCTGTGATTCTGCAGTCCCGGGCCGGAATTGGTGCCCTTCCATTCACAGGAAGCGGCCAAACCTCTTGAACCGCACATGCCGCCTCTGAGGCATCTGAGTCCGCCGGCGGTGCCCAGGCCCGACCCTGTGGTTAAGGGTGAAGCGCAGGTCGTTTTGCCGCCATCGTGCGTAACTCCTCGCATGTATCTCAGCAGCTTCCATGGCAGAGCCAAACAAGCGTATTCGTCTCACATTTCGCCTTATTGATTTTTGAAAGAATTAATCACCGCGCCCTGCGCCAAGCACTTTCCCGGGCATTTACTCACACTCAGACTGAGTGTCCTTCACCTTAGCATTTTGCCGCGTGCGATTTGGGCGATGCTTCAGCTCGGACTGAGGTGTTTAAGCCAAACCACGGACGGCACATCTGGGGATTTTTTGCTTTCGAGGGGAGATTCATGTCAAGCATTTTCAGAAACTGAAAAAGTAGATGTGGAAGAGATGCTCAAGTGCTCACTTGGCATCTCTTCCATCCCACCCACCCACCACGCCCAACCGACCACTCACAGCGTTCCCTTTAAGTGGCAGCACCTATAATCCTGTTTAATGGACGTTTAATATTTGCACTTACAGGGTAATCGCTCAAACATTCATTTATGTCTCTCGTTGCTTGTTCAGGGTTCTGACAGCCTATTCATCAGTCTGAGCATGCCCAAACTTAGCCCCCCCACGGCAATCAATCAGTCCAAGCGTCTTCGGCGCCTTGGGAGATAAATTTTAGTCCGGTATTAATCATAGTGAAGTTTGCATAATCTCCCCCCCAGCACCGGTTCAGGGTCTTTACCTAGGAGGCCCACCGGAACACGTTGTGTATCTGTCACGATCTTGTTAATGCCAGGTAAGTCCCCCCCCACACCGTAATCGCCCGATTTTTGTCCCAGCCTGCAGACAACTCAGAAATCTGCATGGAAGGTCAATTTCGATATGCCGGATTTGCACGTGCCGTACAGTACTTGATGTCGCAGTATGTGATGTCGCAGTACGTGATGTCACAGTACGTGATGTCACAGTACGTGATGTCGCAGTACGTGATGTCACAGTGCAGACGCCCTCGGCCAGACAAGCGATCGCAAAGCATGAGCGCAGGACTTGCCGATCACACGGCTGCTGGCTGCCGCCCCATCTCTTGCCTCCTGTTCCCTGCGTGGCAGGAACGCATCCGACACACCTTCGAGCAGTTTCTCCAGATGTTGTCCGTAGCCCACCACAACACAAAACTGTAAACAAATAAAAACACACTTGTAGACCAACCGGCGTTTTGAAGCACTGGCAGGCTGCACTATGTCACAAGCTGGGTATAACAGGACTACTTGGCTGCTTTCCAGATATTGTCTGTTGTCTGTTTATACATTTTATTTGCTTGTTAGATGGTTTTATTCCTTCAAATAGATATTTGAATGTTTTGCATCTGTTTTTTACCAAAGATGGTCAGCTCAAGACAAGGTGGTGGCTCAGTGGCCAGGACTGTGGTTGTGGGTTCAATTTCTGCCCCAGCTCTGTGTGTGCATTTTTCATGTTCTCTCTATATCTATGTGGTTTCCTCCTTAAGTCCTCCTGCAACGTGCAGTTTAGATCAGCTGTTTCTTTATGTCGTATCTGTCCTGTGATGTATATGTTACACCGGTCATATAAAATGGATGGATACAAATATTCCCACTGGGTTACGTGCATAGAAGCTGTAGTAGAAGCATTGTTTCATATTACTTAACTTTTCTGGAAATATCCACAGAAAGCAATAGTTCTTGTATTCATGGTTAGCTTTAACTGCTGCTTGGTGTTTGGTACTGCAGTATGTTCTGCTACAGAAATTTAGAAGTACACACTGCTGAATGAAAGCCTAGAATGTGTGTGTTTGTGTGTGTGTGTGTGTGTGTGTGTGTGTGTGTGTGTGAGTGAGAGAAAGAGAGAGAGAGAGAGAGAGAGTTTCTGTTTATGACATTGTGGGGTCCAGATGTTCCCACAACATGGTAAAACCTGTTCTCTTTCAGCTTGTTACCACAAAAACATGCTCACAATTTAAATATACAAAAATCTGTGATGCAATCAAAAAAGTAAAATATATTTTTAAAAATCATGTATTTTGTTATTTACAAATTTTATAGCTAAGGTTAGGACTGGGTAAGGGTTAGGGTTATCATAGTTAGGATTAAGGTTATGGCCAGGGAAATAAATGGAGAGTCCCCACAATGCCACGTGTGCCCGCAGGCCAGCGTGCATATGTATGCACGTGTGCTGACTGCCATCTAGTGGACACTGCCTGCGACACGGATTCGACAGTCGTCCCTCCAGTCACCTCAGGAAAATATTTTCGCAAAGCACAGTGTGTAGGAAACTTTGGGCATGTTACATAAAACATCACAATGTTTTATGTAATGACCGTGAAATGTTTTATAGGGAGACTTTTGGGCTTTGGGATGTTTTGAACCATCCTCAGGCAGTGGACGATGATTCTCAGACATTATTTTAATGACTGTCCTGGAGATCTCAGGCTGTCACAGTGCCCACAGCACAAGGAAACATTCATTTCTTTTCTTTGTGGGAAAAGAAAGAGAACTGTCTTCGTCGGCTAGACAGCAGTCACCTTTTTTAAATTGAAATGATTTTCATCACATGTTCCTTGACTTTGCAAAATGTCAGGGGCTGCGGATCACTGGATCCTGGTTCCAGAGCTCTGACTTGCATCCTTGGACTTGGTATTTCATTTCTATTTGTGTGGCCAAGGAGATCGATCGCATCCTTGTGGGCAAGCGCTGAAGGTTCCTACAGAGCGTACCACTGAGGTACTCTGAGCAGGTTACCACCCCCTAGCACGACGTCACATATGGCCTAAATGCAGAGAGCACATTTCATTGTTATGTCCATGGAGTCTACAGAAGTGCCCAGTTTGTGAATTCCAATCTCATATTCACTGTTCCTACTCTAAAGATTCAGCTTAGGTCCAGTAGGCCTCCACCTACTAGGAGAACGAGGCTGAACTTAGCCTGATCTGGCTATTTCTAATGAGTCTGCATACAGTTTGTGTGAGGAACTTGCAGACTTGGATGCGACTGCTAATTCTAAGGCGATGTGGAGGCCTTCCTTGACGAGTCCCTGAAAGTTGCTGAGGGTTGTGTTTGTGTTGCCAGTGTTTTCAGAAGGAGTTCCATCTCACAAAGCACCCTGGATATTAACCAGACACGACTCACAGCCTGATGGCAACTGTGGTCTGAATCTTTGCTAAGAAGGGCGGCTGCAAGGACTCTGATAAGGAGGTGTTTGGTAGAGGGATCTGTGAGCAGGTGACACACCATCTAAGGTCTATCAACCCATGTCCTGCTGACAGAGGGATCAAAACACTTTGCTCATTCAAATCTGGACATCTCTGGGCCCACAGTTCTTGAGTCTGGTCCTCTGATCAGATGTGAACCACCCTAACTCACTGAGATTGCACGGGTGGTGAATCAGCTTGGTAGACAAGGTCGCAGGGGTCTGTCATACCCTGTAATACAATTAATATTTGCTTCTATATTGAGACGGGCATCATTCTGACTTACTGGAAAATTGAAGTTGTTGTCCCTATCTGGAAAGGGAAGGGTGATCGCTTGGGTCATGGCAATTACTGGTGGATAAATCTGCCCTCAGTACGGTAAGGTCCTCGCAAGGGCCATCCTCAAAAAGATCCACAATCACTTTATCACGTACCAGTGACTGGAGAAGCTCAGTTTTCCACCTAAGAAGTCTACCATCAACCTCATTCTGGCACTGAGGGTTGAGTGCAAATGCAAATATTGGGTTTCTTTGCAGCCTTTTCCAATTTTTGTAAAGTGTTCGACTTAGTTGATCGAGCTGCCCTGTGTGACATTCCGAGACTTTGTGAGATCCACCGGAAGTTACTGGACATCATGGCTGGCCTGTTCACTGGTACTGTGAGTGCTGTGCAGAGTGGAGGCAGAACCTCTGCATTCTTCCCAGTTGATTCTGGGGCGTGTCAGGTGTGCCTTCTTGCTCATACTCTCTTCAGTGCTCACATGGACTGGGCGTTGGGCAGGGTCATGGGGTCCAGTGGCTGTGGGGCATCTATCGGTGAAGAAAGATTTACTGATCCTGACTTTGCCGAGGATGCTGTGATCTCAGAGTCAATGGAGGCTCTGATCAGGGCTCTTGAGAAACTGAGTGTGTTTAAATTATGCATTTCATATAGGTTTATATTCAAGTTTGTTTATTTTTTCTTTTGTTCCATCAGTTTTTAGTGACAGCTTATCCATTGAGAGCATCGGTGATGCAGATACCATCCCTGGAAGAAAACGATGGACGATGGGACACTTACTGCATGGGATGCCAGTCTACATGCCAGTCTACTGACACACGCCATTGGAATTGCACCATCTTTTGTTAATATTGCATGCATGAACACGTCCTTTGTCAGATTCAAGTACCACCCAAAGTCACCAATTATCTGGAGCAGCATGGTTTTGGGAAAACATAGGGGCACGGAACACACAGCCTGAGCTCAGGCGAGTCTGGAACGGGGAGGTGAGGTGAGAAGGTGAGGATTCCTCCCTCTGGGCCATTGGCTGCCGGATTTCTCGCTATTACTATTAGCAATTTTCCGGATTCTCTCACCTGGGGTGCTTGCGGGGATGCAATCGTCTGACGCAATTTATATTTAACATCCGCGGAAAGTTAACTAATCACGGCTAGCTCTGATTGCGCACCTGCTGTTCTCATGGCACAAAATGTTCTTTGAAGATCAAAGGCTGTATTTGCAGCCTGGGTATGATAGAATTAACAAAACATTTGGCTTGATTTTCAATTTACAACCTTTAAAAAACCATAAATAACACTAATCGGAGATAGAACTAAAGTAAAGGTTGATACAGAGGGTCACGGTGTGTCCTTTACCCCTCCATGGATCAAGGTTTGACAGTTTTTTCAGTTCCTTGTGTTTGTGCAGCTTGTCTTTGAGTATTCCACTTACCTCATGCATTCCAAATATGATGTGAATTGGTGACTCTAAATTGCCCCCTTTTACCGTATGAAAACCCTCTGGTTAATCCGAAGTAACATTACAGTAAATGAGACTGTTCACACTGCCATATGTCATTATCTCATTGAACATCACAAGGTCTCCTACTAGCCTTGCTGGATTTTATTCGGTGTGCAATCACATGTAATATATGTGTGGTGTCCCTGAAGGAAAAGCCCTCGTTGCTCTATAAACATTTGTAGCCCAGTCTGAGTGTAATTATTAATGTCTGTCCGGCGTTAGCTGGTAGTCATAATAAAGTGTAGCTGATCAAAGGCGTTTTTAGTGCTGGGCATTTGCACGAAAACAACAAAAAAAAAAAAAAAACAAAGCGCAAAGACTTTATGGGAAACTTTGTCATGGCAGTGTTGTTTTTATTGACTCCGTTCCAGGGACTGGAGAGGGAGAGCAGATGGCTTCTTTCCGTGCCTCAGACGAGAGTTTGCAGGCTTTGAACGGGTTCCATCCCGCCGATTCCCGCCAGCCTCAGATGTACCGCTGCACTTCCTGTGCTCTCCCATGCGATAGCTCGCCTAGCGATTTTGCCGGCCGCATGGCTGTTGTACATTTCCCCACGACAAAGAGTCTCACTCGCATTTCCCTGTGTGCTGACAAACAGGGCAATTTGGGTTTGTGACGGGGGAAGTTTTCTGTGAGGATTCAAAGGGAGAGTTTGAGACTGTGAAGCTTTAACAGTACAGTTGGGAAAAAGCAGTTTGAGCGTTACCTGAAGGTCTCATACAAATGTATACGTGGTGTCTGGATGTCAGTGGTTACCATCAGAACTGTGGTACATGCCCTCATCCCCAAGAGATTTAAATACCATTAAATAGTATTAATTAAATATTTTAAAGATATTTTTATAAATTTACCACCACAGACAGATTGACACCGACGGTCAAACAGTAAATAATGCACGTCCAGGAAATGCTTGTGAAAGACACTAATTAACATTGTTGACTTCATTTATTGACCAGTTGATGACGGAGATCACCTATAAGCCGAGGTCTTGGAGCAGGAGAAAGACCACGCCGACCATCCCATCCTGGGCTGCAGTCTCTGCCTTCTCCATGTTTGCCGTTGTTTAGGTCGAGGTTCCCCTAGAAACAACATGCTGCTTCACAGATCCAGCATTAAAGTGCTTTAAAAATGATGCTCAGGCTAAACTATTGCTAAGTTAAACCATATATTAAGCAGAAATCTCTGTCGGCATGCAACTGGGACTGACAGGCCTAACCGTGGCCTCCAGGCTGATTGGCCAGCCAGTGTAGTATGTCTCCAGGCTGATTGGCCAGTCAGAGTAATATGTCTTCAGGCTGATTGGCCAGCCAGAGTAATATGTCTCCAAGTAGGACCTCCTGTGAGGCCCAAGCAGCCTGCAAAAGGTCATGGGCCGGTTGCCGTTCTCTTTTTTTTCCCTTCCTTTGTCTCCCTTGTGGAATATAAACCTTCCCAGCCAAAAAACATAAATAACTGTCTGTGAGTATTACTTTTCCAGTGTTATCCAAATGGACCTGCACAGTGTTTCTTTATTTATTTATTATTTTTTTGGAGACCCCCGCAAGCCCACAATGTAGGGCAAGCGGGTAGAGAAAATGGATGGATGGATGGCTGGCTGGATTTTGAGATCTTCAGCATCACCACTGTCGCCCCAATGACTGAAGTCTTATTTAACAGCCCCCAGACCACCCTGGCTCTGGGATGCAGTCACCAAACCTTCCCGATCTTATACCAGGGCACTAGGGCTGCACCTTGTCTTATCCATTTTACTCCGGCTCTATCTCCAGGCCCTCCTTCCGCTCCATGCAGCTGCCTGTACTGGACTTTATCTTCTCTTGCTCCTCCACATCCTGGCCATCCAGAGGAGTTCACGTGCTTCCATAGCCAATTATGAAGAGTATTCAGAAATGGGAGGGCATTGGGAAACATATTAGGAGAATTAGACACAGTGTTCTCTAAATTTTCTGAATCTGACAGAATACACCAACCCCCACCCATGTGACCTAGTATTGGAAAAGCTGTTGGAAGATGAAGGGCTGGATAAACACATTTGATCTGCAGTTTCACTTGCCGCAGCTCCCCCCACACCCTGTAGGGGGCAGACAGCTGCAGTGGGAGAATGATGCTTGTTTCGGTAATGTTTCACTTGACGGGGCACCAGTACTTAGTAAAAACTCAGTTACCAGTGAAGCACATTTTATGAACAAATCATGAATAAATACAGTTGTTACTTGAAATAAGATGAGTGTCAATTCCTTAATTATGAACAAACGCGATCAGAATTTCACTTGTGTTATTTCTTACTTGTTCCTTCAGTACTTGCTTCAGTAGTTCACAAAGGTTTACAGAATTAACACATATAGTAACTAATACAGTCACTACGTGAGATAAAACATATCAATTTATTAATGATGAACTAACATGTGATCATATGTAACTAAGACTGTGATTAATTAATACATAAGTAATAGTATAATACTATATTTGTGTCCTGTTACCCTTATTTCTCATCACTGAAAATTATTTTACAAATTAACTATTGCTATATCACAGGAAAATTTGCTTAATTTTTTATTGTAATATGCCAACTGTTACAAACTAATGGAAAAACAATCTGACCAAATTTCGTGGTCCTGAAGTCTTCAGCTAACAGGCTGCAGAAAAATCAAGGCAATGCAGCCACAGCCAAATTGTTGACCCCACACTTACTGCTGGCTGGTTTCATCTGAGCGCACAGGAATGACAGCAGGGAGAGTGATAAACGCATCTAAGGCACCCAAGTCGGTGATGAGGCAACAGTGTGAGACCCAGTGCGGAGGTCAAAGGTCACGGCCAATGTCTCGAGTCCCTGAAGGAGTCTGCTCTTACAGCTTTTTGCAATATAAATCAAGTGCCTCATCTGTTTGAATACTTAAATGAATATGAAGAGTGACTAAGCATCTGGTAAGTAACACCCGCCCATCCATCTTCCAAGTGCTTATCTAAAGCAGGAACCGAAGTTAACATGAATAATTAAATATTATTATAACTATATAATTCAGGTTATAGGTTTGCAATTTCTTTTGAAGAAAATAGGATAATAAATTATTTTTTTATGAAGAAAATAGGATAAGAAATTAACTAAAACACTACATTTGCTATAAAGAACTATTCACGCTGCTCTCAGTGTGCATGGACAGTAACTGTGGAACTGCACTTCAAAAATGCTTTCAGGGTTGTTCCAAGATCCAGACTTGCTCTTTGGCAAACTTGAAAATGGTGGCAAAATGATCTGGGAACAGTTTCAACACTTCGACGGCAGCTGAAGTTTCACAACACCACCATGACCAAGTTTCCCTTAATAATGCATTCTTCAGAAACCCGAATAGTGCTTTCATGCAGTGTCATATCTAGCAGAACTGAAACGTGACACTGGTCTGGATGAAAATGAAAGGATACGAGGGGAGAGACACAACGATAAAACTCCGCAAGTTGTATAATTCCTGAGCTGGTAGAAGGGGAAAAGATTTGACCATAATAAGGTTTTGGTTCCCACTAATGGCTTTTATCTGTTCATCATAATTGGAAAAAAAAGGGTAGCATCTGTACGCGATGAAGAAATAGATGCTATTTATCTTGATTGGAATCTTAGATGCTTATGGACAATGAAGGCTTTTTAATTGGGATTTTTGTGGTGGACGGAAAGTGTGGCTTCTTCTCATTATGTGGTGACACGTCTCAGCAAACCTTCATCTTCATGTTGGCCAGACCCACTCGCCTCAGATTTCTGTGATTAATAATTACAGTTAATTGCAATTACAATTACCTTGCAACTTAATTTGCCTCACTGAAACTAAAACAAGTTTTGATTTTCTCATGTCCTAAAATGTTTCCAAAACACTGTGAAATGTGTACAAATATAAGAACTTTAAAATTTGTGTGTGTGTGTGTGTGTGTGTGTGTGTGTGTGTGTGTGCGCGCGCGCGTGTGTGCATGTGCCACGCCCACCTCATTACCCCATGTTTTTACCTGAATGTCCTCACCTGTGTCTTGTTTTGGCCTGCTTATCCCCTGTATTTAGTCTGCGTCTGACATCCAGTCCAGGAGACTCGGCATTGATGTTAGTGATATTGTGCGTCTCTGTCTGCCCTGAACACTGAATAAACCCCATTTTGTTTGGATTCCCGCTGCCTGTTTTGGTGCTCCCCTGGGCAGCATGACAGTGTGTGTGTGTGTTTTATTATTACACTTTTGAATAAGTTTGACAATTGCATTTTAATTTGTGTGGAAATAATATGGTCCATTGCAGATCCTCTTCACCAAGAAAACTACACCAGTCTCTTAAATAATAACGATTAACTAGAAAAAGTCCAGCTTATAGTCACAGGTGGATAGATCAGTTCTTAAAAATAAAAATCCAGTCCAAGATTTTGTTTCGACCAACCAGCTGAGTTTGAGGAATTACATCCCTACTTAACTGGTTGATTGAAACAAAACCTTGGTCTGGGTCTTTATTTTTTGGAACGTGAACTATTCACCTGTCCCCACACTGAATGTGGTTCTATTCCTTCGGTAGAACGAGTGGCATCGCTCAGTTTCACTTTCGCATGTGCTTCCTGTTTGCAGGCCTCCTCTGGTTTCCTCCTACAGCATTTTTGGTGAGGTTCTGGTTCTGAGGAATCTCTGCATCAACAGATAGCAGGTCAAATACTGCAAAACAGAAACTAAGATGAACAGAACAGGACGAATAGGAACATAAGAACATAAGAATTATACAAATGAGAGGAGGCCATTCGGCCCATCAAGCTCGCTTGGGGAGAACTTAACTAATAGCTCAAAGTTGTTAAAATCTTATCTAGCTTTGATTTAAAG
>JABFDZ020000049.1:13498054-13525460 GCA_019775955.2 Pollimyrus isidori | reverse complement strand
CACTCACTCACCACCATTCACTCACCCACCACCATTCACACACTCACCATTTACTCACTCACCATTCACTCACTCACACAGGCACCTTAAGCTTTCTAATTGGTGAGTATTTAGATATGAAAAACAGCAGCCTGCCTGTGTGCCAGAGGAACGTCAAGGACGTGGGCAGGGCTGGAAATTAAACTTACCCACTCACCTGAGGCAAGTCATTTAGAATGAGGCCAAGTACAGTAAGCCAACAGTAGCCTGCTGGCTAGTAAAAAATAGCATGTCAAACTGCATGGGTCCTGTGAAATATTAGTTGGCTAATAGAGAACATTTTTACGTTCCACCATAGATGATTTCAGACCCTTTTCAGGGGAACTGCAGCCACTCTCAGTCCCTCTGAATTTTTCTATTTAACTCTATTTAACAATTTATTTAACAATCTGCCCCTTATTTCATAAACATTTCATCGAAGTTTTATAGTGATTGAAAGTGGGGACCCTACTGGAACTGAGCCGCCCTTAGGGTCAAATCGTCGATTCGCTGCTGAGTACCATCCTTGGATACTGGCCATCAAACCCTGCCCACTGCCACAGGATCCAGGAAGACAAGTTAATATTTAATGAATCTTTATTAATGTCGGCTGTACATCAGTGACATTCTGGCCGTGCCCTTGTAGCCTCAGAAGCCTTTGAGTTCTCCTGTTTAGCACCTGAAGGTGGAATATTGAGAACCTCATGAATGACGAGCCCCTGGGGAGAAACGAAGATGAAGTGATGGGGAATCGCTCTCTTCTTATTTTGCATAATTCAACTGGTTTTTCTGAGGGGGGGCCGCTGTAAAATGGTATCTGTCATGTACGACACGCACTCCCGCCAAAAAAAAAAAAATGGTGCAATCAAGATCTACTCGCAGCATGCATGGAACGTAACGCGACGCTCTGCCCTACTGGCGCCAGGCTGACACCAGGCGGCGATTCCTGCCCTTCCTGCTCCCACGCTGCTTTTGTGAACGTCGGCTGAGTCGCGGGGGTGGGATCCCGCTCACATTCGGGGCTGGGGAGCGCAGAGTGGCTGCACAGCCGCCTTGTCGGGCTCCCAGCGGCGCGTGACGCGCTACGCTGCGCGTAAGAGAGTGCGCGCTTTTCCGCGGTTGAGGTGTTTTAATGAGAAGGTCACTAGAGTTCCCTGTGTCGAGATAAATTCGCAGCGCGCTCCTCACATTCATTAAATGTTAATGTTTTGTTTAATGGATACATTTTATTAACCCTTGAGGGGAAAATCAAAAATTAATAATGGTAGTTAGAGTAGAATTAAAGTAATAGTGGAATTAATCATTTAATTGGAAAAATGATTCAGCACCACAGTTTAACTGAATACCGAATAGCTGTTCAGGCATTAATTTTAACGTTTTATTGGAATTTTACTCATCACTTTATCTTAGTAGATGGGTTGGCACCCCGTCCTGGGCTGTTCCCTGCCTTGCGCCCATAGGTCCTGGAATAGGGTCTCGGGGGGGGGGGGGGTCCAGAGCCTAAATAGGATAAGCGGTTACAGAGTATGGATGGATGAATGGATGGACGGACATTACCTTTGGATAGACCCCTTGGATGAACCCTTGTGACAGGCTGGAATAGAATAGAATAGAATATTCATAAAACATGCATATGTATATGTGCAGGTGAGAGGAGGCTTTGGGCTCACAGCACAGGGTCAGCCAGCATCCAGACCTCCAGGAACACCTGAGGGGGGGTGAGATTAAGGGTCTTGCTCATGAATTAACTCGTGCGTCAGCAGGGGGGTCTGATCTCAGTGTGTGTGGAGAGAAGGTCCCGCCTCATTGCTCTTAGTTCTCCCACACTCCATCCTTCACATTAGAGTGACCGCAGAACAAGAAAGCCAAGAGAATAGAAGGGAAAACAACAAAAACGGTGTTTCTGAGCAAAGCTTCCCCGCTCTCGTCCGCAGGTGTACGACTTTGCCGTGAAGGAGGTGCTGATTCATCGCCTTCCAGTAGAAGATGGCAGAATCTCCCCCCAGAAAAAGAAACGGAAGCACAGGTAGGTCTCCCGGCAGCCGCCGGATGACGGCGCCGTTGGGGGATTCCCGCCAAACGTGACCGAGTTGGCCTGGCATTTTGAGAATATTGAAAATATGGAACGATTCTGTATATATGGGTGGTATGACTAAAAGGACAATCTATACCATTCCACAATCCAATTAATATTGTGAAAACAAAAGATATAAAAAAATTTTTAAAAAATAATCAGTATTACCAAGCATTTCCTGGACATTTTGTTTGTGAATTTGAATTCTTTCCGTTTGTGTACCATCTATACACTGTGTATCAGTTCTTAATTTCTTATTGTTTATTGTGTATCTATGAATACAATGTACATCATATTTTATGTTACAGTTTAATTTAATGTTTCCTGAGCTAAAAAAATCTGTACTTTTTTTAGGTTGTGGGCAAAGATTCAGCTCAAAAAAGGTCTGTTCAAGTTTCTTTTTTCCTTTTTATTTAATTTTTCTTTGAACTGCATTCAGTGTCTTTGACATGAATTGCATTTGTACGACACACATTTTTTTTAAGCATATGTTGCAGTAAATTCAGTTTCCTGCGTTTTTGTCTTATTTTACACGCATCCCCTCATCCCCGTGACTGTCAGACAACTCCTCCAATCAGGTGTACAACTACCAGCCATGTGACCATCCTGAGCACCCATGTGACAGCTCCTGCCCATGTGTGATGACTCAGAACTTCTGTGAGAAGTTCTGCCAGTGTGACCATGCATGTAAGTCGCCCCCTGGGGTAACGGGACCTTTGGTCGGCTTACCTGGCACATCTACTGCCACTCGAGAAGGTGGGACCATTTTTAGGTTTATTTTAATTTGCTGATGACTAATTAAGAGGGCAGAAAATCTCTGAGAAAATCTCTCAAGGTCCCCTGTTTTGGCAATAAATGGCTTAATGCCTGGTGTAAACAGGCATTAACTCTCCTGGTTGTCTCCATTTTAAGTGTATGACTTCTACTGAAGTATTCCTCAGTTATCAAGCTGTTTCATTAAGAATTTTTGTTTTCCATGTTTTTGAAATGTTGTCAGACATTTTTGTTGTAGATGTGTTGGGAACCTGAAAACAGACATTGTCTGTTATTGTCAGTTTGCTTGATTATCCTGCGAACCACAGAAATGTGCTGTCATCAAGTATAAGAATATGATAAACATAATAAAGAGATACTGTAGTTAAGGCTATCTTGAAATCTTCAGGGAATTATTATTATTACGAGTAATTATGGTAATTCCCTGTCCTAAATTTTATACCATCACTTATTATCAAGTCTTAGGCAAGATATAGATACGTGAATGCAGAATAAATTCCTAATGCAGACCTCATTATGTCTACTGAAGACCAAAAACAGAATTCCAGGATAAGACCATGCTATCAGCGGTCAGTTGTAGAGCTGACAGTAGAGTAATTATCTGGAGATGTCTTGCTGCCTCGGGGTCTGGATGACTTGTCATTGAAAGAGCTATGAAATCCACACTGTCTAAGGAAATTCTTTCTATAGCACAGCTGGCCGTCTGTCCGTAAGCTGGAGCTGGCTGGCTCATGCAACAAGACGAGAATCCCAAAGATACAACCCATTCACCATCAGAATGTCTGAGAATGTCCTGACCTATACCC
The DNA here is from genome assembly GCA_019775955.2 of Pollimyrus isidori. Taxonomy (NCBI): domain Eukaryota; kingdom Metazoa; phylum Chordata; class Actinopteri; order Osteoglossiformes; family Mormyridae; genus Pollimyrus; species Pollimyrus isidori. The sequence continues at coordinate 13,521,788 of JABFDZ020000049.1, read as the reverse complement.
ATCCGAAATGTTATGGCAGGACTTAAAAAGACCCATTTGTGTCCAAAAACCCACAAATGTTTCTGGTCTGCAGCAGTTCAGTTTGTGGAATTCTGCCAGAATCTCCAGGGATGGGAGATCTTACAGTCCATATTTATGTGTGTAACATGTAATGGTTTGTTCTGTTGTCTGCCTCCCACTAATAATAGCAATTTGGAAACGATTAGGGGTCAATAAGGCAAACAATTGGTGGATGATTTTTGCGACGATTCTGGAGAAGTTTCAAGGGTCATGGAATCTGTATAACGGTGCACACATATACAGCTATTGCCAGTGTCCTTAAACGCTGATAAATGTTGATGCATCTGTAAGAAACTGATTCTACCTGTAAGCTTAACTGAGGCGTGGACACTGAGGCCTCCTCAAAGGGGGGGGGTCTATTGCTCCACCTGTTGGTTTAGTCTCCTCTTTCGAGTCACTGAGTTTCCATACTTTTCCCTCTGTTTTGTGTCTTTAATATTGTGTCTTTAAGATCTTTGATATTCTGCCATCCAGCAGTCACCACAGTCAGGTATAAGCGTCGTCCCATGATGATTTTATAAACTGATGTGATGTACATGTCTTAGAAAAATGCGGTCCAGGCCAATGCTCACGACTTGACCTTGCTTATGGAAGTTTGATTTCAGGCAAAAGCTTTGCACTTTTAGCATGTTAAAGAATTCCGAGCGGCGCTGCTCCAACGTTCCTGCACGTATGCTGCTCTCCTGAAAATCGATATGAGCTACTACGCTTCTGGGTTCCATTCCAGGTCAAAACCGTTTTCCGGGCTGCCGATGCAAGACCCAGTGCAACACCAAGCAGTGCCCGTGTTACCTGGCAGTGCGGGAATGCGACCCGGACCTGTGCATGACCTGCGGGGCCTCGGAACACTGGGACAGCAAGACCGTGTCCTGCAAGAACTGCAGCATCCAGAGGGGCTTGAAGAAGGTGGGATCGGGTGAAGGAGATAAAAGGAGCTGCTGATTGTCCTTTTCACTGATCAGTTTACACCTGTTTCTTTTCTGGATAAAGAGAGAAGATGTGTGAGTGTGGTAAATGTCCCTGTTAGGGATTGAGAAAAGTGCTTCAGATTGAGTGTCCTTTGTGCCGTCGCGTGAACAAGCTGATATATCCATATTCCCTTTGACCATTGCCAGCATCTTCTGTTGGCCCCTTCAGACGTGGCAGGATGGGGAACCTTCATCAAGGAGGCCGTGGAAAAGAACGAGTTCATCTCTGAGTACTGTGGAGAGGCAAGTCCCATTGAACAGCTTTGGAGCCTTGGACTACATGAGCTTATTAGATGTGGAATAGAATGGAATGGAAGTGTCTGTGTACGAGAGAGTCTCAAGCTGCCGGAAACACATTCCTTGTGTGCCCCAGTACACTTGGCGAATAAAAGCTGATTCTGATTCTGGAATAAAAGAGCCAGTCTGTGTGTCTCCTGTGTCCCTGCAGCTTATTTCCCAGGATGAGGCGGACCGACGAGGCAGAATCTACGACAAATACATGTCCAGCTTCCTTTTCAACCTGAACAATGGTACCAGATCCTCTCTAAGTACTAAACTGTACTAAACTATACTAACTGTATTATATTAACTACTAACTTCAAATTCCAACTAAACCTTCAGAATAAGCCCTTTGTTGAAAGGAAAAGGGGAATTAAAATTTTATTATCAGTTATTTTATTTAACTGTCAACATCTGTTTATGCTAAATACAAAGGCTTTATGTAGCCTTTGTATTTTTTTGTGTTAATAACATAGTTACTATTATTTAATGGTTAATGATGCCATTTGAAGCTAGATCATCTTTTCCACATCTGAGTAAACTACTTGCTGCCTATGATGAACACTGATCCATGGTAACCCTGATAGAATGTAGACTGGTCTTCCCTGCAGACTTTGTCGTTGACGCCACGCGGAAGGGTAATAAAATCCGCTTTGCGAATCACTCCGTGAACCCCAACTGCTACGCCAAAGGTAAGGTCTTCTAGCGGTGAAGGACTGCATGAATCAGCCTGGGTCCCTTCACTAATGCGCATGTTCCACTGCAGTGGTGATGGTGAACGGGGACCATAGGATAGGCATCTTCGCCAAAAGGGCCATACAGCAAGGCGAGGAGCTCTTCTTTGATTACAGGTAGGATCTGTTATCTGTTTGTCTTGAGAGTCCCAGCACAGTGAGGGGTCACCAGTCTGGTACTTTAATCTAGTTTAATTTTGTTTTGCTCTTTCCAACATGGTGGGCCCAGAGAGCTCAAAATGCTGGCCTGGTGTTCTCCAGGACCAGAGCTGGAGACCTCACAGTTACGTCATTGCTGCACCCCTTAACACCCCTTTTGAAAAGTGAAAGTGAAACTAAAACCATTAGTTGTCACATGTTTATTGATGGGGTGTGGTCTATAAAGCATGTTCCAGCCCCATAAATACAATTGTGAAGATGCAGACTGCTTCACTGGTCTATGTTTAGGGACTAGTGATGGCAGGTGACTGATTCGTGTTCTTTGTATCTCCACTGCTTAGGTATAGTCAGGCAGATGCTCTGAAGTATGTTGGCATTGAGAGGGAGATCGATGTCATTTGACCGCCCTGCGCTGCTCTGCTTTGTCCCCTTTATGACTGAAATGCCGGAACTCTCTCCCATGGTGTTATGCACGCTATGGTTTGTCAAGGACAATGGACACCCAGAAAACTGCGGCATATTACACGCATCCACCTGGAGGTCATTTCGCCATTCAGTGCGTCATGGAAACCTTATCCAGCGAGGCAGCAGTTATTCCTATTGTTATATGTGTGTGTGTGTGTGTGTGTGTGTGTACACACATGACATGATATTAATTAATAATACATATTATTAGTAACAGTAATATGTAGTATACGATTCATTCAACAGCAGTCATTACCCTTCATTATTGCATTTTTTAGAGCTTTTTCAAGGCTGGAAGATCAAAGCAGATATTCAAATGTTTGTGAATGAGGTCAGAACTGTTGTTTTATTTTTACCTTTGGGATGCCATATGGCATGAAAGAACGTAAGCAATGTAATGTATATGTGTGCCACTGGCATCTTCCAAGCCAGCGTCACCTTCAGTAATTCCTTTACGGCTATTTTTCTTTTCTGGAATTGGTCTTATGTTGTCCCATTTGGGCACGCTTATAAAACAACAAATTCTGTAAGATGACCCTTTTACCCCTTTAATGGGACTTAAACCAGCAACCATCAGGTTTGCATGTATGTGTGACTTTGGTCTTTAGTCATTATTATGAATATTGATTAGCCGATATTTCCTTTGAGGAGAATGTTAAGCAGAAGCAGAAAACATAAACATTTCATAAGTAACCAGACGCTAAACACGTACAGAGAAAACTTGAGCAACAACTAGCATTTAAAGGGCTGCAGACTATTCTGCACCACACAGGGTTACACGGGTTTGTGTTTCATTTCTCTGCTTTTTGTAAAAAAATGTTTACCTAGAGGCCATATTGGCTGTACGACATCCCAGCAATATGTAATATCTATATATCTATGTATATGTAAAATAGTGTTAGTGATTAGGGTGATTGACAGGATAAAGATGTTACATTTTAGCAGAGGAATCTAAGCGTTTATATGATTTTAGAAAAAGTTGTTATATACAAGAGACTAAAACATTTATGCATTTATTATCTGAATAATTTATTGTTATTTTCTAGCAGTGAAACCCCACATATTCCTGATGGGTAATAAATGTTTTACTTTTAAAATGGTATTAAAAAGGTAAAGAGGACACACGGCATCCATGGACAGATTGTCTGTCCAATGAAAGATAAATCACAAGGCGAAATCTCACGTGTTCTTTACTGTGTACCTGTGTGTTCTGGAGAGAGACACCACATATCTCCAGTCATCCAACGGACTGAACTCACGCCTGATACCCAGAATCTATTCATGTTTTTGTTTTGCACAACTCTGCATCACACAAACAACCTTTTAAGTCGAAATGTATGTATTCAAGCAAGTTGAGGATATTTTAATAGTTCACTATCCAAAGTGTTGCTCTGCATTCAGTTTTTGTAAAACTTTGGTGTTTAATTGTTACATTTTAATAGAAATTGTTTGGATATGAATCTATTTTTTCTGATTGATGTATTGTGTCAGTTTCCTTCACCAGGATATGACATTCCATATCACCATTGAAATGATAAAGGTATACATTTTTAAAAACTTTGTTAAACGTATAACTGTTACAATTTTATACCACAGTATAAACCTTTTAGAGAAATGTTATTCACCGTTATTGAGTGGAATCATGATTTTTACTTGTATACTAAATGCAGATTCAGAATAGGACTGTTTTTTAGATGTTTTTGTTGTCAAATGGAGGGTGTTAGCAGAGGAAACACATTAACAGAGAATTGATTTATTGGAAGGGGGAAGACATTCGTCTTCATGCTGGTCTGATTGATACTTTAGCCTCCATGCTACGTGTAGCGTGTTTGACTGTGGTCCGGTCAGTTCTGTTTTTCTTCTGCCGTTTTTCTTGGTCAAGTTTAACGTTACCCAGAAATTTAGCCGATAATTTTCCAGCTGGTGCCCTTTTAGAAAAAGTAACATTCCATAAATTATTTATAATGCTTTAAAATCCATTAAAATTACTTTTAAACTATCCCATGGGTGTGCATGTCCTTATTAAAACTTTTTAGTTTTTTACAGCTGCACATAAAGGAATAGTTTGGAAAGAATGACATGGAAATTTACAAAAAGAAAAGAAAAATCCAAAAAGAAAAGCCTTTACAATCAAACCAAAAACACTTGGATTTAAGCCCATTCAGGTTATGAATAAGTTTGCATCAATTTAGTTATAATGAATCATTAAAATTCTGCATATTGTATGCAGCATGTTTAAAAAGAAAAAGACATCATTGTTACATTTATAACACCACTTTATTAAACCCACAGCTTCACTCCACAACACCTTTGAGATGCACTGGGCTTTTATCTCCATACACAGAAACGAACAATCGCTTTAATATTTACTAGTGATCTGGAGCAAATCCAACCCACCTCTTGCTCTCGGGCGAAAGAGGAAGGCAGACTTTTTTTTTAGTATCCCTGCAAATGCACATAAGTCCAAATATCAGTTCTTTTCACTAAAGGTGCTATAGAAACACCAACAGACACCACCACACACACACAGGGGAGTGATGCGATTATGCAGCAGCCCCATAGCCTCTCCGGTGTCTGTTGTATGCATCACCATTGTGTTAATTGACCATTAACTGCGAGCGACAGGGTACATAAGATAGACATACGGATAGAATTTCAGTCCATCTGCATGGCTAGTAGTTTCTCTCCCCTTTTCTGCTAGTCCCAATCATTTCGACATAACGCGGCGTGTGCTTTTCATTTAGCCTTTAGCCTTACATCTTGCTAAGGTTTTCCAAACCAGAAAACGTTTCTGAATTCTGCCAGTAACAAACAGTCATTTTATCTAGGTAATGTAAGTGAGACATCGTTAAGAATGAGAATAAAATTGGAGAACAACCTGGATTTCAGTTTTTCCATGCACTTCCTCAAAAATATATCCCTTAAAGTTATCTTCAAAATATATATCCTTTTACGTAATACAAAAATAACTTTCATTTTGAATGAAAACAAACAGTGATTTGTTTTTACTGCTCTGATGGGAGTAAGCGAACAGCCTTTATACACTGACAGTGGGGTTTGTGCTGATGACATGATTATGCTTAAAATTTGAATGCTGTACGAGTCAAGCACCATAACACAATAGATCATTGTTCAATCACATCAACATATAATAAAAAAATATCAAAAGAGACAAGGATGGTTGGACCCTAAATGAGAAGTGAGTAATAAGTAGTAATCCATTAATTATCCTTAAGCGACTGTGACAAAATAAATAAATAATATTATTGTTGCAGGCTTGTCTATTGAACACAATTTTAAAGCAATTTTTGCATAATTTTGACTTATTCAACTTTGACTTGTTAGCTACCCGAACACCAAAAGTAATGTTTGAAACTGGTTCCCCAAGAAGAGTTGCTATTACAGGTTTATCCAAAAACTTCTTAAATATTCATACAGTTAAATATCATTCATTCTCTTGTAAGGTGAGAGCCAGCAGTCAAAGCTACAAGACCACATCCTTTATCACAGCCGGACCTGCAGCCTATAGTGACCATCACAAATAAATTATGAAAATGATTTGTTTGAATTTACAAAGAAAAATAACACACATCAGCTAAGATAAGAATTCAAAAGAAATCTCCTGCAAATAAAGACCTTGAATGATGATAAATAAGTGTGAATAAATGCCAATAATTCTTTGATATACAGTATATGAAGCTGCATGTCACAGCTGTTTCCGGCTTACACGATATTCACATAGTCAATGCACAATCTAACAACATATTTCTTTGTAGGATTAACAGTAATTTTCAGAATTCGGATCCATAAAATGGGTAAAATGCACAACCATTTCTAACAATGTGGAATGCTTTTGTAATTATTAAATAAGTCAGGAAACAGCCGTAACTGTCACATAAATGATTCATGTTGTTTATATGAGAGCAGGTGTGATAATCTGGTGTTTTGCAGTCTTCTCTTGGCTTTCACACATGACTCCAGTCTGAATGCCAATATCTTACTGCAAACTGATTATTTATTTCTTTCAGTTCTCAATTGTTCTCAGTTTTTTTTTCTGACAACCCTTACAAATACCCAATTAGCATGTAAGTGCCATCCAAATATAGGTTTCGAGTCTTGACGACCCCAAGATACGGATCTTTGACTGCCAGCTGGGATCGCAATTAATTAGATCTTAAAATGCTGCTAATTACCAGTGTTGTTTTTCATATATTTTGCTCATCTTGCATAACACATCTAACATTCTTGGGCTTGCTGTGAAAAATAATTCTGCAAATGTGTTTAGCAGAAAGCCAATGCTTCCGTTTTCCAAGGGAATGGCGCGTTGACGTCGTCTAAGCCTCAGCATGCTCTCTGCTGCAAGACGGCAGCAACAATGCAACAATGAACCATCAATGCATCTACATCTGTGTGCTGGGTGGTTTTCAAAATCACGCAACGCAAAACAAGGAATCCTTAAAGATCATAATCGATGTCGGTCCAATCCAGCTACTGCTGGGTTGCTGTGAACTGTTGGGGCATGACTCCTCTGCATTGCTCACTGCCGTTCATGGAAGTTTTACTTAAACAAACAATGTTCTGAGGGCAGAAGGAAAAATGATTGGTTCAGAGAGATAACCAATCAGACTGTAGAGGAGGTTGGCCCTAGCAACTAATGGAAGTGCCAACAACCAAAGGTCCGGCCTCTTTTAGTTGCTTGGAAGAACCTCCTCTACAATCTGATTGGTTACCTCTCTGAAACAGTCTTTTTCCTTTTGCTCTCAGAACATTTTTGTGTAGGTAAAATTCTCATGAGCCTTACCGCCACATTCTCCAGTACACATTTCCTACTGCTAATTCCTGCTTATGTTCTCGTAAACTCTCAGTGGTACCTCAAATGCTCCGCTGTAATATTGCTGGTGACTCCCCCATTGTGCCCTTTGTGCCACATGAGCAGATACCGGCTGCATGTTGATCAGCTGATGCATGACTTTATAGTAATAAAATAAAATTAAAATTAAAATAAGACCAAAATTGTTTGGTTTCTCCCGGTGGAGTAAAACAGCAATTGCATGAAACGTATGACAAAACACTATTGAACTGAAGATATATCACTGAATTTGATCCATGGTGTCCCTGGAGAATATCTGCATTTCTTTTAATAAACACTGAGCTGCAAATTTCTATGAGTGGGACTTTATTCTCCACGTCAGTGTTTCCAAATCCGATCCTTAGGGACCCACAGTCGGTCCGTGTTTTTTCTCCCTTTGAGCTCCCTGCAAAATAATCCACATTTTTGAAACCTACCAGGAGCTGGACGGACCGAGTTGGATGGTCTGTGGGTCCCTGAGGACCGGACTGACTCTATATAAAATACTGATGGAAACAACCCTGGGGCACAAGAGGGACAGGTAATTTACCATTTGCCACCCATTTTGGAGCACAATAAATAAAACACCCATGGCACATCCAGGCTGCCTAACCAAATTATTAAATTCCCCAGTGGGTGGCAAAGTAACTTTTTTAACTTATAATAACAAATCAACCCCTCAATAATGCAAAGTTGGTAAAAAATTGAACTTTTTGCATGTCACAGATCCTATTGCTCAGATCACAGTTTTAAGATGAGACCTGGACTAAAGTGTGAACCTACTGTGGTTTGCTTTTCACAAGGATCTGATCAGACCTCTCCCAGCGGTGAGATATAACCCGTGACATTGATTTTCGCTTAGTTAGCATTTAAAGCTCGTTGACTACATATCTCAGCAGAAAACTAGGATTATGTTGCCTGTTGACTAACGCCGACTGAAATAAAGGGGTAACCAACCTTTTTCACGGACGACAAAAGGCCTACATCAACCACACCAACAGCACTGATGCAAGTATACAAGCCTATAACAAGTGCATTAGCCTAAAGACCTATTCAGCTTTCTTTATTCATACGAGACTTTATTCGAGGGCTTCCTATAGATACTTCTATTGCACAGTGACTGAGGTGGGAAACACAAACTTTCCCATAATGCGATGCTAATGGCTAGAGAGCTGTCTTTCAATCTAAATGTACAAGAGCACCATTTCAGCTGAGCACTACAGGATTGATAAAAACCACAAACATAAGCAATCGGTTCATTATTATCACAAAGAAGAGATACCCTATAGATTTTCGGGTACGTTTGAATACCCAAGGCTGTAGCCCGAAGTTCAATGAATAGCTTTGTAGCACAGCATAATTGTAACCATTTGTCTATAGTACTGGCTATGTTATAGATATATGCTTACTAATAATTGGACTTGTTATGACAGTCCAGCTAGCAAGGAATGAGAGGAACCGAACCGTTAAAGGAAAAGCTTGAGATGTTTCAGGCACTTCAGACAGTCAACCCTTAAAATCTGGGCTAAACTGGTATGTGATTAAAGTGGGGTTATGAGTGAATCAAATATATAATATATTAGATATATTTCAAACAGTGTTAGGTATGTGCATTATACATTGTAGTCCTATTTTTGTCACACACAACATGGGAGAAAAAAAGAACACACATTCATAAAGATGAAATAAATTTTTTTAGATGGGCAATGATGGACTAGAAAATTGGAAGAGGCTTAGCAGCTGTTTTCCCGCACTCACTCCACCCGCGGACGTTATTCGCTCCTTGGCTCCTCCTGTATCTCGGCCAAACTTCTCCGCCTGCGGCTGGACTCTGTCAGGGCCCGGGAGCTGCCCGGGGACCCCACACTCTTGGGCTCGTTGGTGTGGTAACTCCCTTTGTAGCGGTACAGGTACATGTAGAGAGCGTACAGTCCGCTGAACACCAACACCAGCAGGAGGAGGATGAGGACTGAAAGAGGAATTATTATTAGTGTTTGATCTCCTTTTGTTTCCATAGCAATACAGGTGTAGGACCTGAAATTTTAAATTTTGTTTCAATGCACAGTAATGCTGCATTTTGGGCCTGGTAATGTGATTTTACATACACAAACTTCGACCAATAAACTTTCACATGATCAGCAGGACTTACATGCCATGACTGGTGGAGTAGGCATATCATCGTGAATGTAGACGAATTCTGTAGTGACAATGACCAGAAACGATATTGTTGGTATAAAATCTAAACAGGTTTCACTAAATTCATTATATGAATCCTGCAGGATCATAGAAAAGGATGTAAACAACAGGAATCCACTATGAGTGCGATGTGGGGAAATACTTCCTTTGGATTGGTAAATCGATAGGATAGCGTAAATCAGGGCTTCTGAAATCCCATACTAAAGACATATTCCGGTTCTCATTAGCATTTTTTGATTGAGATATTAACTGAAATCATCACACCATTCAAGTGTAACAATGCACCATTTAACATGCATTTCATCCTTCTGAAGTATCCCACAGACACAAAGCTAATTTTGAAAAGCACATGTGTCATCAACGTAATCGAGGTTTGACAGGGCTGCCTAATGAGGCGTGGACTCACCAAAACCTGAAAACCATGGGTCTGCTTCCAGGGGTACGTCGCCCATAACCGAGGGGTAGGTCCCACAATTTGACTCTACCACAAAGCCCTGGACAGTCACTGGAGGGTCTGTCTCATTAGGCCGGAAGTAGGTCTTTAGAGGGGCATAGATGTCGTAACGTACCCCTGACAAACAGCCCACAAACCCAGGACTGTTGTGCCTCTGGACCTCATAATCGATCTCCCCCATCTCTGCAGCAATATAAAAAAGATGCCATTCAAAGACCACTTCCACTAAAGAAAATTTATACAAGAACTTTTCAAATATCCGTCATCTTTACTTTTGAGAGGGAACTACAGACAGCATAAATGACAGGAGGTAGAAATCAGAAGATTTTGTTGCTTTGAAGTTACCGAAAGTTTCTTCAGCTGTCCTACACTACAGCCGGTTACAGAGACAACACTTACCCATCACCCGTCCTAAGAACACGGCCTTGGGAGAATCGAACCAATAATCCTGCAAAGGGGGGATCTTCACCCAAATGGAATCTGAATAATCGACCTGTGTAGAGTACACCAGTTCACATGGATTTAACTATGCAACCATGAACTAACAACATGTGCTCAAGTGGTAAAGTGGATCTGTTTGCAGAGCCTGCTGACTAATTTGTGGAAAGCCATATTGGAGATCTTTGGTGGGTTCTGACATTATTAACAGTTTTCATCTTTTCATAGACAGGAAACATGATATTAGAAGGGGTGACAAACTGCGTTTGTGAAGATAGTCAGCAGAAGAGACAAAACATTTCCACATATGCTGTACAAAATACACAATAGTTTTTATGGATATATAATAATTTCATATCTCTAGGCAATTTAGAAATCAACGAAACCAACAGAATTACGAAAAGCTTCTCCGGTACACATGCATGTTCTGGCAAAGCGATGTGTCGCACCTGCATCCGTATGGTTCTGTTGTGCCTGGTGATGTTGACAAAGTGCGGAAACCCGTCGGCCAGGTTGAGGTAGGACATCTGGAACTTGTGGGCAATCAAGCCAAGCCGATACCGTAGGTGTAGGCTGCCTGGAGAGGGATGAATGACAAGTGAGCAAGGTTAAGCGGTACCCAGACAGGAAGATGTTTATATCTGAAGTCACCTTGGCTCCTGTAACTGGGAGCATATCCAAATGCTATTTTTAAAGTGGAATCTCTTCAGTGTTCATGGCTTTGACCAGAATATTTATTCAGCAGGTGATTTGGCAGCACACTGACAGGTGTAGTTAGAGATGAATGGATTGGGGAGCTCATTCTTTACTGGAGGGGAGGGGGTGGAGTTATGGCAAACAATTCATGATGTAAGCCAACAAATACACAATTATTTGGGGAGGCTAAGAAATATTTTAGGGGGGGCTAAAGCCCCTCCCCTAAAATAGGCCTAACGACAGCCCTGGTTCTAGCCATGAATTCATAGCCCGTCTAAGCATACAGAAGAAGATCTACGGTTATTCTGGCTCAGCCAGGTCTCTCGGTGAGGCAGCATAAAGACCTTGCTGTGTGTCAGACTCGGGTTTGCGACTGGCCAGCTTACCAAATCCCGCTCTTTGGGGAATAAAGTGAAAGAGGTAGTGAAACTGGCTAAGGGACCCAGAAAGGAGGCTGAAATGAGAGGCATCGAGTGCCTCATGCAATTCAAACACGGATCCACTCCAACTTAACATCACCGCTCACTGGTAAAAGAAATTCCACAATTTCATCATTCCACAACCTAAGTATTTATTTGTGTCTTCCATGTGACCTATAAGTGGTTTTGAGATGAATTAACTTTGCTTTCAAGAACTTTATCCTTATCAGCTGACTCCCAGTGAATCTTTACTGATCTCGGTAGATGTGTTTCAATAAAAACTGTTGAAGCAAAGAGGTCAAATGTCGTAGAAGCTGATATCATAGTATGGGTGAATTTTAATGCAACCACAGCCTCCACACAGCTTGAAATAAAAATATATAAGGAGCTACAGATGGCTATAGAGGAGAGCAACTAGGTATGTTTGAATTGGTCGTGTTATCATTCGTACTCCTCGCTGGCCACAGCCTGTCCATACCGTCATATTTGAGGATAACAGCGATATAGTCCTTTGTGAAAGAGCTGATGTAGATCAGAACAGCAGGTGCCTGGGTTGTACTGAAGCTGAACTCGATCTCGTCGCTGGTCTGGTTGTATCCCAAGCTGAAGTTATGGGGATCCAGCCAGTTGGCCCAGAGAGCCTCGTCGGAGATCGCCTCATTTCGGATGCCGTATCGTAGCCAAGCGCCAGCCTCGAAGTAGCCTCCGATATCTTAGTATGATGAAGACAATGATGACTGTGTGTCAGATGGGATAGTGAGTTTTGGCATGCTGTTAACTAGCAGTGTAATTATCCATCCATCGTCAGTAACTGTCTATCCAACACATGGTTCTAGTGAGCCTGAAGCTTATCCAAGGAAGGACATGAATCTCGACGGATCGCATTACACCTAACTGTGAAAGGACCCTAGAGTGTTGGAAACACATGCAAAGAACATGCAAAGAACATGCGTAGACCCAAGGATGGGATTCATGCTCCCAACCAGGACTGACAACCATTTATAAATTTACGAGCAGCCTGTAAAATAAGATGTTGAATTCACCCTGCCTGTAAACCTGTAAATCCATTTTAAAGCTTGCTAAGAGTAAAAATATGGTGTCAGTAGAAAGTATGGCATGTCAGTAAAAACATGAAGCAGTTAAATAACAAATTTAAGCTTAGCAACTCTTCTCCCAGCTTCAGGGGTATGAGATTACAGTGTTACCCAGTGAGCTATCGGTCATTCTCTTTGTGTGATTATCAAAAGCACCTCCAGAAAGGGCAGGTAAATATTATAAGCAGAATATATGGTTCAACGTGTTAGCCGGTAAAGAGCTTGCTGTGTTGAAGCACCTTCGTGGCAGTAGTAGCCCTCAAATGCAGTGTTGTTGCAGTCGCAGTAGTAGGAAGCATAACTCTCCATGCAGCGGCCACCGTTACGGCACAGTATCGCTGGGTCGAGACACCCTCCGGTGCAGTTCTTCCTGATGCCTTCCTCCTCGTTCACTTTGCCTTCCAGGTCAAGGGGCACACCATTCATGCGCAAGCCTCGGATACAGCCCAGGTAGGCCCTCAGCTTGTCCTTTGCAGCACCTGAAGCGAGCAAACATGACATTTTTGAACTGTCAGGATTGGGTATCAGCCAGGTGAGAACTCTGTGCTTGTGACTCTTTATGCTCAACTAGTTGGTAGAAACAGAATCTTGGTCTGGATTTGTAGCTACTGGACCTGAAATGTCCAACACTGCTAACTACAACCACATTCAGAATTCTACTCAGTATAGTGATTATTCTCTATATTTAGCCACATGGTCTATTCATTAGCTAGCTGCTGAAGTTTCACTGGATGTCCATCTAGGAGACTTTTAGCTATACTTCTACATGGCCACTTAAGGTCATATGAACTGCTGCCATATCTACAGTGAATCAATCACTACGGCCCAGAGCACGCACCAACAAGGAGAGGCTGGGTGAACTTCATGGTGACATAGGTCTGCCCTGGGAATTGACGTATAGCCCAGGGTTGGTCGTCCACCTTAAGGCGGGCTAGCTTCACGTTGATCTCGGCCTCAACGTAATGCCACTCGTCGTCGTTAAGGGCCATGGGGGAGCGCAAAGTGACGTTGATGATGCCATCGCCCACCATGAAGACAAACAGTAGGTTGTTGGTGGCTAGGAGTGTGACATAATCAGGGCATGGGTCCGGAGAGAGACAGATAAACTACCTACCAGAATAGGCTCTGACCTAGCCTTTTTTATGTACACAGTTCAGTATTTTCAGTGCATACTGAAAACTGCATACTAAAATAAAGCCAAAAAAATACAATACAAAATATCATGCTTAAAATGCTGGAGGAGTTATCAGACTTACAATTGAGCTCCACTCGGATGAAGCAGCGGTGGTGGTCATCCGAGTTCTCTAGGAAGACGCCATGGTCAGCGGTTGTCTTAAAGTAAAAACTGATGTCAGCAGTTATGCCGGGTCTGAAGGTGGGGAACTTGATGTAGGTGGGCTTTGTGAATGCCACCGTGTTCCACGTATTTCCTGTAGCATAGAATTGGAAAACTATCATGTTCAAGAAAATGTAACTTGATTCATAATTCTAGGTCAGGGCATTTTTCTGTGTACATATACATGCGTATCCTAGAAGTCAAACCATTCCATGCTGTTCTGTAACTGCTATCTCAGCGAAAATCATCTCCATCTCTTCAAAATATGTTTTCTTCAGACAAGCAGACAAATCGATTTTGCGTAAGTCATTTTCCGATAGCCATTTGTAGCCCATAGTCTTTATCCACCGGTTCATACCTAAAACAGCATTGCGAGGGACGTCACTTACGGTCTCCATGACAGCGTAGAGACCCAAGGCTAAAATAAACTTCTGAGCCAGTCCGGTTGGTGTCCCCGATGACAATTCTTCTAACTGGCAAATGATCCCTGTAATTCAGCCATCCTTTATCTGCGTACCTATTTCAAAGCATACTCAAGCTGTGGTTCCACTCAAGAGCATGGGGTCTTAAGTAAGAGAAACCAACCTAATGCAAGAGTGTAGCAACAATAGCGATGGACAAATGGCTGTCTTACCATTGGCGGTAATCTGCATCACAGTTACAGGAGAACCTGCTGTCTGTACAGGTCTTATTGATGGCACAGGCACATCTCTGGACACCCGGGAATGAACCGCCCCAGTAATGCTGACTCTCACCGTGGCGGCCTACCCAGTAACTATAAGGTCTTCCATCTGACAGGGAGAATGGGTTTTGAATTAGATCAGTGTTTCCCAATCCAGTCCTCAGGGAGACAGTCCAAGTTCCCTATCAGACAGTCAACATTTTTGCTCCTAGCTCCGGCAGCTGAGAGGGAACAAAAACATGGACTCTCTGTGGGTCCTGAGGACTGGCTTGAGAAACACTGCATTAGAGGATGTGATTTTAGCATATTAGTATTTAAAAATGTATCTGAAAAACTATATGATAACAAAAATCCATCTTCTAACTACTTATCCTGGACAGATTTATGGGAGGTCTGGATCTGGGATGCAAATCCATGGTACACGCTATGGGCAATTTAGTGGAGGAAACCGGTGTACCCAGAGATAACCCATACAAGGGGAGACCTTGCACACTCCACACACACACAGAGAAAAACCCCTTAAACCCTTAAAGCTGTAGGTGTAAGGAAACACGGTCATCCTGTCACCATGCTGGCCCTCAACAAAGGTCTTATGAAATCCTACATATCTTCCCCTAGGCTAAATTACCTCTGCCAGGCAGATTACATAATAAGGGATCGACACTTAATCAGCTTAAGTTGGTTATATTGCGGTGGCTCCAGTTATTTCTGGAGCAGGGCCCAGACGAACAAATATCTTTGCTATCGGTGCTGAATCGGTGCCTGACGCCACAGGGCTTTTGGCCCGCCAATAGCCACACTGGCACCAACAGCCGGGAAACTCAACTGGGCGTGTTGAGGAGGCGCGACTTGTAGCAGGAGTATTCGATCCACTGCTCACAGTATTCCGAGGTGTTGGCCAGGGCAGTGACCTCATCCCATGAGGCATTGTAGTACTGGACGTCACCCAAATAAGGCTGCTGCCCTGTGCTGCCTGTCACCTTGGTGCTGTCTATCCGGTTGTGCCTCACCACCGTCCAGGATTTGTCGGCTGTAGAAGGGAAATGAAAAGACACGCAGGTTCTCCGTTTCAGCTCTACAGGGCCACATCATCTTTCAAAGCGTCAGAAGACACTCGTTTCGCTCAACTCACCCTTATATTGGATTAAAGCTAAGGACCAGTTGGGCTTATACAGCTCTGGAAAGAATTAAGAGAGCAAAGCACAGTATATTGTTTCTTTCGTTCAGATGAAAATTCAGATTTAAAAATATATATATATATATGGAGTTGTCTCTTAATTTTTTCCAAAACTGTATATTCCTACTTTATATCCAAAGTTTGGAGTATACTGCAAGTTTTTTTTATATATTGCTAGTTACTATGGAAACCAGCATATACATACTTGCTTTTCATGCTCTACCTGACATTATAGCAATGCATAATTTTTGACATTAGCCCCGCAAATATTCATATTCTGTCTTGCTTCAAAATGTAACAGGCGCAGTATCACCATGCAAACTGACCCAAACAAACACAATTAAGAAAGAAAAGGGTACCTTTCATAATGCACTGAACAGAAAAAGGTTTCAGTGGCCCGCTAAGGTCAGGGTCGATGGTGTAATTGCCTGAATAGTACTTTCCATTGAGTCGGTATGCCTCACAAGACTCTTTGTAGACCGCTGTCAACAGAAGGAGCAAAAATCTGAATGACTTCTTTATGTCCTCAAACATTAATTTAACTGGAAATGAATTCAAACCACTGCAGAGAGCCGTGAGACACTCTAATGCACACAAAATGAAACATTTTAAGAAAAATATCTGGACGAGGATTCGGTAGAGAGGCCTCAGAACATTTAACTGATAATGTCACATGTCAAGCTGAAGATACCATGTGCTGCATCACTGTGGAGCAAAATTCAGTGCTAATCCATTAGCATGCTACTATCGCTTTATTATTATAAGATGCTATAAAGGGTTAGAGAACACGTAGGGAAAATTAAATGGCTTTAAACTACATTTACAGAGTTCCTAATCTGTCAGTCATAAACTTATTTAAACTAACATATGTTCTGAATGTGTAACACCTCGAACAAAGTGGTCTGCTACAGACCGTACACATAAGTATGTTCATTATTTCAATCTTTTTGTGCTTTCGTCTTACAAACTTGGAAGATTACACTTTCCGAGTCTTAAAATGACATGGTTATTCAGGAATTATATGACTTAACTTCTGACTAGGCTCCAATGCCTTTCGTGTTCTTGATCAGTTCTCTAGTCTTTAGGAATTCTTATGCATGTAGTGCACAGATAGCAAGAACAAGATCATCTAAGCCAATGTTTCCTAATTTGGTCCTCGGGGACCCACAGACAGTCCATATTTTTGCTCCCCCTGGGATGCTGGGAGGGAGCAAAAATGTGAGTCCCTGTGGGTGTGGGTCACACTGCCCTAAGCAGCCGAAGGCACTCTGGAGGAAAGACCTGGAAATGTGGGTGACACTCACATTTTTGGCACACTTCTCCTCTGTATCCCGTGTTCTCGCACATGCATATGAAGTCGTCCCATGACTGAATACACCGGCCCTCATGCTGGCACGGGTCCGGGGTACACCTGGGGAGTAGCATTACAAGAGAGCAAGGCACGTCCCATACTCTCCCCCAGCCATTCGGCAGTACTCCAGCTGAACCAGCTGGAAGTAACTTGTCGAGGGTTGTTCCCTACTAAGCATCACATAAGTGCATTACAGAAAGAACGGCTTCTGCCTTAATTCTAAGAGCCAGATCAGGTGCAATTAATCGGCATGGTCCAACTTAACTTGATGTTATCATCTATATTGAATTATAGATAATGAGAATGCATTATAATGGCCGGTATAAGAATGAATAAAGTATTACTGTCTCTTCAATTGACAGTCAGAAGGCATTATAGTACTGCTTATAATACTTCATAAGCTCCAATGAAACTGTCATCTATAATGCACCTTCATGCACCTGCATTATAATAGTCGGCATAAAAATAATGGATGCTTTATACTGCTTTATGTAGGTATCTATGGTGAATTATATATGAGAGCTTCATAAAGCATTCATAATGCATAAAATAAACATGGTTAATATGTGTTATGCCTTTTTATAAATGTTCACAGCCATGAATAAAATGCTTTATGAATGCATCATAATGTGTTATGAATATGTTCATGGATTCTTATAGATGTGGAATTCATAGCAAGTGTTACCAATGGGGTCATAAACTGATGGAGAACAATCATCATTGCTAATAAAATGGCAGCCGTGGAAGACCAAAGGTACATACCTCCTAATGCCACCTTGTGATGGTCCCCTGGCCATTATGTCCGCCCCCACCCACAGGCCTCACCTGTCTGTGATGCCACAGGTACCCAAAAGCACCTCCATGTAGCTCCCCAGCTGGTCCTGTAGTACGGCATCGATGTCCACCGGCTCAGTGTCGATGAAGATCTGCTGCATGCATCCATGGAATGCATTCAGCTTGGTCTCACACTTGATCTCGTCATTGGTCTTTGGGCAGCCTGGGGGGAGGAGAGAGGGAATCACAGGGCCCCCAGCACAGGCCAAACCAGGAAAGTGTCCGTCTATTGCTCTACGTTGCCGTAAAGCCATTGTGAGCCCACATCCCCAATCACCAGCAGGACATTTAAAATGACGTTTTACTTGCACAGAAATGTTCTGAGGGGAGAAGGAAAAATAATTGGTTCAAAGAGATAACCATCAAATTGTACAATAAGTGGGTCCAAACAACTGGAGGAGGCAGGACCAAGCAGAATCTTGATCCCACTTTCTATACTTGCTTGAACCCACCTCCTCTATAGTCTGATTGGTTATCTCTCTGAACCAATAATTTTTCATTTTGCCCTCAGAACATTTTTGTGTAAGTATTGTGAGTAAGTGTTTTATGTCCAGCTCTGTGAGGACATTTTCCCGTTAAATCCGCATTTTTAAATAAGCAACAATACTCATCAAAGAAAATCAAAAGATATCTGTGTTTATTAATAAGTCTACAGGAACGTTAGTTAATACTCAAGCCATGTACTGTATTCTGGGAAGCAATTTAAGGTACATTTGCTTCATGTCACTCTTCAGGTACCTCCGAAAAAGTACTGGTCCCCTGT
Organism: Pollimyrus isidori; assembly: GCA_019775955.2. NCBI lineage: Eukaryota > Metazoa > Chordata > Actinopteri > Osteoglossiformes > Mormyridae > Pollimyrus > Pollimyrus isidori. The sequence goes on along the minus strand of JABFDZ020000049.1, from coordinate 13,502,834 downwards.
TCGCACAGTAAAGACGTTCGTTATCTTGAGGGGAGAGCCCTCGTCCTCGTCGATGGTCACCGTTACAAAGTTGTCCCGCGCCACCAAATCTACCATGTGCCAAAATCCGTCATTCAGCTGGTAACCTGAGCAAAAAATGAAAGGTGTTGACATGTCCGCTGTATACAGGACCATATAATTACATAAATTTAGGCCAGTGGTTCTCAATTCCGTTCCTGGCGCCCCTCCTGCCAGAATGTTTTCGTTCCAACCCTACCTTAATCAGGCTCAGATGATCCTTAATAGGCTAAACCTGGTTTCAGACTGAACGCAGTGAACACTACGCTGCGCTCTGTGCCGCGCATCGTTCGTGGAGCTTGTGCGAGCTCTGTGGTCAGAGATGAACTTTGTTGAAGTTTGACCGCTGAGCGCTGTGACGCGTTGTCGCGCGATCAATACAAGCAAAGCATCGACATTGAAATAGAGTGAAAACTTATAGCTCTGGGACGCGGGCAACTTTTACATTTCAGGCAACACCCAACTGTAAACACAGTTCTCCCAGGCCATTGGTTGCCCCCCCTCCCCCAACCTAGTCAGGTAACAATAAAATAATATTTTATTCTCCTCATGCATGCATAACAGAGGAGCTTAGAGGTTCAGTGTCTCAAAAGATTCTAAGCTCCGTTCATTTTTGCTCTGGATTCACTCTTATGTTAGAGTATGGAATATTCTTCCTGGCTAAACCTCTGGGCTCCTTTAAATCAGAGCTAGATGCGATTTCAACAACTCTGAGCTATTAGTTGAGTTCTCCCCAAACGAGCTTCACGGGCTGAATGGCCCCCTCTCATTTGTCAATTTCTTCTTCTGTTCTTATGTTCTCTCCCTGTATCTTAGAAAAAAACACCAAGTCAAGGACGTCTAAGAATAAGCATCATAATGCACACCGGCATTGACAATGTGTTTGTCTAATATTGATCCATCACAACGAACTGTACTGGATTTTTCCAACAGAAGTATTTCTGTCAGGTTGTTGGATCGGTGCTCTGTCGAAACCGCCTGCAGACTTACCTGCAGCAAACTGCAGCCTCTTCTCAGACTGTATGAGGGAGATGTTCACCTGACCCTCGCTCAGGCCCAGCTCCAGGGAGCCCAGGTTATCCGCAAAGCGGGTGAACATCAGCAGACCAGTGTAGTCCCATGAGCGGAATCTGAACTTGACAGACATGCGGGGCTTTCTGGAAAGGCCCGGCAACTGGAGGTAGTTGTTGGGCCCGATGAAGGTGAGTGGTTTCAGCAGGAGGTCCGCACAGGCAAACTCCATCGTTTTCTGGAGGAGGGTTCAAATAGCAGGGAATGAAACAAAAGGTGCAAAGAAGCCAAAAGGTATTAGAAAATGTTCAAATTGCAAGAGTATAAGAGTCATTCTATCCCAGTCAAGAGTCTTTCCTTGCACTCTATATTTAGAAGGTGGACTATACAGAAAGTTCTGCATGAGTTGAGAGCTTAGGTGTAGCGAGCGGCGTGGGTGGATGCCGTCAGGTGTCACGCAGAGCTACACCTTCCGGTGTGGCAGGCGGATCTGTGGATCCTCCCTCTGCACCATGTCGATGATGTTGATTCCGTTGAAGAATACGTTCTCCAGGCAACCGTGGAAGTTGGCCTTGTCAGGAAGGTGAGGCATGTTTGGCTCGATCACTCCCCCCACGTAGAGCTGGGAGGGCAGCACGTTAAACGAGTCAACAGCTTGTAGACGTGCAGCGAGGTTTGTGATCAAATGGAACGACGTTGTTTTTTATGTGGCCACTTGTACTCGACCATTATTAGTAATATACTATAAAATGGGGAAAAGGGCGTAATATACTAGAGATTTTAACATTTTATTATTCATACTATGCATCCTGCCCAGGGTGTCCCCCTCCTTATGCCCTATGCTGTCTGGGACAGGATACAGGCTTTGACGCTCTACTGCAGCGTTTCCCAACCCAGGCCTTGAGAAGCCTGGGACGGTCCCTGAGGACTGGGCTGGGAAACGCTGCTCTACTGGACAAGCAGTAAGACAAATATAGCTGACTGGCTGGCAGGCTGGTTGGATGGATGGATATCATTGATGCCATAGGACAGAAAGCAGAGTAACATACATGCCAAATCATCACCAATGTGCATGAAAATGATTATCACACTGGGATTATGTATTTTGCTCAGCATTCCCCTGTAGGTATGACGCATAATATGTTTTTAAATATTTAAAAAGTGAGTAAAATCCATGGCAGTGATTCAGCAACAAAAGCAGTTTGAAACAAATACTTCATCAGTGACTTGCTGTCAGAGTAAAAAGACTAAAAAGAAGAGTCTAGTCTGCTATGACTGGAGACCCCCACCTGATCATCAAGGTCCAAGGAGCTGAAATCCCCGTGGCATATAGCTCTCTCTGTTTGGCTGTCCACTGTCAGGCTGACCTGCCTGCCGTATCGCTTAATGGTCACATAGTGCCAGTGCTGGTCATCCAGGAGGTTGCCTGCGGTCAGCGTGGTCAAACCCTCCACCTCATGGACCGTGCTGCTGCCTGCAAGATACGCGGACCAAGTCACCAAGTCCGATGCGCGCTTCGTCCACAGGAGAGCGGATTTCTCCAGCTTTGCACGGAAGCACACTGGAAATGCAGGTCTCCAGTTAAGTCTGATGGGGAAGGCATATCCTGCTGATCATCTAGATCTTTTCTATTCAGATCCTATTAAATGGGAAGTCCACCCCCACAATTTCCACTAAAGAAATCATATTGTGTGCACCATGAAGAGAGCCTTTCCTTTTCCAAAAACAAACAAAAAAAAAATCACTTTTCACTGTTCAAATACAGCCATTTCATTTCACATTTTCTGAGCTTCTGGAATATGAAAGTAATTTATAGTATAGTATAGTATAGTATAGTATAGTATAGTATAGTATAGTTTATGTAATGATATCAATGTAATTCCCACCTCATGCAATACATATTCAGCTTTATAAAAGCACAATTATTGCGTAATTAAAAAAAGATTAATATCTGTTAAAGAAGAAAATATACAGTCAGGTCCATAAATATTGGGACATCAACACAATTCTAACATTTTTGGCTCTGTACCCCACCACAATGGATTTCAAATTAAATGAACAAGATGTACTTTAACTGCAGACTGTCTGCTTTTATTTGAGGGTATTTACATCCAAATCAGGTGAACCAGCCAAAAATGTTAGAATTGTGTCGATGTCCCAATATTTATGGACCTGACTGTATCTACAGTCCTAGATGAGTAGTCTGATCACATTAAGCTACACAGAATAATGCCTGGTACTTTGTTTAGAAAAAATCACCCAGATTAACTAAAACTCAGATTCCATGACACAAAATGGTTACCATCTAGCCTGCATCCTGAAGAAACGAAGAATAAGTTGGGAGTTTGTTGTGCCCAACAATATTTTTCAGAATTGCTTGCTTTGTTAACCCTTCAGCAAGATACTTGTCTTGGTGAAGTGAACATGCTCTAAACAGGTAAAGTGTGTGTAAATGTAAATTGTAAATGATGCCTTTTCGCTCCACTGTGTGAGTTCAAGCACATCGGGAGCATGACAGTGGGGGCGTGGAGGGGACGGGCACTGCTAATCCAAATGGAGCATCTGCCCACGACCAGAGACAGACCAAATTTAACCGATGATCAGTGATTTAACAGAATCATAAGAGCGCAGGAACCCTCAATAAGAGCTTAGACGCCCTCATATGAGAGAGAAAACAATTCAGCACCACTATTTCCCCCCTTGACAACTGATCCATGTGGTAGAGTCCGTCAGTGGGACACTGTCCATGTGCCGGGCCTCACCAAGGCTGATGTGCAGGTAGAGGCGGGCGTCTCTCAGCTCCAGCGTTAAGACGTCGCCCTGTGCGCCCTCGCTGTGCAGCAGCAGTCCGTCCCGTTCCAACGTCTTGAAGTTGATGGCGATGTGGTCCCTCACCGCGCTGTACCTCTTCCCCGGAAACATATAGGCTGCCATGTCGTCACCGTTGTACATCATGACGTAGGAGTCTGGAAGATGGGCACCGGATGGACAGCCGAAACCACGTTCGTCGATTAATTCACTGGCACGGGCATGTGCGCCAAAGGAAGCCAGCCGGTCGGCGCCTCGAATGTTACTGCAAAAATAACCCCCGAAGTGGAGGTGCTGTGTGGCTCTGCGGAGTGGGATGTGAACAGACGTGTGCGGGTTCAGATCCCGCGGTTGGTAAAGTGAATATCACTTTTAGGCCCTTGAGTGAGGCCCTTAATCTCCAATTGCTGCAGTTATTGTCACACCTTGCGTTCTCAAAATGTGTGTTACTTTGGACAAAAGTGCCTGTTAAATGAGCTAAATGTGTGTCATGGAGTTTTCCTAGTCCCAGTGTGTCAAGTCCTACTGCTTACCTACAATCAGCCACAAATTAGTAGGAGATGGATTTTTTCTCTCTCTTGAGAGTTAGCAAACGACAGTGTGAGAAGAATATGTGAGAGAGCAGGTGAGAAGGATTAAGTGAGAGAGAGCAGATGAGAGTAGGTGAGAGAGAGCAAATGAGAGAGAGAGAGCAGGTGAGAGAGAGACTAGGTGAGAGAGAGCAGGTGAGAGAAAGCAGGTGGGAGAGAGCAGGTGAGAGAGAAAGTAGGTGAGAGAGAGCAGGTGGGAGAGAGCAGGTGAGAGAGAGCAGGTGAGAGAAAGCAGGTGAGAGAGAGAGCAGGTGAGAGAGAGACTAGGTGAGAGAGAGCAGGTGAGAGAAAGCAGGTGGGAGAGAGCAGGTGAG
>JABFDZ020000049.1:13458611-13480200 GCA_019775955.2 Pollimyrus isidori | reverse complement strand
TGCCCCCCCCCCCCCCCCCTCCCATAACAGTGGTCCCTGTGGGAAGCCCATCTCCAACCAGCGACAGACAACATCATAATGCTGAGCAAGGTGTGAGGCCAGCTGAAGCACAGACCTCGTCGCCAAGCTCTTCCTGGTATTACCCCACCGGGGAGGTACCAGGAATCCCCGGCCTGATCTGGCGAAGACCTGCCCCTTGCAAACAGTCAGTCCTGCCTCACCCAATAGAGGTCTGAAAAAGTAGTACTGTACGACCGCATCATTGACGGCTGGAGCAAGGCCGGAAAAGCGAAGGGTTTCGCCTCAAAGTGCAGAGCCAACGTACCTCGAGTGAGAATGGACCGATGGGGTCCCAAGTGCCTCCCAGCAGCGGGGGCGCTAAAAATAGTTGGAGGTTTCTGGTTTCCTGCCCTACCCTCCCGATCTCCTTCCAGGTGTGCGCCTTTTAAATACACAAAAGCCAGTCACGATCTCATGCAACCCGACTCCATAACGAAAAGACACTCGAAGGTTATTAAGCCTGGACACCAGAACTGGCATCCACTCCCGTTGCCAAATCAACCCCCCTGCTCACTCTAAGTACAATTGACAAGGCAGCAGTTGGCATACAGTCAGATACACTCATGAAAGCAACCAGATCCACTGGTAAACTGAGGGAGAGATTTGCACACTATTTTAGAGCTAAAAATAGCTAGGAGATAGAACCTTTTAGTTACCTTAATTATATAAAACCTTATCTTCTGCTTTCCTTCCGAAATAGCTAACCCCGAACATTGCTAAAGAAGCTATTCTTTAGCTGCCTTGTTCATTTCCTTTTTACTTTCGACGCTTCACCCGGGCCTGGACCCAACATCCTGTAGCTCTGCTGTGCTCACTTCTCCCATAACCTAGTCTCTCTTCCTGGATGTTGTTTTTGCAGCCAAGGTTTTCACTTAGATATCTGCCACATGGCTTCAGTTTCGTGTTTCTTTTTCGGGGGAAGCCAACGAGGATAGTCTGTGAGAGTTATAAACCAGTGTTCGGTTGCTGGAGGCATGACTGGGGAGAGACAGTTGGATATGGAGAGGCCTGCTTGGAATTCTGGAAGAATCCACCTCAAGCTACATGTTAAAAATGCATAACCATAATAGAGGTCCGCAGTCGCATTTTGCCAAAAATCATCATTTCTTCAAAATTTAAGTTGACTTTTTAAAGAGTATTTGAGGTTGACAGCTTCATAAAATCTAGTAACTTGCTTTCCCATCATCTAAATGTGCTAAACTGAGCCTTATGTCTGCTCTGTATACGTACAAGTGGAAACTAAATACTGGTCCGACGCTGTCCTTCCATTCCGCACCATAACTTACTTCAGACCTTCCGAGAACCGAGAAAGAGAACATCCACCCCTCCCCCCCCTCCCAAACCGTGACTAGACCCCAGCTCTGCCCCACAAACAGATAAGCCAGTCAAGGAGCACCAGAAAGGGTCGCAGATGCAAAAAAAGAGGGTATCAAGGCATAGCTACGGAGAGTTAATCTCTTACATGAAAACTTACAGCCCGAGCTTCCATGATTAACAGGCATTCATCAGAATTAAAGACTGCATAGCCTATAAGGAGAAAAGCTACACTGCATACTCTATTATGCAACTGAGGTATGGATAAATGTTGTTACACATTCGATCTTCTACGTCTCCGTACACTTGCCCCCGCAGTTACGATTTCTTGCCCTGGCCACATTCAGTGTAGCCGGATTTATCCCACATCCTGCCATCACCTCAATGAGCAGTTACAATTCATATTTCCTCGCTATGTGATCCTTGTTATAATAAACATATTAAACCACTTTTAAATAATTTGTGGACATTTGTGGCCCAAACTTTCGGTATAGCTTTTCGAATTGCATTTCCAAAAACAGCAGAACTACAGTCAAACGGAGAAGCTTTCGCCTGTAAATCTGTTCCCTTCTCATCCAGGCCACATGCTATACTGAGAGCTGGACCTGAGCAGAGACTATAAATACCTCAACATTGGGAGGGTCAAAAGTTCAGTGGGGGGGATGGGGGGGCTTTTCCTCTTCCTTTCCTATTCGCTACCCCGTCATACTAGCTGTCAGCTACGAATAATTGTTTAACAGATACTCACTTTCCCTCATGGTTCACAGTCAAACCAAAGTAAAGATTTCACCTTAAAAGAAGCACATTGACTGGTCGATCTACTATGTGGAAATGTATCAAAGATAGATAAAAGCTTTAATGTTCACAGCACTGGGTCTGGACCTGGAGATGTGTGAATCTTATTTTTGTTGGGTTTTAAAAATTATAACAGATTATAAACAGTTAATCTGTGTGCACTTTGCAAAACAGCCTTTGTTAAAGAGCTTTCAGATTTTCCCCTAAAATATAAAGTGTGTCTTCCTTTTGTTGTGTGCATTAATATGACAATTACTTTTGAGAGTGAATCTCACAAAGAAGATTGTTTGTTTTGTTGTTCAGCGTTTGAAGGATTCTCCTGTTAAATGGCATCTTCACATTAGAGGAAATTAAATTATAGAGCAGATGACAGAGAAAGACCCATTCAATTTGAATACAATGAAGTTGGTGCGCTGGAAAAATTATTCATGCATTGTGTGATTAATGTATGGGCACAAAGTGATATACAACATTGACTTCAAATTTAGCCCGGAAGTGCAAAAAGTGACGGAGCGACATTGTCGATATCTCTGGTTTGTTATTCTGTCTAGGTCCCACTGAACCGAATTATTTCTTCTGTCCCTCTGATCCACATTCATAATATGACCTCACTGTTCCACGTTGTCATAGCAATGTTAGTAAAACACCATAGCATGACGATTCAAGCTCTTGCGAGGAAGCTGCTTCAGTCCCCACATCTTGGCGTATGATTTCATTCTGTAGGCCTTGGGGGCCGCAACCTCAAGCAAGCACACTCACACTTTGGGGGATATCATGTATAGACATCCCCTGGCAGAAATTCAGTGCCTCTGAACTCCAGGACAGAAAGAGACACAGCCAGAGAGGCAATCTTATACAGTGCAAGCAGCTCCGCACAATCCAGGCCCTTCTAGTTGCAGAACGCAAATCTTTTTTCGTCTCTTTAAGAGCAAAAATCTGTAAATAGTAACCCACTTCCACCCTTGCGGAACTTTAGCCTCTGTGACCATATATAGAAGAAAGTGTGGTCCTTCTTGATCTGTCAGCTCGCGTGGGTAAAAAACACATTCCAAAAATGTAGCATCTGCACCAGGTTTCTGTGAGCTGGGCCCACTTCTGTATTGCTCTGAACCACGGAATGGACCTGGATGCTGAACAGATAGAAAGAGGAAACTCCAGCAGGGAGAAGGGACAGCAAATACAGTCCATTTCAGGCACACGATAATGATGGTAATGTCACCATCCACATACACACAGACAGACAACTACTCACTTACACATGCAGTGCTGTGAGCCTGTGACTCTTCCTGTTCATATTTGTATATCCTACACCTTCTTGTACCCAGGAGAGAACAATAGGGACAGCCCAGGAAATGCACTGCTGCACAGTGATCCAAAAGTCCATAGGCCCTCAATTCTAAGTTCTCCTTTTTGGGCAAAGAGCTGTAGGGTTCCGGAATGTTCGGATGACATAATCTATCCGGCGCCATATCTGGTTTTCAAAACTCATAGTTTTAATTGGACTGATGTAGTGAAATTCCCAGTCCAGATACCGTATTCAAGATGATTGCTATTTTAATAGTCTGTATATAGTGAACAAGTACGAGTACGAGTACATTACACTACGAGTACAACTTATTATCCTTTTTATCAAGGAACATTTTTTTATGTCGGGATGGTTTCTAAAAAGCACCTCCATGGCTTCTGCATTTTTTTGGATATTCATTCCTATCGCTGGTTCACAAAATCAAGAATTTACCTTATTTAAAAGTCTATTCAAAAGTGTTGAAACACAGCCAGTGGTTTTTTTTTGTTTCATTTTTACTTTGGAGCTCAACGCTTCACCTGCTGGTTGGTTGAAGAGGTTGATGGCGGCAAAAAACTGTAAGATCAACAATAGATCGTTATATTGTGTTGCTTGGGAGCCGTGCCAGTATACTGGGGAGCCCGTGTAGCCTTTGTTGTACCAGTATGACATAAAGACCTTCATCGGCACATGGCCATCATGTATAAACAGCCTCAGGCTAAACAGTCATTATAGATAAATATCTGCCGTCTGTGGTCAGTGTAGCTGGTATATCAAGGGCCTTGATAGACATACAGCCATCACAATCTGACCAGTTAATAGGGATATGAGCAGTGTAATCAAGCTTATAACCAAGAGAAAAACAGGCACAAATTCAGCATGTACCCACTGTCCAAGTGAAACAAGCCATTTCTATTGAAAAGCGCTGAAGTTGTGTGTCAACAATTCCTAAAAAGTAAATCGAGGGCAACCAAAAGTGGCCGCCCATCCTTGTCAGGGGTGTGTGTGTGTGGGAAGGGGGAGGTAGGTCATTGGCCAGTGTTAACCCTGATCCCTGATGTCCTTTCTTTGCTGTCAGATGGGGGGGCAAAGAGTGGCCCCAAAGACAAAGACCCGGCTTGTTGGTTTAATACAACGAGCTATTACAAAACAATATGGATATTCTCAACATGCTGATGCACCCGGAAACTCATATGATCATACATGCAACGAAGTGAAATGTAGTTAAATGAAATGAAACTAAATGAAATGAAAGTCCATCGCCAAATTCCAGCTGTCAGGGATAATCAGCACATCTCTTGACCCGATCCTCTTAAGGCTCTTTGGTTCTGCACACTCCTCAACCAGTGGAAAGATTTTGATGAAAATGGAAAATGGAAAAAAACGGTATATGCTGTAAGTAATTAGCAAGTTGCCGTGACTGTAAATTCGCTACACCCCGGGCGTTTATCAGGGCAGTCACGTCACCCAAATTCTCTGGATCATGACACAGTCTCTACTCCAACAGCACTGACCTTCTCAGGGGCTCAAGTGCCCCATAAAGGAAGGTTCCCAGCAGTAAGAGATCTCCATCTGCTTCCTATCGAGGAGCTTAATGCGTCTGAAAGGGTGAAATGTTGTATGCTCATAAGCTCGTGCCACATTGAACACACACTTGCACGTACACACACATCTTTAAAGACGCTCTTAGACATGGAAAAACAGACACATTATTGCCTTCATAAACAATGCCTTGCGTGCACATTTGCACACAAATTAACATTCATAATCAGACACACATTGTAAGACAAACTAACATCCATGCATTTACATACTAGGTACAAAACACTATGTACAGCAACTAGAGGCATCTTATGAGAGCAGACAATATCTATCTATCATCCATCCATTCATCCAGCCATCTTTTGAAAACTTCTCCTGGTCAAGGGTGCAATGAACAGCAACAACCAAGGATTTCAAACTCTTCCCTGTTTTCTTTTTTTGCTTGACTTATCCTTCAATATTTAAACAAAACTAGTCTGGGTTTATTATTTAACAGTGACAACGTCAAATAATCAGACCCCGACTGGTCAAAGTGTAAATAGGGGGATAGTGGACAGTTTATTGAGTTCATGTGACCTCTAGTAATTATGGAAGACCATTCGAACACAATCTGATGAAAGGGGTCATCTGTTCATCCAGCTGATATGAATTTGGATGTTTTTTTTATTTTCGGGAAGCTCTGTTAAACTAAAGTAAGAATGAACAACACTTGGAGAGATTTAGTAATCAAAACATCCAGGGATTGGTTTATAATTATATTTTCTCTCACGACAGAAATATACTGCAAATTTCCCGGCCGTGAAATGTAGAACATTCTGAGAATCAAAAACAGTTATTTGGGGTCAAAGGGTATTAAACAGGATATTTCAGTTCATCTTTTATTTCTTACCTTTTGCTATACAAACTGTGAACGAGTCTGAATCATTCCTGGCAATCAAAGTGATTGTATGACTTTGCGTTGATTTAGGTGCTGATTTAAAATCTGGCAGCATTTTCCCGATTTCTGTTGTTCTCATTAGCACAGGCCAGGATGACTCAGATCTTGCTCTGTTGTCTATTTAACACCAAACGGCTCTGGCAGACTCTGGCTTCCCACTTCCAGGCACGAAGCTACGTGGACGCCATCCCGATTATGGTCAAAGACCCGGCCAGGATTCGCACCTGCTGCCCTTGCAGCCTTGATTTTATACAAGGCTCTTCAACTGTGAATCAATGGCAGGCAAGATGCCAAAGGAGGAATGGAAGGAAAACGTGGACATTCCAGGCACGCAAGGCCGAGTCTTTGCAAAAAAGAGAATGCAGTTTCCCGGAACTCAAGTCGACCCCCGCCTCCACCCAGATTCCCTCACTGAAAACCTCAGACCCTTAACGGCTGCCACCACAAATCAAGGTAACCACTAGATTGTAGAGCAAGGCAGTCTCTTGGACATATTAGCGATAGTTTCATTACCAAACCTGTAATTACATCTCCTAATTTGGTTTAACTAGGTCTGTTTTTAATAAGAGTGCAGAAAAAAAAAACTTGAATACATGGTACAACAAAAAAACGTTCATTCAACGGTCAGTGGATTTAACTGAACACGATTCATCAACAGCTAGGATACAAGCTTTTGCCAAAGGTTTCGTGATTTAGAAGGCTTATCAACTGGATCAAAAGCCAGTTAAAACGACAAACCATCGCAGACGCCAGAAGAGATAGTTCGGGATTCCGTCATTGGCCAGTTGTGTGGAACTGATGTGGTTGTTCTTTACAGACAGATCCTGAATTTATAAACATGAGCACTAGTTGTACACAAATGGGGGCCAGTGTATCCTGCATCAAACTGAATAGGAAATGGTTGGAGGAAGGGGTGATACACATTCAATGACCACTGACAGGACATGTCAGGACACATAGGAGAGAGCTGGGTCAAAAGGGAAGCCCTGCTGAGCGTGTGTTTGTTTGGACAGGGATCTTTTACCTCAGAATTGTGGGGGTTCAAAATTTTAACTGGCTTTGCATTGCTTCTATAGCAAATCCTGGGAAAAAGGGTTTTGTGATAATCCTACTGAAAGCCAGTCATCTTAGCTAAGCCATCAAATGAGTGCATGGAGAGACAGAACAAGAAATGCAGATGCATTTTTTTTAGTTTTTATTTAAAAAGAAGCGTTACACAGTCTCTGTTGATCTTGAGAGAACTTTGTTCACTATATCACAGCAGGAATGAAAGGGCGAAAAGGGCCAAAGATTTCTGGCAAATGATCCCTGGCAGACATTGTTCATTACGTCAAAAGTACCTCTGAGCCTGGTGGTTTCGCTGCACAGTCCCCACACACCTCCATGAAAGGGCTTGTTGACTTATCTTGGATTTTTTTTTCCACTGGTGTCGTCCTGGATCCAAATCACAAAAAGGCAGCTGTCTTGCACCTCATTGCGATGCAGTACTCCTTTAATTCTTCCCGTTCCTCTCCGGTGCTCCAGTCTAAAACTCATTTCTTAACCACCCATTCCCACTTGTGAATACACAAGACATCCATTTGAGTTTATCCATTTAGCCTTCAAAGGTTGACGGTCATTCAGAACTGACCAAATTATTATCCGAATAGGAATTAGTAGCCTATGGGGGACTATGGGGATTTGCTAGCGCTGAAAAATCATAAGAAATATAATTTCAAAAAAGGTTTCCACCAAGCCAGGATCTCCTCTGTCATCTACATATTATATCAACTCAAAGCCATCATGCTCAGCTAATTTTACTACATCCATCCATCCATCCATGAAGGCTACCCTAACACAGGCCCTAGGGCTGGGGTACACCCTGGTTTTATGTGTGCATGTGTGGGGTGAAGGTGGGCTGGAGGTATTTGTAGCAGTTAGATATTGTTCCGTTTACCACAATTACTTCATACACCCACATCATTAAAAAGAAATCACGAATATATAGCCAGAGGCTGCACGGGGGGCGGGGGGGCTTGAGGGTGCTGTAGCTACCCCTGTGATAGCTATAGCACCAAACCCAAAGGCATTTTTGTGGCTTATATGGATTTTTTACCGTGTGAATGCTATAATTTACCATTTGCTAAATAAATACCTTAATAAAACGTGTACATCCGTGTTGGTGGGGGCGGGGGAGTGTTCCGGTAGAATTTAAACTGTGACGACCGACACATTAAGGGGAAAACCCTAAATTATTTCAGGGGACCCTCACTGTAAAGTCAAGCAACCCCACAGAACCTGCGAAAAAAATCTCTAGGTTTTGCCCCCGTATATACAGTACCATGTCGCAAAATTCCAATATATATACAAAATAAAAAATACATTTTAGAGAAATAAAGAAACATTTTATAGCGTAGCTATGTATACATATATGTTAACAATCTATGTATAGTCTATGTCAATCGATTATATTTTTAACGCTTCCAAAGGTAAGAAAGCTTGGACAGCGCGAAAGAATCCGGTGTTCGCACGCTCACATCTGGCTTTGTCACCTCCCCTCCTCCAATGCAAACGAAGCTCGTGCCTGCGTGTGACGCAACAGCCCGGCGCGGAAAGAAAGGCCGGCGGGGGCGTGGAAATAGTGGGGCGTGCGGTACGATTGGGTGCCCGGCGTTTGAGGCCACGCCCATCATACGTTGACTCAAAATCCCGCACGAGTTTTTCTAGACGTCGTGCACTTCTGTCTGGGGGACTCGATGTGTGGTGAGAGAGAAGCAAGTGGTGCTTTTTGAGTAATAGTGAACTCGCGAAGATTCGAGTCAGCAGTGTTTCTTTTATCAACTTCTTTTTGTGCGGCATAAGGCGAGGTTTCATATCATTTAAAAAGGAACCCTCCAGGTTGCTCTTTGACTACTTTTTTATTTTATGTCTCTGCGGTCAGCAAGATGCCTTGGCAGGTAAACAGTGAAATGTTTGCTGAGGAAAAAAAACTTTAAGTGACCAGTTTTCACAGGAGGGAAGTCGTGCTGTGTGCCGCTGTCAGCTCTGATTGAACTAATACGTTTTTACATATTTCTAGGTTCTTTTTGAGGAAAAATCTGTTCTAAGTTTATGCCTATCTCTATCTGTTTTGTACCCACGGGAAGTTATTATGGACAGCAGACACAGGCCGGATGGTACGATCCCTTTCGGACGGTGTTACTAGGGACTTTGCGGTGTGCGCCACCTCCTGACTCACCGCACGCGCCCTGGGAGTAACAGTGGATGCTCGCGTTCTCCGAAGGCTTCCCAGGTTATCCCTACTTGAATGCCTTTCCCAGGATTTTGTTGGCTTCTGTGCTGCAGACAAGGGTTCAGTTTACTTGGGAGAGACTATGGAGAAAAAGAAGAGGAAGAATCCTTTGAGTTGCGCAGCAAGGACGAGCTAGCGTGCAGCGTACGGGTAGGTACATCGCAGCCTCACCTTTATCCACATGAATCTCCTGTGATTCATCTTATTTTAAAAATTCTACCCAGTAAAATATATCGATGGGCTTTATTTCATAAGCTGGAAAAACTCGAAGCAAAAGATGGCTCAAAAAGTTGTCCGGAGAATGACAAAAGTGGAATTATATTAATTGTTTGACTGCACTCTACTCTTACATGTGTGCCCTTTGCACGCTCCATGTTGCTAATCCCCGAAATAATTTGCGCGATGTTGTCAGTGAGGTCGGATGGGTGAACAGACGCTCGTTCGCTGGCTCTCTCTCCTCGCTCGCCTTGTTATTTAGATTTAACTTGAGCGAGGTGGTTAAGTCAGGTGGCGCCGAACAGCGGCCAGCCAAGTCGCCTCCGAAACCGGAAAGTTCACATTTCAATTTCCTGCTGGTCCGCTCCCCAGATTCACTACCAATAAATTATTCCCCCCTGCACTGAAAAAAGTGATAACGCTCACCGATACTGTTCTTACCGGATTTATGCCATAAATCATTCGACTCGACCCTAACCGCTTTAATGACATGTCCTGTTTCTATAAAATTTATAGGTACGCTTTAAATATTATAACCTTCGAGTCATACAGGACACGTTATTACACCTGCTACTTGTAATGTCGGTGTTTTGTTACATGAATGATGACTGTGCATAATTACATTAATCTATTATTAATCAGTTTTTGTATTTTTGTAGTATTTGGCAGTAGTTATATCGTTATTAGGCAAGACTATACATGATGAATATGAATTTTGGCGGCCCTCCATTCGCTTAAAAAATGTCTCGTTGTCTGTCATCTGACTGGATGGAGCACAAACTTACCAGTACGAATCATTCATTTTTGAGAGGCAGTAGTTGTTCTATTTTGTCATTATTCATTTTCAAATGGCATCTGTTAGGATCCTTGTTCATCCAATCCTGGCTGAGAAATTAATATGGTGAGGTATATGAAACCCAAGAGAGGAGTTATTTGTCTTTTTAAGATCACTACCCCAAACAATAATTCTTTTGACTGATATTTAGAAACAGTTCCCCTCTCCATAGGTCTAAAACTCCTAATTTCCTAAAGTCTGTTACTGGTTAGCACAGTTAAAGTGCAATGTTTTGGGACAATAATCATCTGGTAATAAATTAATCTGGAGTTCTTCTGGCAAGCTTTGGGTTTCTGTCATTCCTTCATTAGTGTTCAGTAATTGCATATTTAATTAGGATTGTCATGACCTGGAGCTCATCCCAGAAAACTTGCTACACTCCAAACGGGGCTTTCGAGTCCAACGCAGGCAAACTTCACCTCAGAGTTGTGTGCAAAAGCCTTTCTGGAGCCACTTGTTTGGATATTGAGAAGAAACTCAAATACTCCCAATGGAGTTTGGGTGGAATTCAAACCAACAGTGCTGGACGCTGCGAGCTGTCATCCTGCCCAGCCTGTCTCTCATCTGGCTTAATTCACACTTTAGTGTTGTACTGTTCACCAGCGTACTCCTGCTAAGCTTCACTAATACCATCCCCCCAGCAAAACCCTCTCACTGGCCCCTACTGGCTTGGAGAAACATTGCCTCAGCACCCTGGCCCTTGCTATGCAGAGCTCCCTCTCCTATCCATGTTCCGCTGTCTGTCCGACCTAGCGTAAGGCAAATTCATTTAGACAAGGAACCTTGGAGAGTTTCCAAGGCAGGCACCAAAGATGGTACCGACGTCAGCAAGACCGAGGAAGGCCAGAGAGAACAAATGGGCAGCTCATTGAACAGCGGACCTCCCTTTTCAACAGATTGCTGACCCCTCAGTCCATCTAACCCAGTAACATGAGCTATAGAGACTGATCAGGTCTAAGAACAGGGGCTTGCATTGTCCTGTCTATATATTGGTATTTGCAGGATTGTTGTGAGTTATGTCTACGTGATTCAACCATTGAGGTCATCAAATGGATCCCAGGCCACACTTGTCACACCTACTCCTGGCTTGACTTATTGAGTTTCTGTTTATACTGAGCTTCTGTTTATACTGACCTTTCAGACAGACATCTGAACTTTGACAGGGTACCTGGAAATAAACATGGTAGTCCAGATCCATCTTTCTTGGCATCCTTGTGTTATGTGTCTCAAACCTGTCCTTGCAAATGACAGTGGCAACAGATTTGAGTCAGTTGAAGCACCATAGAAACAAGATGAACATTTGGTCCTTGGCTTGACCCTGCCTGGAATGGTACAGGAGATCTTTGACATCTAAAAATCCAGATCTTTCTTTTTGGACCTATGACTGATGAAGAGTTATTTCCCACTGATGAACAGGCTGAAGGGCAAACGGTATCCGTGTGTTGCATAAGCGTATTGGAGTATGTCACAGGAACTAATAGAAACTTTCTTGAAATTTTGAACGACCCCAAGGATTGGACTCACATTGATTGTCACAGTGGAAAAAATCATTGTTTTTTTCAGTACATCTTTTTTGTACCTGATTGTTGACTACAAGTTAAAACCAGGTATGGGCAGTTCTATTCTAGTGATGTAGATGACACATTGTACCATGTCTCTTTGGTGCACAAATAAATTCCAGATTGCATGTTCCGAGTGCTCACTGGACAACTTCCAGATTGTTCCAGTAAGCCAAAGAGCTCTGTGCTGTGACATATTAGCCGACGTGATGATGTCTGTCATTCCTCACCCTTTGCTTTACCTAAACGGCTAAGCAGGGTGCTTACATTACAACAGTATCTGGAGCGGAGCAGAAGTTTCATGGCTGCTGGGAAGCAGAGCCAGGCGGCAGCCGATGCAGCACTAATAATAATGTCTCACCTGTGCCGGCGGTAGCCATGGCCTGCACTTGGCCCACTGTCCTGTCCCAATCTCCTAGAGGCTGCACATCTGGTCTGGAGAATGGTGCTGGCAGCTCTGGAACGTTTCCTGTGGGTTACTCAGCCTCCCTGGAGACGGGGGGAGATGGGGCCCGGAAGTCAACCACGGAATGAATGTATCACGCCTTCTCGGGCCTGAGTGACTCACGCCTTGCCATTTTATCCGGCGCAGACGACCGTGCCAGCATTTTTACTGGCATGCAATCCCCTTTCCCCCCCCCCTTTCCTTCTCATTAGCTATGATGTTTTATTAACAAGGTGGGGGGGGGGCAGTTTATAGGAATGCAATCAGTCAAAGCTTATTAAGCGGCAGGAGAACCCAAACGGGGAATTATGAAATGCCAGGCTGCCACAGGCAGTCAGTTCACATTTGCCCATTTTGTAATGAGCTCTTTTGCACGTCCGATTCCATTATTTCATTTCACAATTTCTTCATGTTTCAGGATTACATGATCCCCTATGAGAATTTTCCTTTTCAGGCACAACAGGCTGCACTTTCTCCTATTGCTGTTGACCTGCATAATTGCATTGTTTGGTCTTAAATTGGCATGGATCACCTGGGCAGCGGGAAGTAGAACAGGCAGGTTGGCACTAATGTTTCAGTGGTGCCGTGTAGCTCCAGGCTCATTGTCAGTGATTACTAGTTCTCATTAAACTGCCTTGTACACAGAATTCTTCCTGTTACTGCTATTGCTTTCCAGTTTAGTCTGTCTGCACTGCCAGTATCTTGCATGATGAATAACTGGGAGGTGCTTTCTTCATAATAGGACGTTACTGTTACCAGCTTAAACTTATTTGATTATTTAACCTATACATAAACATTGAGTTTTACAGGTGCCAGGGCATGAAGTTTTGGTAACTATGAAGTAAGTTGCTTATTGTCAAGCTCATTTAAAGGCATAGGTGCAGTCAAATGCAGTCATGTACTAGGAGGTAACCACCTGCATGATCTCCACCTTATTAGAGGTAGATAGTCTGCGTGAAAAGGAAAGGGATAAGCACAGATCTTTCTGCTTACAGAAACTGTGAACCACCTTGTCCTGATGCAGGGCACATTACATGGTTTCTGTACCTCTGGAATAACAGTGCTCAAAATGAATGTGAGCTTAATGGGCAAGTATTACAGCAGCAATCCTCACAGGATCAACGGATGTCTGTATGTTGTTTTGAGCGCAACTGCAACCACAATGGGGACTTTCGCACTGTAAATTATTAGGGGAAAGAACAGAAGAGGTTCAAAATAGTCCACTGTTCATCATGTCCATGTGTTTGGCTTGTCATTTCTTCCTTATACTTCATTCTTGTGAATTCAGACCGATCATTACGAAAAGAGGCCCACCGTGTATTGTGGCTGCCAGAAAACACAGCACGGTCTACTATTAAGAGGCGGGGAAATGGATGTATGTAAAACTGCTGCCCGTGGGAGTATTTGGGTCCACGTTGTTGCAACCACACATGACCTGTTGCCCTGCAATCCGCTCGTCCTAAATTCAAAGCTGGATTGTCTTTGGTCAGAACCAAGGCGGGAATATAGCCTGCTTCCGTGAAGCTGAATACTGAGAAGTATCTTAAATACCTCTGAGTGCCAGCTCCAGTGTAAACAGTCAGTAATGCCAACAACAATTTTAGCACTTGTAGGGAATTTCATAGGCCTGCATTTGTTATGCCCAATGTCAATGAGTTTGTGAACCATGGGACTATGGGTCAGGACTCAGTGGTTGGGTGTGGTTTCAGGAACTTTTCAGGAACTTCAAACCTACTCATTCTTAAAATTCTGTAAAGGGATTGAATAACATGGCCTCGAATGGAACTCTCTAGAAGTGTTTCACAATCTGGTCCTAAGGGATCTACAGACAGTCCACGTTTTTGCTCCCTCCACTTCTCAGGGAGCAAAGATGTGGACTGGACTGCTCGTGAGTCCCTGAGGACTGGGCTGGGAAACACTATTCTAGAACAGTTTTATGCAAGACACTTCTAGTCATGGTGGTCCCCTTGTAACCTACAGTAGAGTTCCTTTGATAAAACAAATGAGAAGATGGAATTTTTTTTCTTCCCTTTTCCTAAATCTTAGTTTCGATTATTCATGTGTCCCAGTCTGTGAACCAGAGTAGTCCTGGACTTTAGCAATTTTTTATTTGCTGCTAGTTCCAGTTACTAATTTAAAATACAACTGATTCCAGTCTCCATCATTTTAAATGTAATATGACATTTCTTTCCCTAGGGCCCTCTGGAGGTGACATTTACTCAGCCCGTGCGCACAGCCAATGGGACGAATGGGTGAGTTGGTCCCCTTTTTGTGTACGTGCGGCATTTTTAAAAGCGATGATATTCTCAGTTGATAGCGTAGTTCCAGTTATCGTCAGATTCGCAAAAGACGCTGCCCTCTAAAGAAAGTGTTGTGACAATGTGACTGTGCAACGGAAGCTGTCAATGTTGGGGCTTTGTCTTTATATGCAGTTTAATTACAGAAAGGTGTTTCGCTTAAGTAGTCGACTCGATCTGAGAAACAAACCTCATCCCGCAAACCTTGACCGAGCATTGATTAGATTGAAACGGCTTGTTCCTGCGGTGACGCCCAGTAATAAATTACATCAGCCCTAGACAGGCCTTTGTTCGTCAATTGGATGTTATCTCAGTGGAAAGCCATAATGTCTTGGAACAGTATTTTACCACTTCTGGCTTTGAGGAAATAACATGACATGTTAACCACGTAACATTCTGTCAAGAGTAGGTTTTTTTTTTGTGGGGGGGGGGCTGCATTTAGTTACTACAGTACAGGCTCAGATGAGGCTTAAATGAGTGATAATTGGTATTGCACAGGCACAGGACTGAGGTGATTCATGAAAAATACTCTTTGCAAGTTTAATATGATGCATGTAGAGACGACCAAGATTTGAACTTCTGTTATTTTGTTGGTGTTCTTGGCATCTGGATAGGTGTGGATCCAAGTGTGTACTGCGTAAATAGGTACACATGGCACCACTGCCTCTCGCTCTCTCTCAAGTCTGAGGAATGATGTGTCACTCGGGGAAAACTATCACCCACTGGATGTACCTTCTCAGTTCCACATCAGTGAAGAATGTGACGTGAAGCTGCTAACAGCTTTATTATAGAGTGCTGTTTCTGGTCCATTATAAAGTTAGCTCAGCGGCAGGGCAAATTTTATTGTAAGTGCCACCCCCCCTTTCCTTCCCCAATGCCCGAGAGCAGGTCCATTTCACAGGATTGTTTGGGGGCCCCAGCCATGTCTCTGTACTACACTGCTCATTGGTGTGGGGTTCTATGGAAATGCAACGTGGGTCATTAGGAATATTCGTTAACGTGTTAGGTATGCACAGAATGACATTTCCCTGAGTATCTTCCATATTTAAAATTGTAGTGTTGGCCTTGATTTGTCCTCTACCTGCAAATGTTATATAACCTGAAGACTGTTGATTTATGATTCGGACACTTTTGATCAGTTGCAACACTCCATTGTAAATGCATATATACAGGTGTATGTATGGCCAGTTTACATAGTCTGCATTTTAGATATGAAGTATTTAATCCGTGCTATACGTGCTGTGCTAAACCTGCATGTTCTTGTTGGTTAGCCAGTCGAACGTGCACTTCCACAAGCCACCAAGCCTCAGATCAGGTCAAAGTTTATCAAACAGTACAACATACATTAGTATAGTGTTTTTCAAGCCAGTCCCTGGGGATTCCTCCCTACAGACATTCCATGTTTTTGCTCCCTCCCAACTCCCAGGGAAGTGGAAGGGAGCGAAAATGTGTTCTGTTTGGGGCGAGGGGGGGGGGTTCCCAAAGACTGGATTGAGTATCACTGCATTACTAGATGCAGGCAATGAACTGAAAAAAATACATAAATAATAATGTAGAAATATAGAAGTGTACAATGAAATGTGTAAATTTGTAAAATGTATGAACTGTTCGTGCCAATAGCATGATCAGCTATTGAATAGCCTCACTGCCTGAGGGGAATGTTCCATCATAAATGTTAATGCATCACTAATAACTAATAGGGTTAATTATTTATCACCTGCAGCCCTTGCAATGCTGAACAGAAGAATTGTGGCAATTAATGTAACAATACACTCCAGTGTATTGTTAATTCTATTATTGCTTATTGTGCCTCTCAGCTCTACCTGATCGCAATACAGTCTTTGGGGAAACGTACGCATGCAGCCGCACCCTGTGGCTCTCCCACCGCAGTGACCCCATTTGCTATCCAGAGAAACCTACAGGGACCATTCACTAGTATGATACACTCCTTTGCTTAGCGTGCGGGTTTGGCCAGCAAGATAATAACCCGTTCGACAAAGAAGCTACTATTGGCCATGCCGTAACCTTACGATTGGTGCCGGCTGGGGCGTGTGGCTGGCACACTTGCTCTGCTGATCGCCCACCCTGGCATCCCACATCCTCCACGTTTTTCAGTCCTAGATCTGGAAAACCACCATGTTTATTTCCTACCACCCACTGAATTACATTATAAGTTTTCATTCAGCTGTTGAAAGAATAATTGTCAGATCTCAACTGAACAAAGCCACGTTGGTTCCAAATAATCCATTTGCCTTTCAGCCTTTCTAGGTATTAAACCAACAAGGGTTTGATTTAAATCTATTATTATTATTATTATTATTATTGTTGTTATAAAATTTTATTTTATATTGAATGGAATTGGTATATATTTTTCATTTGAAGGTAAATAGATGCATATCAGATTTATTTGTTTTTTCCATAAACGCATAGCTGTAAAATTCTTAGTTGAAGCATTTACTCTAACATGGTTCCAATTGCGTGATTCATTCAGTCAGCAGCTCAAGACTAATGTAGGAAGATCCCAGTCCAGGGGAATGTATTGTAAACAAAGGGCTGAGCACCATGTTTATGGCAGGCCAGTGGTTATGGGGTGTGGGGGTGGAGATGGGTGGCAAGATGGAGGAAAATTAGCATGAATTCTATCATTAGGTGCCATCGTGCAAAAAAGTGCTCTTCAGGGAAGAGAGCCATAAGATGAGTCAGTGCTATAACAGGAACGGGGAGGAACAGGGAGACCGTAGGGAGTGGCAGGGACGGGCAGGCTCTGAATGCGTGCATCATGTCACATTGTTTAAGACGAAGAAAAAGGAGGGGTGGTGGCAAGAATGTCACTTGGAACAACCTGAAGAACAAACAAGTGAATATCGCGATTATTTACAGTCTAACCTGCCTAAGAATGGAAAGAAATTTCACACTTTTTTTTTTTCTGCAGAGTCATTTCTGCTCTCTCTCTCCTCTCTCTCTCTCTCCTCTCTCTCTCTCCTCTCTCTCTCTCTCCTCTCTCTCTCTCTCTTCTCTCTCTCTCTCTTTCTCTCTCTCTCTCTCTTTCTCTCTCTCTCAAATAATGGAGCCGTAAGATGAAGATGGACTTTATTGATCTCGGGGGGAAATTCTGGCGCATACAGCAGCGAGAATGGTGTGCACAGTCGAGCATGCATATAGTGCTAAACGGCGGAAGCGCAAAGACTGTACACAGAGTGCAAACAACATAAACGTTGCGCGGACAAATTCGCAAAGTACACAAAATGCCCAGAAAAACGGATCATTGCGACCACTATAGAAATTAATATCTAAAGAAGAGAGTGTTATAATAATAATTTAGTCCAAATTAAGAAATAAAGGCTGACACTGTTAAGAAGGTAGGGGTAATAAAATGGCTAATAAACAGGGTTTTATTAATGGATGCCGCCCACCCTGCCTGGTGGTGAGTGTGTGCTGCGGCTGAGACGGCCTCTTAAGGCATCTGTGCCCTGTAGGGTTCTGACAGCAGTCACAGCCAGAAGTGTCGACGTAAAGGCACAGGCCCAAGCACCGGAGGACAGCCGACAGCTGGTGGAGTCATACCACCCACAGGGGACGGCTTCTGGCGGCCTGCCAGACAGCCAGGGGGCCCCCCTCTGCTCAGTGGTCAGGTTGGAGACATTCATCTATGTATTACCTTGGCAAAATGCCCCAGGATATTACTTTTTTTCTTCCCTCACCTCGACTGTCATCAGCTTATTACCTTTGCATTGTTCTCCTACAAACAAAAACAAGTCTCCTCACCTGAAAGAGGCTTTTTATAATTTAAAACTCGTGAAATGTCACGCGCGCCTGAAGCGGCGGCTCTGAGTTGAACGGGGCCCAGATAAAAAGCAGGAGGTTGGCGGAAGCGAGCGATGCCGGGGGTCGCATGGTTTGTGTGTGTGTGTGTGTGTGTGTGTGTGGTCACACCACCTCCTCATCTTGTCTGGACTTGTGCACTAGCTTGGTGTTAGTTTTGTTTTTTTCTGCTTGTTAGAGCAGCAGTTCATGATGTGGGTAGGGACCCAACCCCCTACATTCAGCCCTGTTCACGTCTGTCCTTCAATGGGCAGCTGGGTAATATGGAGGAGTAGACATGGGGACAGGTTCAACGTACGGCACCTGGTAACCCTGGAACGTGCCACACTGTTTATATCATCTGTTTAAATCGGTGATTAAGAACAAACTAATCTTGACGCATATTTGCCAATAATAGCCTCCATTAAATAATTCCCACATTAATTTTCCCAATAAATACAATTTTATCCAAAATCTATTATCTTATCAAAAACCCTGTGGTTCCTTATATACATTTTCTGGTCTGTCCCTCATCACCCACCAGGCTGTCTGTGTATGGTTTCTCCTCTTAAATCCACGTCAAGTATATTTTATCTAGCAGTTTTTTTGTTTTGTTTTTTGTCTGTGTGTGATTCGGTCCTGAGAAATTCTCTGGCAGACTTCTTAAGTAAACAGATTTATTTTCGGATGGAAGGTCACAGGGCAGCGTTACAGTCGCTGGATCCCCATTTTCCCACCGTTCAAATCGGAAGCCCATGCTCACTCCAGGATTCCGCTGGCTTGCTTTTCACTTCCCCTAACTTAAGGTTTAGATCCAAAGGAGTTTTGTTTTGAGTAAATCCCACTTACATTTTTTCATGTTGTGATTCAAGGGTGTGGGGACCGATAAGGTTGTGTTACATCACTGACTGCTAGTTTTTTAAGGTCCATCCATGAATACAGTATGTCTGAATATCTCTCAGTTCACTAACCATTTCATATTTTGCTTTTCCTGTAATACCAAGAAGGAAAATGACCCTGGAAATTTAGACGGATAATCCTAGTGGTGCCACCGCACATCAAGTCCCCGCTCTTAGTCTACGAACAGGAAACGGAGACCTGACATCACTCAGATTCTTTGTGGGTGTGTACAGGGTGGAGCCTCTCCGCTAACATCAGACGGCGAGCTTTCAGAGAGTCATTGTGATTGACCTAGTCTCACTGAAGGCCAGCGCTGGGCAAAAGCTGAAGGCTCTGATGATAGGTCATGTGGAAACATCTAATCGGTCAGACTGACCTGATGCACATTGTTTGCTGCTAGTCTCAGATGTGGAGGCCCATGGATTCAACTTTGTGGTACATTTAGCACATGCGACTTGACAACGGTTGTTGGCGTAATAGCTAACCTTGTAGCCTCTTACTTTCTAGATTAAACAGAACTCAAAGTAAGGGAGATCAATGAATGTTCTTCCCATCGTTTGCCTCAGAGGAGATCTGCTCCCTGTTCGGGGAATGCGTGTCTGCTTTTGTTCACGCGTCACAGCGCGCCGCATGCCCACTCGCTCGGTTTTCTGTCTCGGGCCCCGCAGATGGTTGTAGTTAGCATGGCGAGGCTTCACGGCGTGACGTTCACATCTGGGCTGCAGAGCTCGGTCCGCCTCACTTCCGTAAACAAACCGCATTATTCATTTTTTTCCCCCCTTACCTAAATTCCCCAGACCTCGCTTTCTCCACGGGTTAGATTAACGTGCTTAGAATTTTATGGTGTTTTCCTCCCATTGGTGATTAGCATCTAGCACCCGAGGACTGAGGAGCTCATGCTTTCGCAAAACAAATTTACCAGAGAGTTGGAGTGGAACAACTCGCATTAAATGCATATTTGTTGTAGTGCTAAAATTACAAAGAAAAAGACCCTCAAGAGGGAAACCTGTTGTTTGCCTTGATTGTTGGATGACTTAATGAAATGGGGCAGCCATGGACAGGGGGGTGCTGATTCTAGAAAGGAGGAATCGGGACCGGTGATAGTGGAAGGTGGTGTAAGATCAGCAGTAGTGTTCCATGGAGACTACCTTGAGTGTCTCTGTAAAACAGGCATTAGCTGTACAGCTAACAGAAGCATTCTGGGCCATAGCTATGACTTTTCTGTCGGCCCTTTATAATTTAATCCCTGTGTAAAATCGCTTCCTGTGCACCACTAACAGGCTCCTGCTCAGCCCCTCGATCACAGCCAGCTCCGGAGATGCTGGGAAAAAGGGGGCATAGAACAGGCGGGGGAGTCCAGGAGCCTCGTTTGTGAGGCTGTGCTGAGGTTTTCCACCCCCCCCCCCCTTGAAACTCACTTCCCCAGTACTCGTGAAGCCTCTGCTTTGACTTTAGTGGTGGTGGTGTAGCGGCGGTCCACCTCAATTTGTTTTCCTTTTGGAACATGACTTTCCAAGATGGCTCCCTAAATATTGCACGATTAGCTCCCAGTTGTTAGCTTTTTATACACGGTAGATGGACACAAAGTGCTGTTTAGCCAACACAATATCAGAAAATTAGCAGGACTTGCATGGCACCAGGCAACTCATTTCTCGCTGCAAGAGTTAATATTTTTGTATACATTTAGTTTTGCTCCTATCCACAAATCACACAATTACATATTGTTTACATGACCTTTCTGGGGGAAAAATAACACGAAGGAACAGGAGTCGATGTTTTCGACCAAGTTTTGTTCAGATGTGGACAGGGAAGTACTGAAAGGTCAGCTGCGACCCCTTCTTGCACGGGCTGCATTCCCAAGATCTCTACTGGCCTGACCTCTCTTGTTAGGTAAGGACTTGAAACTGCTGACAAGAGAATTTCTAAAACAAAAGGAGGGGAAAGCACTTTGTGACCTGCCTGTACCAGTTTTATTAGTCAGCGTGAGTCAGGGCTAGAATCAGACACTGGCTGCACAGCACCAATGGTGGAATCTGGCTGTAGATTCTCATTGCCCGCCAGACTGTAGCTGTAGATTTCCGTCTGGTATGAAATGTATTACCCCTGTCTGCCCCTTCATGTGGATGCCTACCGAGGATCCATTTTTGTTTGTCTCTGTGTGTGTCTATAAATAGCCATATGACTATGTATATATGTATGTGTATATATATGTGTGCGTGTGTGTGTATGGGTTGGTGGTACTGATTTAGCCACCTCAACGCGGGGGGGGGGGGGGGGGGGGGGGGGGGGGGGGGGGGGGGGGGGGGGGGGGGGGGGGGGGGGGGGGGGGGGG
>JABFDZ020000049.1:13381190-13456826 GCA_019775955.2 Pollimyrus isidori | reverse complement strand
GTTCATACCGTTGGGCAGCCAAATATTTTGAGCAGGGCCAAGGCATTTACATTACTTTCTGGGTGTTGGGCCAGCAGTGTCTTTTTTTTTTTTTTTTTTTTTTGGAGGGGGGGGTCAGATCAGAGGTTGATGGTTTCCGTGGGGATTAAACTTGTCTCCTCTCACAGCCGGTCAGATGTTCAAGAGGAGATGTTAAGTCTGATCATCGAGAAGTGCAAGATGGGCCTGGAGAGTGATCCGGAGCAGGTTGTCAAAGGTATGGCCAGTTTATCGCTTTGTAACAAGACACCGTTATTTTCATGTTCCATAAAAATACTTTTGTCCATATAGATAAAATCTTTACATATTCTTCTTATTCTTCTACCAAATGTCTGTGGGAACCTGTTGTTTTGAAATTGTGGGGGGCATTGTTTTGGTCCACACAAGGGGCAATTCAATTTTATAATCTTTGACTGCAATCAAAAAACTAAACATGCCAAAAGTCTTGCATTTTGTTTGGTTGCTTATGGTTAAGGTTACGGCTGGACAGGGCTTAAGGTTGTCATTGTTTGGATTAGGGTTTTGTTCATAGAGATGAATGGATGGTCTCCTCAGAGAGATGAGTACAGGTTTGTGTGTGTTTGTGTAATGAATTGTTCACTGTTGATTTCACGATGATCATATTCATATTATTGTGTAAACTGTAAACCACTCTTTGTAGAAATCGCATAATGCTATATTTTTTTCTGTAATGTAAATGCTGTGTAGGTGAATTTCTTTCCACACGTGCGATTTCCATTGGTTTTTTAGCAACTAGCTGCCATTTAACAATTATAATGCCCCGTCTCTTCCAAATGAGTTATGTCTGGTTCTGGACCTCTGCCCAAATGCTAAATGTGACAGACCCCACAGAGTCTCGCCTGGCCGTTGCTAGCCAGCAGCCGACTCTAAAAGTGGTCCAATAGGGGACGAGGGTGCATTCCATCCACAGCCATGTCTAGACTCTCCATGAGGGTGGCTGGTGTGATGGACAGACTTGTCGGCAACCCGTCTTCTTGGTTCAAGCATACGCTAATCGCTCTGAAAGTTACAGCCTTGCTGCACGTTATCAACTCATGATCTAATGCCCTGTCTGTCTGCGGGCCAGTTTCGTAAACGTCACCGGAGGTTTGTTGACACAAGCAGCGCAGGGTGGCAGAGCCACACGCCTTCCTGACCTTTTAATAAGTGCTCAATGGAAATACTTCTATATGCTTACGTTTCCCCTATTTGTCCTCCACCAAAGAAGCGACCAAAATGGCACTGGCATGACTTTTCTGGCTGCCATGTGTGTAACATTTCAGTTTTAAAGTTTGAGAGGACTCTTCAAAATTCCCTATGTCCTATTTGTCAGAATCCCAATGGCAATTTGCTAAACCAGAGCATGACAAATAGACTTCATTTGCTATATATAGTAAGATGTCCACTGTAATAAGTTGTGCTGCTGCTTTTGTGTAAAATGCAGAATGTGCTTTGTCATAATGATTAATATATGGTTAATCTTAGTTCTAGGGAACATACATTTGTTTTCCCGGGTGATAAATAACTTTTACATGGACTGCTGAAAGAAAGCATTGCCATTGGACACACACAACCCCCATGCAGTATGGGGCTGTTTTTGAAGAAGGCCAGTCATAGAAAAACAGTGGAAAACTCACAACTGCAGCTGCATTTCCAGAAATGGGCAAACAAGTTGAGCTTCATGTTAGGGAGAGTATGCTGAGGTCAAAGGTCACAAGTGAAACAAATTAATGGCTGGCTCAGGCTCCCCCAGGAGGCATTAGTGGGCAGTAAGATGGGACACAGGCGGGGGTGGGGAAGCCTGCAGACCCTCACTCAAGGCAGCTGGGCTCCGTCTACCTCTGTCATGGCCTCGGGGAAGAGCAGCTGGCAGCAGGTTACCGCTGTCATAAACACGAGTTGTTAAAGGCTGTGCAATTAATTAACACCGAGTGCAATAATGAAAAACTGGTGACCTTGCATATGCTAGGTACCTCAGAACCTCACTCTCCCATTTATTTTCCCATTTTTCCCCAAGCCAGACAAAAGATGGCTACCTGATAGATTTGTATAGAAAAAAGTAACACTTTAAACTGTCCTCTATCATTATAATATTCTGTCATCTATATAATATACCTTATATACTTATCTAATTTATTAGAACGGTAGGTATTTGAATTAATAAAGCATTAAATATTCATATCTATATTTATAATGCATTCATAAAGCATTATAATGATATGAATGTGTTCGTAGTTACTCATAGGCATGGCATTCATAGAAAGTTTTACCGAAAAAAAAATGTTCCAAAAATTCATGTGTAATTTTCTCATGAAGACCTCAACCAGTTAATCCTGTCATTCTACCAGTTCCACCCAACTTTGTAATATGCTTGAAAACAAACCCTACATTTAGTCTGTTCCAGTTTTAACACGTAAAATCAGGAAACCACAGAATTCTCATGGCTATCAACGACACAGCTCTGCAGTGACAGAAACCCTGCAAACATCCTCGACCGATTCTACAATTCATAAACCCTCCGAAATGGTTGCCTAGACAAAAGTTGCCTTGATACACATCAATTTTTTATAGAGGCCACATATGGTGTAATCAGATGGACAAGTGGACCAAAAAAAATTATATAAATATTGAAGATTACTTGGGCAACTCTCCTTTCCTGCAACTGTTCCTGTTTTTCAAAGATCTTTTTCTTGTACTTCAAAGATATGATGAAGGTTTCAGAAGTTTTAATCCATCTGTGCTGAATGCTTTGATTTAAAGTTTCAGTAGCCCAAAGCCAGCAAGACCAGGGTAGAACGCAACAGTTCATCACAAAACAGTCGCACAGATGTACAATCACACATACAATAGACATGTCACCAGTTCATATCATCTTTGAGGCTTGCTGTGAAAGGGGAACTGGGCTGCCTGGTCAATGGTACTGTGAAACACGTGCAAACACATGATGGGTTCAAATCCCCAAGCACCACACTTAATCCAAAACTCCAGCCCTGAGTTTCGAGTCAGGAGCCACTAAGTGTTTTCTGTCAAAGCTTGAACAGGTTCTTTCCATTCAGTCAATCCTGACAACCAAATAATCACAAGTGAAATTAGAAATATGAATCCATCTGTATCACTCGCCCACAATGTAATGTGCATCTCAGCCATAGTGGAATATTTATCACCAACCATACAGCTAAATTTACATCACTCACTTTTGGACGCTGAGACTAAGAATCTCTATCATTTCCTGCGGCCTTATGTTTCAGTAGTTACGGATGTGATTCACAATATTACTGTAAGTGGCAAGTGGATCTATGTAACTGATGCCCGAAGAAGCCACTTGGAAGGAACGTGGTGTCCCAAGCGTTTTCCCAAAATGGAAAGAAGCAACATTTTACTCGTTAATGCCATTGTTCAATGCCAGTGTGACACAGATGACACAGATGAGGTCATCTGATGAGACACACAGATGGCTGAGGGCCTTAATTTTACTTTCACTTGTGACTTGTTAAATTCATATCCATGCAATTTGTCTACTTTATATTTGCACGTTTATCATTTGTCAAATGCTATAAATAAGCATTCAGTCTTTCATCGAATTCTTGCTTATAAATTGACAGTGCTTGCCAGACCAGCCAATGAGATCCCCTCCCCTAATCGACTGCATTTTTTTGATCAATATATTGTATTTTTAAGGGCATTTGTGTTCGGTCATTGTTCAGTGATGGTAAAGCGTCTTGGAAAAACTCAGAGATAGATAATGTTTCGCTAAGCAAGATAAAACTCTCGAGCCTGTGCTTTGAAATCACTGAAGGGGATGGGGGGGGGGGGGGGGCAACTGACTGATCGTGTTCCCGAGAGGGATCTGTGACTTTGCGGGATCAATTTCACCATCCCTTTCTGTGGCCACCTGGTTATTTTCGTGCGATTTCCGGCCAGCCCCCTGCAGAAAATGAGCTGACCTGCCGACTAACGCCAGGCGTTACAGTGCACCACAGTACCTGCCGCAGTACGCTGCGGCAACGATGGACAAAGATGCCATCTTGGCCCAGTTCAGCTCGCGCTCCGCCAGGCTTCCCCGTCCACTCGCGAGGCGGCTTAGCCTGGAGCTCCTCTGTCATGAGCCCAGGGTTCTTCTCTTAAGTGCCGGATTTCAGTCACTGATGAATTTTCAATATATGACCACATATCTGTCTGCCTCTTGAATGATGAAAACATTAACAAACATCGAATCGGCAATTTCACTGCGAATCATCAGAGATGTGTTGGTGGTCTTTAAGTAGGCTTTTAAAAGCTATACACCTAATCACAGGATTTGCCTGCCCCACTGGGCAAAGGCCTAACAATCGTTCTTTGATTACTGGAACTAGGAAGGAAGTCAGCCATTTGAATATTACATTCAGCAGTTTTAATGTCGCTTGCCCTTGACCTGTTACAGGGATACTGTAATGGTCCCGATTTATGTTCAGGCATGGGGCATCAACTTTAAGAACTCCGGTCTCTAAAAGGCTCACATTGATTTGGCTGCTATAGGTTTATGTCTTTGCAGAATCCAAATTACTCGAATGTCCACCAAGCTGTGGCGAAAATAGCAGGATTCCCTCCCTTATCCTTGAAAGACTGAAGTAACTAAGAATTTAGGAGCCGTTCTGGTTACAAGTCTGTATTTTGTCGCTTGCGGTTCTGCGGTACCCAGACGGTGCTAAACGAACACTGTCTGAAATGCCTCGTTAGTCCCGGACAAGTAAGAGCAGAGGAACGAACCGGCAGCAATACTAGATCTATGCTAGATTCGCTCACTTGTCGTTTGCTCTCTTGATTGGACAAATCGCACAACAGGGATTAAACATTTAACGAAACGCGTTACTGATGGTAAAATTTGTGTTTAGTTGGAATCTGTTATAATGGCAAGGCAATTGGTATGAATGTACAATGAAGTACATAATACAGTTACTGTTCAACAGATAAATAATTGATTAATAATTGATTAATTGTTGTTGCAGCTGAACTAGATTCTTGTTGTAATCTTGTACACATTTGAGAGTAGAAGACACAATGTCTGGTCCCACATGCAGTCATTTTCATGCAGCCAATTGCTTTTCCCATAAAGGCGTGACGAGTGCTGGCACACAAAACAGCGCCGGCCCACCGCCAGCCAATCCCCGAGCAGCCACAGTGACTTTTGACCTTTTGCTGTAATTGGCTTCCCAGCTGTACTCCCCTCTGGCGAAGGGAAATGTTCAGCATGCAGATGCTAAATCAGGGTCATTTTTTAGATGTAGCGATTAAATTGATGTAGCAGTAGCTCTGCTGTTTATTTATTTTTTAACTTGGATCCAGGATTTTTCTGCATTCTGTATTATTGAAAACTATGTGTAAAATGGCTAGAATCATGCTTTTTTTTTCTTTATTGTCGGTGACGGAATTGGATTGTTTATAGAGTCTGCTGCTCTGGCTCAAATATAAATGTTGTGGTGTTAACTAAAGTTAAGTTACATGAGGGCCTTCTGCTAAATCAGCGTCTTTTTGGGGGTTTAAAGCTGTAATTAGTGGCACTCCTGCCTATATGCTGGTGGTATTATTTTTAAACACTCTCATGCGTCGTAATGACCTTTGCATCTGCTGTGTTCCTTATTACAGTGCCAGGCAAAAGGCCCTGAAATCACAGCACTCGTATAATCACACGTCTGCTAATCAAAGTGAACTCACCAAACTTGCCAGATTTCAATTTTTTTTAGCAGTTATGTTAAAATGTTATGAAACAAAACCAAACAGCCACTCTTGCAAGCTAGTAATAGATAAACTCGACTAACTGAATCGTGTTTATCAGGTATGATTTTAATTTACATCAGCTGCATTCTCTGTAAGAGGTTTGCCATTGTCGAGCTCTGAACTTGAGATATGCACTGTGAACTCAAGGTTAATTGAGCAAAGGCTCTTTAGTACTCTGTTGATCCGAATTATTCATTTGATGAAGTTTCTTTTGTTGAATTTCAAGCAAGACAGCAGAATACGTGCGAGAGTGCTCTCTGTGGACCCTGGCTTCTGTACTGTGGACCCTGGTTTCTGTACAGTGGACCCTGGCTTCTGTACAGTAGCCCCGGGTGTGAGCGATGTGTGTGGCTGTTTCCCGGCAGGCTGGCTGTACCGGGAGGCACCGGGGAGCTGGATCAGGCAGCGGCGGCACTGGTTCGTCCTGACCCACGACTCGTTGGACTGCTACTGCAGCTCGGAGAAGGGCTCCCGCCGGCTCAGCACCCTGGTCCTCACCAGCCTCTGCTCCGTCGCCTGGCCCAACAGGCAGACATACAAGGAAACGGGTGAGAGCCGCCAATGCATGTGGCCGGAATGTTCTCCGGCGCCGGGCCGGGATTGTAGAGGGCACGTGGGCCGGTCTCTGGAGGGGCACGGGGGAAGCCCAATTCCTTTGGACTTCTGAAACGGTGACCTCAACCCTATTTGTGTCACAGAAAGTCAGTTTGGCTCCTGCCATGTTTCCTTGACAAGTCAGCAGTGGAGTGAGGATGACCTCACAGGGATATCCCCCGTTTACACATATTATCGTAATATTCATTTCGTAATAATTTTAAGTGAGACAGCAGAATACATGTGAGCGGACGCTCGGCATACATAGCAGGTGTCTACGAGGCAGACCATACATCGCAAGCATGCCGAGCTTCCAGTGTGGGCTGCACTGGAGCAGGAGCTGCACAACGCAGCGTGTAGTTAGAGTATGGAATAGTCTTCCGTAGTGGAAGCTGAATCCTTGGGCTCCTTTAAATCAGAGCTAGATAAGATATTAACAACTCTGAACTATTAGTTAAGTTCTCCCCAAGCGAGCTTGATGGGCCGAATGGCCTCCTCTCGTTTGTATAGTTCTTATGTTTAACCGTCATCAAATAAGACCTATTGAGGGCCAGAAGTGCAACATGAGAGCAACAGGTCAGGAGGGATTCATGGAATGTAAGCATTTGTGGTTTGGAGAAACCCTGTGTCAGCACTTTGATAGAAGGCCCCTGTCAAAAGCCCCCCGAAGTGCACACACCTGCACCCTGTGCCCTCCTCATCTCTCCATCACTGGCTACGCACAGCTGCCGCTCAAGGCACCTCCAGCTGCCGGTGAGCCACGTTTGCCCGTGAAACTGACTGCAGCAAGTGGCACGGCCCAGGAAACCACAGGCCACATGTGCAGACAGGAGCTTGGCCGTGAGTCACGTTTCCATCGCTGAGCAGTGCCCGGGGTGCCCCATGCCACCTTGTAAGGCCGCTGCTCCTCCAGTAATGAATCTGTAAACTCAAATTCTGTTGCAACTGACGTATTTTAGCGTTGCTTGACGCGTAAAGGACTCTCATCCAAGGTCTGTGAGTTGGACCAAGCTTTACTGTGTCCTGAACCTGTTCCTCACTTTGCCCCCCCCCCCCCCCCACAGGGTACTGGAGCTTCACCGTCTATGGGCGTAAACACTGCTATCGGCTCTACACAAAGCACTTTAATGAAGCCGTGCACTGGGCCTGCGCTATTCAGAAGGTCATCGACAGCAAAGCCCCGGTGGAAACTCCCACCCAGGTTCTCATCAGGGACCTTGAGGTGAGCCTCCTTAGACAACCCCCCCCCCACAAAAAAAAGAGACAAGCCCAATTATATGATACTGTATGTCCCCACCCTCCCAGCTAATTCGCGAGAGCCGACGCAAGTTCAGGCTTCTCATCACTTTGCCGCTTCCCGCATGGTTCCACAAGCCATGCAGCATGGGTGCTGCGGCCACGAACCGCCCCTGGGAAAACGCGGCTCATCTAGGGACGGATTGGGCTCCGTGGGGGCCAGACACACTCTATTTTTACAGTGTGATCATATTCGGTGGGGGGGGGTGCGGCATCTCCACAACTGGAGGCTTCAGCCAGGGCACACCACGTAACCCCTTTTTAACGAGGCGTCTTGCTTACACGATCCACAGGGTATTTACAGTAAACCAGCAGTGCGTAAGCAGGGCAAACCCGAGTGTCCCCCCCAACCCCCATAGCTTTGGTTTTGGATTTGATGAGCCTGAAACGAGACCTTTTGAGCAGGAAGGTTCTATTGTATGCAGAAGCCATATTAATGCTAAGACTGGGCTGCCAGGTTTGCAGGCAGAAATCCCCGTGGCTGTGGGGGGCTGACGCTCAGACTAGACTGCCAGGCTGTATGGTTGGGGGAGGGGGGGTTAAATGTGAGATAAAACAGCCCTCAGGAGCCTTAAAAATGCTATCCCAAATTTCCCCCTTCTACTAAGGGAATTACAAGGAAATTCAAGGAAATTGAATTTAAGATTTTGGGAAGCACTACATTTATTTCAGGGTGATGAAGTGTAATCATGTTAGCTTCCCCTTCATCACGGCTGCACACACTAATACAGCGATTTGGGAACAATTGAGTTGCCAGCCAGCCATCTTCCTCATCCTGGTCCGGGACTCCGGGGACTTGGAGCCCCTCCCAAGCAACACAGGGCTCAAAATATGTGGGTAATTATGAATGTGGATGAAATTTGTTGTCACAGATGTGCACAGATAGGCTTACAGCTCTCATGCATGCTGTGCTCTCAAGCACAATAGTCCAGCTCTTATGCATGCTGTCTACTCGGACTAGGCTGCAGTAAATCAAAAGCCAGATTCATCAATAAAACAAAAAAAAGGGAAATCTCTTGTCCCGTTTCCGGCTTT
The DNA here is from genome assembly GCA_019775955.2 of Pollimyrus isidori. NCBI lineage: Eukaryota > Metazoa > Chordata > Actinopteri > Osteoglossiformes > Mormyridae > Pollimyrus > Pollimyrus isidori. The sequence goes on along the minus strand of JABFDZ020000049.1, from coordinate 13,448,108 downwards.
TGACATATGAAGTACGATGAGCTGGCAAGGCGATTTAAAGCACGCCACTGACCTCGTCCCAGCGAGCACGGTTAATGTCAAACGCAAATGCCTTTCCCCCATGCTGGGGTAAGGAAATAGCCAACATAAATTTCAATTCCTGCCCAGGCCAGCCGTGTCTCACCAGCCGAAGGTCTAACTTAATAGCGGAGCTGGGCGGCACCGCGTGATGAAGCAGGTGACTCTGCCAAGGTGCAGAAGCTCAGCCGGTCCTTGATTACTTTTTAAAGGGCGAGCCCTTCGTCCACTGTCCGTTGGAATGGCTCCGTCTGACGTCTGGGCAGTCACCGGAGGTGGGGGTGCGGGTGGGACGGGGGGCATCAATGTCAAATTTGTCGTCATTGTGCACGTGCAACGAAATTAGGTCGTTGGCTCTCCTAGTGCAAGCATCACACGAAGTATTAACACAACACAGTAGAATAAATAACGTTTACATTAAACATTAGTGCAGTGATTGTTTGCTACTTGCCTCACTTGCAAGTAAAAGAAAATGAGCAAATTAAATTACAAACGAAACCTGTCTTTAAGATGAATTTGTAGGTAAGTCAGGACAATAGTAATACGATATGCAATAATGATAATAATACAGTAATAACAGAAGTTGGATACATGTGGTACTGTACCACAGGCCAATAAACCCCTGAAGTTGTGGAATGTTCTCAGAAATATCACAAAGATCTGTGTGCATTTGTTATTATGAGCCCCCGTATTTAACCTGAATGTTTAGTATAACGGGCATTATGGCAGTATGTTCGTAAGTACGACTTGTCTGAAAGTTGAACGTTCTGCCCCTCTACCTTAGACTCTGTCTGACTTGTCAAACCCTCTGCCCATACAGGAGAACAGGTTCAACCCGGAGGTGGTGGAGCACATTTACAAGCACAATCCCATCCTGAGTTACACCCAGAGCCCTCTTTACGCCCCGCTGCTCCCCTTCCCCTACGGCAGCTCGGACCATGTCCGTGAGTCGACCTGCACGCCGCCCCCCCCCCCTCCCCTCAGAATGCTGCCCTCTCAGAATACACACAGGCTATTTCCACGGGCGTGACCTCACGCGCGCGATCCCATATTACTGCGCCAGGATGCCCGCGGCGGTGCTGGCCCACTGGAGCCCGTGTCTAAATCAAGGGACGCGTGCCAGCCCGCTAAATGTGCCCCAATCGGGGAGAGGCCTGCGTGTGACTGGAGGCTTGAGTTTCAGCGTTCGCGCTCTCTGGTGCCCCACAGAATTAACTCGGCGCTCAGCTCCTGCTGTCACCACACCCGAATGAGATCGGTCATTGCTTTATTGCTGTCAGCGCTAAACAAGAGCGGGATGTATAATTATAAAGGGAAAGAAAAAACTGTCTCTCCTGGAGCAGACACGTTATAGTGGTGGGGGGGTTTGCATGTTCCAATGATCCCAGGAGCAAAGTTGCCTGGGGCCTTATGCCCCTGGTAGGGTCACCCAAATCAAACAGGTCCTGGGTAAGGAACCAGACAAAGTGCAGCTCATCAGACCCTTATAATGAGTGCAAACAAAGATTCAGTTTCCCTTGCCCCAACATGGGTCACCAGCCTCCCTTTGGGTGGGGGGACGGGCCCTGACTGTTGTTCGTGTTTATGTGCCAAAAAGTTCAGAATACCCACCCTTTTTGGAGTCCTTGGAAGGGGTGTTGGAGAGAGTGGGGGATTTCAGTGCTCACGTGGGCAATGACACTGCGACCTGGAGCAGTGTTTTGTTTTTGGACTTCTGTGCTCGACACAGATTGTCCATAATGAACACCATGTTCAAGCATAAGGGTGTCCATATGGGCACTTGGCACCAGGACACCCTAGGCCACAGTTCAATGATTGACTTTGTGATTGTGTCATCGGATTTGCAGCCGCATGTATTGGATACTCTGGTGAGGAGAGGGGTGTAGTTGTCAACCGATCACCAACTAGTGGTGGGTTGGCTCTGCTAGTGGGGGAGGAAGCCGATCAGACCTGGTGGACCCAAGTGTATAGTACAGGTCTGCTGGGAATGTCTGTCGGAATCCCCTGTCAGGGGAAGTTTCAACTTCTACCTCCAGCAGAACTTCGCCCATGACCTGGTGGAGACGGGGGACATCGAGTCCAAATGGGCTATGTTCTGCGCCTCCATTGTTGAGGTGGCTGACCGGAGCTGTGGCCATGAGGTGGTCGGTGCTTGTCACGCCGGCAATCCCCAAACCCGCTGGTGGACACCGGCGGGCCTTTTAGGCCTGTGGGACTCCGGAAGCAGCTGATGAGTACCGGCAGGCCAAGCTGAATGCAGCTTCAGCAGTTGCTGAAGCAAAAATTCGGGTCTGGGAGGAGTTTGACGAGGCCATGGAGAACGACTACCGGACGGCTTTAAAGAGATTCTGGTCCACCATCCGGCGTGTGACTGCGGGAAAGCGGTGCAGCATCCACACTGTTTAGGGTGGGGATGGTGCACTGCTGACCTCAGCTCGGGATGTTGTGGGTCGGTGGAAGGAATATTTTGAAGTCCTCCTCAATCGCACCGACACGCCTTCCAATGAGGAAGCAGAGTCTGGGGACTTGGGGGTGGACTCACCTATCTCTAGGGCACAGGTCGCTGAGGTGGTTAAAAAGCCCCTCGGTTGCCGGGCCCGGCGGGTGGATGAGATCCGCCCGGAGTTCCTCAAGGCTCTGGATGTTGCGGGGCTGTCTTGGTTGACACGCATCTGCAGCATCGCGTGGGCATCGGGGGCGGTGCCTCTGGATTGGCAGACTGGGGTGGTGGTCCCCCTCTATAAGAAGGGGGACCGGAGGGTGTGTTCCAACTATAGGGGGATCACACTCCTCAGCCTCGCTGGTAAGGTCCATTCGGGGGTGCTGGAGAGGAGGGTCCGTCGGATAGTCGAATCTCGGATACAGGAGGAGCAGTGTGGTTTTTAATCCTGGCCGTGGAACAGTGGATCAGCTCTATACTCTCTGCAGGGTCCGGGAGGGTGCGTGGGCATTTACCCAACCAGTCTACATGTGCTTTGTGGACTTGCAGAAGGCATTCGACCGCGTCCCTTGGGGAGTCCTGTGGGGAGTGCTCCGGGAGTATGGGCTGCCGGGCTGCCTTATAAGGACAGTTTGGTGCCTGTACAACCGGTGTCAGAGCTTGGCCCGCATTGCCGGCAGTAAGTCGGACTTCTTCCCGGTGAGAGTTGGACTCCGTCAGGGCTGCCCTTTATCACCGATTCTGTTCATAACATTTTATGGACAGAATTTCTAGGTGCAGCCAGGGCGTTGAGGGTGTCCGGTTTTATGACTTTAGGATTAAATCTCTGCTTTTTGCAGATGATGTGGTTCTGTTGGCCTCATCAGACCGTGACCTTCGGCTCTCACTGGGGCAGTTCGCGGCCGAGTGTGAAGCGGCTGGAATGAAAATCAGCACCTCCAAATCCGAGACCATGGTCCTTAGTCAGAAAAGGATGGAGTGCTCTCTCCGGGTGAAGGATGAGGTCCTTCCCCAAGTGGAGGAGTTTAAGTATCTTGGGGTCTTATTCACGAGTGAGGGAAGGATGGAGTGGGACATCGACAGGCAGATAGGTGCGGCGTTCAGCAGTGGTACGGGTGCTGCATCGGTCTGTCATGGTGAAGAAGGAGCTAAGCCAAAAGGCAAAGCTCTCGATTTATCAGTCGATCTACGTTCCTACCCTCACCTATGGTCACGAGCTGTGGGTAGTAACCGAAAGAACAAAATCGTGAGTACAGGCGGCCGAAATCAGTTTTGTCCGCAGGGTGGCTGGGCTCTCCCTTAGAGAGAGGGTGAGGAGCTCGGTCATTCGGGAGGGACTCAGAGTAGAGCCGCTGCTCCTCTGCATTGAGAGGAGCCAGATGAGGTGGCTCGGGCAACTGCTTAGAATGCCTCCTGGATGCCACCCTGTTCCAGGCATGTCCCACTGGGAGGAGACCCCGGGGAAGACCCAGGACACGCTGGAGGGACTATGTCTCCCAGTTGGCCTGGGAACGCCTCGGAATTTCCCCAGAAGAGCTGGAGGAAGTGGCCAGGGAGAGGGAAGTCTGGGTTTCCCTGCGACCTGACCTCGGATAAGCGGAAGTTGATGGATAGATGGAAGAAAAAACTACAGCACACTTTGCTGATACTTCTGTAATCTTAATGTAGAAAGATGACTGCCTGATCTGCAATTTCCTCCAGGATTAACAAAGTATCTGTCTCTCTCTGTCGGTCAACATGTCCTTATCGATCTGTGTATCAGTCGATGGAGATTATTAATAGGTTGCTGCATTGGGTAAGAGAGTGAATTTTGAGCTGCCCCCCCAACCACCCTTGCCGTTTCAGAACATGCCAGCAAAGGCTACTCCACAGTGCGGGACGAGGCCGTGCGCCTCTTCAACTCCCTTCAGCAGCTGGAGGCGGCGGCGGAGCCCGTGCCCCTCATCCAGGGCGTGCTGCAGACTTGCCTGGACCTGAGGCCGCTGCGGGATGAGGTCTACTGCCAACTGGTGAAGCAGACCAGCGGGGCGCCCTGCGCCGGCGTGCCCTGCCAGCTGGTGAAGCAGACCAGCGTGGCGCCCTGCGCCGGCGTGCCCCGCCAACTGCGCTACTGGCAGCTGCTCACCTGCATGAGTTGTACCTTCCTGCCGGGACCAGCCGTGCTGAAGTACCTGCGATTCCACCTTAAAAGGTGAGCGGCAGACTGGCCCCTCGCGCTTCAACCCCGCCTTGCCCTCAGGGGGAGCCGTGTTGGCTAAAAGGCCAGGCTTTTGTAACCTACCTCCAACAATCCATAAGGAGGAGCTCTGCTATAATTGCCTCCTATCAGTTTATCGGGAGGGCCCGGCCCTGTAGCCATTCAGTGAGGCTTCATTCGCTCCCATCTCTGGCTCGCTTTCTCAGTATATGCTTCGCGGGCACAAACCTGAAACAGAAGGGGTGACCTGCTTTTAAGTTCACACCCCGTGTCATGAGATACACGTGAGCCGTTGTCTATAGTCCTGAGAGGGAAAGAAGCTGGCCTGTGGAATGTCGGACATTGTGAGATTCAAAGGGCCCAAAGAGAGGCGATTGTTCTACCCCCACAGCTGTGCGGAGGAAAGGCAGTGGATCCCCGGGGCAGAGGGTGTAGGCAGACAGGTGGGCGAAGGAGAGGAGCTAAGTGTGAACACCCCCCAGCCCCCCCCCCCCACTTGGTGGAGCGATGCAATTTGCCTTAACCTCACAGCGAAAGTCATTCTATACCCTTGCACCGGAACAACAGGGGGCGCCGCTTATACCGTGGAATATAACTGCTTCCTGTTTGGAGCCAGGCCCCCTTGGGGCAGCGAGGGAGGGTCCGGGTAGACCATGGCCCAAGGCCGGACGCACGGCACAAAACAATGCAGATGCACTGAGTGGAATTTCCTCTGTCCTTCCACAGAAATGGGTGATGATGTGGAGCATTTAGGTTCCACACACAGTCAGAAGCTCCCTTTCCTGTCCCATTACTGTGAAGAGCGTAAATAGACTTTGTGTCATGGTGGTCTGAGGAAGCAGCCTGCTAATAATCTGTACTTAAGGTTTCGGTTCTGTGGTATTTCAGATTGTTTTAACTTTCATTTACCCTGCAGAACTGGTTACCCCATGATCTGCTGAATAGTTTGCCCCCCCACTTGCCTAAGTCTGGGTCCATTATATGGCCCAACAGCTCTGGATTTACAACTCTGTCTTAAGGTTATTTTTTGTTGCACATTTGGCTTCAGTGCCATACTTCTGTACCAATTTGCATGGCAATTAGGTGGTTAACTCCATTACTCTGTCTTAATGTCATGTCTGTTTCTTCTTTGTGTCACAGTATTTATATTTTCCCTTGCACTATGACCAGCAACAACAATATTTCAGCTCTGCGTATGATGCATCATATATCTGAACACAATACTACACAATACTTTGAGACTGCTTTGGTAAAGTTCTCCCGATAACCACCTAACCAGTCCCTTCCTTAATCCTGGCCCCAGGGTTCAGAACCAGAATCCGAACACAGAGATGGACAACTACGCGTCCTTCATCTGGGAGGCCTTGCAGAAGACGCGCTGCCGGGAGTGTGTGCCATCCTGGGAGGAGATTCAGGTGCTGATGGCTCGCCGGGAGATGCTGTGTCAGGTTCACTATCCTGGTCCTGGTTCCTGCCGGCTGCCCATCACCTCCCACACCACAGCGGACGAGGTGAGGGCTTGGGGATGCTGGCAATCAGGGGCTCCAAAGAGACAGCACTGGTGAAGGTTGCAGTATGGAGTGCGTAGCTGAAATCAGACCTCTGGTGTGAAGTAGTATGCAAGATAAACAAACTTGTAGTTAAAGATACTTACTAAAATTGAGTAGAAGTTTCGGGGTGACAGACAGACCAAATGATGCAACAAGACTTCACTCATACTCCTGCCTCCCCTGTGAACTGCTTCTGGAAGGTTCTTTGTAGTTACTACCTCACACCGGGCCGCAAAGATCCCGCTTTCCTTGTTGTCCCACCTCACGCATCCATGGTTTCTTCCTCTGTTGTGTGACACCCCCCCCCTTCCAGCTGGTGAAGATGATCTCAGAGAAGTTGGGCCTGCAGGACAGCCGAAACACCTTCGCTCTTTTCGAGCAGAACGCCCACCAAGAGAGAGCCATCAGCGGCAGCACCATCATCGCTGATATCCTGACCAGGTTTGAAAAGTGAGCATCCCCCCCCAGGGGGCCGCTGATGCATGCTGGGATGAGACCTTTCTGCAGAAAAGAGTGTTATGTTTGTGTGAAATTATCTTAAGATTATGGTCGGACTCATTTGATTACTTGACTCCATAGTCGCAGCGATTTTAGACCTCGATACTTAACAAAAGCACTTGAAACTTAAAACAAAAATTGGAAAGACGTATCTCAGTGAATCATTCTCATTTCAGGTCTTACATTTGACGTTACTACAGTCACATGCTACATCCTTTCACCCAGTTGCTGCAAGCCAGTACCATTGATGCAGTTGCACCCTATATTTCCAACTAGAATTCCGGAATGCTCACCTCTGAATCATTGAATGCTCACCTCGGGAAAACAGGTTCCGTCACTTCGGCGGCCTGGTTTACTTAGTGCGCACGTGCCTAGAGACCGGGCTACCACAAGTGACACCTGTGTAATACCTGGCACTGTGGTAAAGCAAACTGGCCAAACAAAAGGCATTGTGCTTAGTCATCAGTCAACAGACAAAAGCCATGCTCAGGCCAGTCGAATAGTATCAGGGTGGCTCCACCACCATTGCCCGTCCCGCCACATTTTCCTTACATGTCTACCCCCTCCCCGTAGCCTGGCCGCTAAAGATCCAGACCCGGAAAGCCAGTGGAGACTCTCTTTCAAGCTCTATTGTCTCCTGGATGCTGACAGCATTTCCGTCGACAGCATCGAGTACATATTCCTATTCGAGCAGGTAAGACGGAGCGTCTAAAAAGGCTGGCTGTCACTCGACTGAATGTATAACCTTTTAAAAGGTTACATATAATGCCGGGGGGGTTTCATAATCAGTCACAAGGGCGGTGGTAAAGTCGCTTGTGCAGTCTAACACCCATTCAATACTCATTTCAAACTAAGCCTGCAGAATGTTTTTTTTTTCTCTTCAAAAATACGGTCTATTTAGAAAAATAAGCTAGTGAGCTGTTTTTGTAAATTGGGTCAATATCTTATGATGGCTCCCCTGCTCATAAAGTGGACTTTGTGGAAGCGAACGTCATGCATACGGTCGTTGGAGCCTTGTTCTCTGTTCGCCCCAGTGCCATGAGATGATGGTGCGAGGTCAGCTCCCTGCCTCCGAGGAGGATCTGCAGGACCTGGCCGCCCTACGCTTACAGTGCCTCATGGGGGACTTCAGCACTCACTCGCCCTGCCCGCCACTGGACGAAGTCTTCCCCGGCAACGTGGTGGAGGCCCGGGTCCTGCTGGCCCTCAAGCCCCCCCCAGGCACCCCGCCTACAGGCCCCAACCTGTCTATGGGCTGTCCGCAGAGGTTTGCTGGCAGCCTCCTGGCAGGGGCGCTATGGAGCCACACGGCAGCCCACAAGCAGAGGGTGGAGCAGGACCTGCGGCTGCACGGCCGGCTGAAAGAGGAAGGGGCGGCCGTGATGGGCGCCATCGTGGAGCGCTGGAAGGGACTGGCCGGCTACAGCAGGCGGGACAGCATTACGGCCTACCTTACCATCGCAAGGCAGTGGTCGGGCTTTGGTTGTACCCTCTATGAGGTGGACTTCTACATCGTGAGTGCACGGACCTCATTGATCACATCAGACATTGATCTGTGGCCAGCCTGAGGTCAACGTCGGCCTTTCTCCCTCCTTCCAGAGCTCCACTGGCAGCTTCTCACAGAAACTATGGCTGGGGGTGGCGGCCAGGTGCATCTCGCTGTACAGGCAGGGGGAGGCCGAAGCTTTGGAGTCCTTCCCCTACGGTCAGATCTGCTCCTATGGAGTGTTCGACAGCAATACCTTCAAGATCACTGCTGGGGACCGGGATCTGCTCTTTGAAACCAGCAAGGTACTGGCCAACGTGTCCAATTCATGTTTGTACAAGTTTATCTCTGTATCCTGTATAAAAACCAAACCAATTCGCCATTTGGTTTTGTGCGTAGTTACGGTGCTGTACAATAGCCTCAGACAGGACCGCAGTAAAAACAACAATAACGTTCTTTCTGTTCTCCAAAGAATGACTGATAATCATGTCAGACGGCTAGAACACAGCTTCAGTGCACAAACCTCTCCTCAGGGACACTTCAGCGTATTCGTTACATTCCACAACCACATCAATTAATGAAATAACTTAACTTAATTAGTTAACTTAACGAGATATTGATTATCCAAAATAGGTGGAGTAGTGGACTAGTCCAAAAAAAAATGTATGTGTGTATTGGTCGGTTGCTGCAAATACTAGGGTGATATTAGGAGAGGATTTGAAATGGCTGACAGTTTGACAGACATAGTATCATAGTTTAGGGTGAGCAGATAATCCATGTCAGGGAAGACACTCTGAGCCCCAGGACAGGCTTTATAAACAACAATTAAAAGGACATGGATTTCACTTAAGCACCAATTTCTTGCTGTGTGCTGATTGGTCAGTCTGTGATCATGCATGTGCTGCTAATGTTAATGTGAAACAGCTGGATGAATCAATTAAGGTAACAAACCAGTTAAAGCACTATTTAGCCGAGCACAGAAACCTTTTCATTTTAAAAGAAGTTAGTAAAATTTTGAAGTAGCTCTGAATGTCCTCCCTGGCGTGGATTATCAGGCCACCTATCAGTTTCACACCCACATGAAGATCATTTAAACATTACGTTCTTTGACTGCCTAAGACTTTGGCACAATACTGTCCGTCAGCACGAAGGAACCCGTCCTCTGTTGTCCCGTCTACACCACGAGCATCGAGCCGGCAAGCTCTCGCCGACACATAGAGCGTCTGCACAGGGACACATTGTCCTAGCCGTGTCCCCGGCCAACAAAGACAGCCCTGTGACATCACAGGATGCAGAAGCCTCTCTCTGTTTACTGGTGCAGTGGAGCTGGGAGAACTGTGGGCCAGCAGCTCACTCGGGGGGAGGGGGGGGTGCCAGGGGTCCCTGGGCTGCATTGCCCATTTTGGCAGAATCTGACCACCGTATTGTGTGCGGGGCTAACATGACTGGAGGCCGGAACTCTTCGCTCCGTAATATAAACTGGATTTGGGGGCCCTCTGCTCTGACCCCATCTGTGTTCCCACAGTCTGTTTCCACATGTGCAGCACTGGGGCTCCTCTCCAGATCCCCGTAGGTAAATTACACTTCACCTCCCTACAGAATCTGCCACGTGAAATGGGACTTGGGAACCAACAAGATAGGGTATAGATCAAACGAGCTGTTGGTGCACCCCCTATTTCTGGCCCACCCTGGACACAAGCCAAAAAAAAAAGTCTCTGTACTTTGACCTGACATCGATCCATCCTGAAATTCCACCTCTTGTACACGAATATCGAGGTTCGGGACCTGAGGCATCTGGTCTTAAATATGTTAGGTGCTCAGCATCTGGTTTTGAGATCTCCACCAGAGACGTATCATGAGACTGCAGCAGTCAGTCTAACTCCTTGACCTCTGACCTCCCTTTCACAGCTGACGGAGATCATACAGCTCATGAACGCCTACCTCAGCGCTGCGCGGGGACGCGAGGCACCCACCAGCAACGCGGACACCGATAGGGGCTTCTGTATCTCTCCGGCCAGCAGAGAGGAGACCCTGACCTTCTAACTTTCGAGATGAGCAGACCGAGAAGGTGAAGTGCAGGAGCAGAACTTCAGCATGGGTCCTGCTTCGTCAAGGAGGGTGGGGAATGGTGCTGGTGCTCTGCTCCACTTGGCACTCGCCCCCCCCCCCCCCAGCACTGTAAGTCATAAAGGGATGGGGAAGAAAAACTTCACTTTTTAGCTCCAGGCTCCAGTTTCCTCTAGCTGTGGATGCGTCAACCCGCCAGAACTTGCACATGCCAGATTTAATAAGTCATCCTGCTTTCTTCGACGGGACTAAAGGGACTTTTCCAGTAGTCCAGTCTACTGGCGTGGGTTGAAAGGAAGAAAAAACAATATTCCTTTGGAACCAGAATATATGGCTAATATTGCTTCAGAAAACGGTGTGAATACCAAAGGATATTCTTTATTTTCCCAAAGCTTAACGTTCCCTCACCTACGCTGCTCACCAGAAGCTCTGTGAAGATCTGCATCTTGACCGCAGACTGTGGTCTGGAGTAAACGCTGTGTCCATTTCCAGTCTGCTATCAAACTCATGTCATCGTTTAGGACTTCAAACTTGCACTCCCCCTAAACATACATCCCTGGTTTGAATAGCACTGATCGACCCATCAGAGGAATATTGTACCACCTACATGTAAAGATCCCCATAACTGTACCTGTGCCCTTCAACACAAAAAACCTTAATCTTCTGAATAGCTTCCCTTTTTAAAAATACTTTATTTAAGGAAAACGGTGCCATTCTGAGACATTTATTTTTACCTTTTAATAAAAAGTTTTGATAATTGATTTTGTACTTCTTGCTTAAGAACCTCTCATGCAAACCTCAATTAGTGTCAGTTTATCCAGTGTTCCAGGATTCAACCATGGTGCTCTTTTCCTTGGGATGGTTCAGGAACAGTCACTCCAGCCATTTTTCAGTCCCCCCGGGTGACAAACTGAAAATGTACCCTTTGCCTCCACATACATCAGGTTAATACCGGGGACCAAGGAGATTTGCAGCATCAGTGATATCACTGAACATTGGGTGCCTTGCCTGCCCCCCCGAGAGCGTTAATGTCGATAGATTCTCAATCTCTGGACCCTGACTTGGACGACTACTAATACTTGGACCCTGACTATTCAGGACCTGAATATTCATGATAGTTCAATGTATATCTGATTGGTTCAGAGAAATAACTGATCGGTTTTCCTTCTGCTCTTAGAACATTTTTGTGTCAGTAAAAATTTCATGGGCTTCAATTTTGCCCTCGCTTTCATTTGAGAAACAGAGAATGACACTCCAGTTTATGGCAGAGCATAGCACTGGTGCAGCCCCACCCTCTCAGTTCAACCATTAAAAGCCCGCATAGCCTTCGGCCAAATCACGGCCTCCGTACCAAATCCTTCCCTGGCTGGAAGTCAGAAAGCAAATGCGTTCCTCAGTCATGCTCCAAGTTTCTGCCTCCTACAGTAGTGTTTCCCAGCCTAATCTTCAAGGACCCTCAGCCCATGTTTTTGTTCCCTCCTAGCTTCTAGCTAAATATGGACTGCCTGGCAGGGAGCTGGGAGGGAGTAAAACATGAACTGTCTGGGGGTCCCCGAGGATTGGGTTGGGAAAGACTGTCCTACAGCTGCAGGCGGCTCCTCTGTGATGAAAGCCATATTTTCTTAAAACATGTACGACAGGAGGACGGCTAGCTTTGTCTGTAACTTTGTATGCTGTTTATACCTCTGTAGATGTGCTGTTTATACATGTGACTTGGATGTGCAATAATGCGAGATTAGTATGTATTTAATAAAGCAACACTTCATACACTGCAGAAGCCATGTTTTCATTACACTTTGGACTTGACAGAAATGTCTGGTGGATGCTGCTCTCCATGTGAGCATCTTGGCCAACAAAAAAGTACGGATTGTACCGACTGTTTGTGGTCCCTATTTATCCAGCATAAAACACACAGGTCTCTCACTTGGGTCAAACCTTTATTTGTTAAAGCACAAATTCGAGCACTGCATCTGCTCCAAGCAAAAATGCATTTTTGCATTCGCTGCATGTACACCACTTGCAAATAATTTGGGGGTGGGGGAAAAAATTCTCAGTGCATTGTGTACTGTGCACAAGAAACCGCAAATATCCACAATTATAAAAATAGACACCCTTTTGTGCTGATGGGGTTTGAAGTTGTTAATTTTGCATATTGAACCAGGCGTTACAAAAACGGCCATAAAAACCAAAGTATTGGTGTTACCTGATGGTAACCAGCAAAGTTTCCAACTACCAGCTGAAGACTGGCAGACAGTAGAACTTCCATCCATCAGGTGGACCTTTCACATTTGCTTTCTTGCCCAGACCCACGAGGAACTCCCAGGGTGCAGCGTGCACTATAGTGACATCACCAGCTACGCGGATAGCATGCGACGATTTTGGGGGAAGCAAAAACGCACTCAATGTCAAAGGAGCCCACGGTATTGAACGGCTTGCAGTATTGCCAAGCTGAAATAGCAAGGGGTCATCTCGTCTACAAATAAGGTCATTTGTTCCTTGGAAGATTCAAGAAGCCTTAACAGCTTGGGAGGAGAGCTACTGAAAAGCTAAACCACAGCAACGAAAAGCAGATAGAGTTTATAACCCTTGCCTGGCCGCTATTTTGGTGCGACGTCTAACTCTAATTTCATCTCGTATCATATACTCTGCCAGCTGTTGCACAATGCAGGCAGCCACGCCTTACATTCAGGTTTTGTCAGGCGAAGAAAAGCTGGCAAACATGTACAGTCGTGTTAAGGAGAGGGGGGGAAACTGAACAAAGTGAGGTCAAACCAGCTGACGAGCAGGACACAGCTCAAGACAAGAAACTTTGAGATTGCTGTGCTACATTACGCAATCGGCTAATACAATGTTCACCGGATGATAGCACATCATTTACATAAAAGTCCCTGGCTTGAAACACTGTTGTACATAATGAGGGAATACCTGCTATAAGTAAACTAACGGCTTATAGCATCCTACTAGGTCACGTCAACAGAGAAAAAAAGCTACCTTCTTCAGAGGTACCTAGAAGAGGTCTGGGCTTATAGCCCTGTGGGGTGATCACTGCTCCTGGGACCCCCAGGAGATATAGTCGGGCCTGGTGGCAGCACTGTACTCATCAATGAGCTGCTGGACCACCTCCCGGGAATTATCCAGCTCGTCAAAGTTCTCCTTGAACATATCCTCCTTCCGGAACTGCTCCAGGAAAGCCTCACGCTTGCGTAGCTTGTCGTACTGCCGGCATGTGCGTTCAAAGAGCTGCAGCGAAACGAACGGAAAGGTCAAGCGGAAAAAAAAACAAAACAGACGTCCACCACACGTGAGGCCCATGTGCACACATATCACAGGACTTCAACCAACAAAATACAAGTGGACACCTCGTGAGAAGACACCAGCCATTGCTAATCATGCTAACATTCCTCGATAATGAGCTAACGTTTACATTAATTATGCCACTGCTGTTCATTAGTTAAATGCAAAGGGTTCATTTGAGGAGAACAGTTGCTGTGGGTGGGGCTTACAGAGGAAATGCTTGTGTGATTGGCCATCATCAGCCCGCTGACACGATGGGCGGAGGGCAGGTAGGGGGACTTCCTTGACAGGGCCACTTGGATGCTGGCGGGTCCCCAAGGGATGAAGTTGGCCAGCTTTCTCTCTCTGATTCTCTGCAGGCTCTTGTGCACCTGCAAACCAAAGACGGCCGGTCAGCTGACGCCGGGCAAGGATAGCGCGCGGGCCAGCGTAAGAGGACGAGTGATGTGTTAGCGATGGAGGAGGAAGGTTTGTAACGGGCACAGACGAGCTCCCCGATGCTTCGAGCGTGCCCACCTGCGTGGGGTCCACCTCGCCCTGGATGATGTTTAGGATGGCGATGTAGCAGTGGTTGGTCTGCCGGTCTCGGCCGGTCGACACCATGACGTTCTTGGGCTGCAGCAGCCTCCTCATAACGTCCAGCACCGTGGTCTTCCTCACACTGGCCACCTGTACCCGAATAAGATTACGACGTTCTTCAGAAGCTCCAAGACTGCACCGTCACAACGATGAACCAGGGAGTATTACTATACTCCAGCGCAAATAACTTTGTTGGATCCAGCCAAATGCTGACTGGATGAAGAATTTTTTTTTAAAACCCGACTATTGCCAGCTGGCGATTGAGTTTGACACATAGTCGTATTACAAAATATACACGCTATTGAATCCTGTATAAAATCTAGGCAGCAAAAGGAGAAAGAGTATCGCATACCGACTGGTCGGTGGTGAGAGGGGTGTAGCCCGTCATCAGGAAATGGAGGCGCGGGGTGGGGATGAGGGACGCGATCAGGCCAATGAGGTCGTTGTTCATGTAGCCGGGGTAGCGCAAGGTCGTGGTGCTGGCAGACATTATGGTGGACACCTGACGGAGGAGGAACGGCGCAGGCAGAGTTACTGGCAGCTCAGCTGAGGACCACTCTCTAAAAAGCCACAAGAGGGCGCCCTCCCTGACCCAAGACCAAAGTAAACAGCAAATGCATCTGTTTTGTGTGCAATATGCACCTAACTGCCATGGCTTTTAGATCACTATTACATGGTATTAAATGAAAAGGTGTAATAAAATGTAGCATTAGCTAAAGACTAATTTTTAGCTACAAGCATTTCTTGGTTCTTTAGTCATGCTTCCATAGACTACTGAAAGCTCATGAGAGTTTTACCTGTGCAAAAATATTACGATTGGTCATCTTTTCAAAGCAATCAGATTTGTAGAGGAGACTTGTCCAAGTAACTAGAGGAGGTGAGACCAACCAATCAGATGTCTTGGTTTCACCTCTTCTACTTGCTTGGACGTACCTCCTCTATAATCTAATTGGATTTCTCTCCAAACCAATCTTTTTTCATTCTGCCCTTAGAACATTTTTGTGCAAGTAAACCTACCACGACTGAACTGAAATGGCTGGATTTAATTGATTTTATTGAAAACTTGATTATTGATATTGATTAGAAAAATCAATGATAGTGTGGACTGTGTTGAAATTGAAGAAGAAACGAATATTTCCAGGACTGTAGGTGGAAAGCTTTGAAAACAATGGTACTTGATCAGGGATCTGCATGTAAAATATCACGCAATTGAATCCAGTGAAAGGTTCCAGATTTCAAGACACGGCGTTTCGTTCCTGCTAGGGGAGAGAGGCCGTGTCTGACTGGGTCTGCAGCCGATTTTTTTATCCTCCGCAAATCGCAGACCGGGCCGGACCTACAAGTCCTGAGCCATGGTGGACGCTCACCAGCTGGTTGATCTGAGAGAAGGAGGGGTTCTGGATGTGCAGGCGGTCCGTGGCGATGCGGTTCAGGGCCGTGTTGTCCAGCACCACCTACGGAGAGGAAAAGAAATGGTGACATTCACTGGGAGGGGAGATACACGGACCTGGAGTAACCAACCGGACCAACCATAGCGCTGTAAACCACATTACTCCATAAGACATCATCAGTAACATTACTACACAATATCAGCCCCCCAACAAAGCACAATGATAACAAATAAAATCTGAAAACATATAACAGTAGACATATAAACAAAAGCAGGTATTGCTTATTTATTCCATAGATGTGACAAGAAAGGTCATTTATCTTAATTCCCTAGTGATTCAGTCCCTCTAACAATAGTCAGTCTTGTAAGAAAGGGTGACATTTGGGGCACCCCCGTATCGGTGACATTTAGCATTGCAAAGTCGGCAGGGTATATATCACCGACAGTACGTGCCGCCTGACTCTAGTCTGCAGTCAGTCTTTGCCCTATAGAACACGCTGAACCTTGAAATGTGATCATTTCCGCTAAAGATATGATTCCGCTTCCCTCGCTACCGGTCTAAACCCCTTCAGAAAAACGAACAGCGGAAAAAGCCATCTTTGCAAGTATCACAGCAGATGGACATGCACCCCTTTTTTTTTCCCCCGTTGCGTGTGCTCTTCACTTTTCCACTTTTTTTCCAGTCGTCTTTCATTCAGTTACACATATCGTGTACTAAAACAATTAAGCAGCTAGTTACATGCAGCTACATAGTGCCCTTCCCAAGAAACCCATTGGAACAAAGTCCAATTGTTTTTTTCTTTGTAAACCTTGCCATCCACTGTCACACAGAGCTTCTACACGCAGGTAGTCTGTTCTATGATCTATTGGCGCCTGTCCACTAGCACACTGGAACCAGCCCAGGCCCGAGTCTCACCGCAGAGAGACACCGATTACAGAGTCTCCAGCTCGCGTCAGTGTCACTGCTCAGTAAAGGCCCTGCCAAGTTTGCAAAGTGACAGTGATGTGAGACCGAAAAGAGGCCTGTTTACTGTGCACAAGATATACATCATGATTTGCTATGGGTTAATTCCGGTTACCACTAGTTAGCATCTAATGCGAGCACAATTAGCATTAACTTGTGAAAATTTGCATTACCGATCCATTCAGCCATTATCGATTGAATTTTTAAGCAGGGGTTTGGAAATTCTGTTACTAAGAATGCATCAATGCATTGCATTGTACAATACAACTACTAAAAAATAATATATAGAATATGCCGTTTTTCCTTCAGATAATCCATGCACATTGACATAGATTACTAGAACCTCCATGAAGTCTGACCAATCAGACTGAGGGTGATGCAACCAGCTCAGATTAGTCTTGCTTTCCACCCATCCAGTAAGTAAGGCCACGTCAACACGAGTTTGGGTCGGGTACGACTTGCATAATTTACAACAGAAATCTGTCTCTTTGCAGAACGAGTCGGGTTTGGCTCGGTTCTTGGTAGTGGTCGAAAAGCACCAGATGTCGCTCCATTTTATAAATCGTCACTGGGGGGCCAATAAAATAGATCCTGACCAAACCACAGCGTTTCTTCATTTTGCGCATGCGTTCCAAATGAATGGTGGGAAATTCTAATTACTTTCGAAAGATGCAAATATCATAATGAGGATAATGAGGGACTCCTGGCATCTTTTGAGAATGATACTGGAAAGGAACCTTACCGTTATTAACAAGAGACACATGTAAGGTCACAAAATCATCCATTTCTAAATTACAAGCATGTAGCCTTGTGATTTTTACAACCTGGGGGGTCTGGACACCTGCCAGAGGACTTGGTGTCATGCTAGCTGTCGAAGGAACCTAAAAAGGCAATAATGCATCCGATCTGCGCAGGCAGCAGCCCCGTACCACGCAGTCAGCATTCTGCGTCAATCTCTTCAGCGTCAGCAGAGAGTTGTAGGGCTGCACCACCACATCACTCATCTCGTCCTGGTTGGGGAACACCGAGTAAGTCTGCACCAGCTTCTTGGGGTACCTGAACACAGAGGGGAGACTGTCTATAAGGTAGGTGCTCTCTTTTGGGGGGCTCAATCACGCAAAGAAGCGTGCTGACCTATCATTCAGTTTCTCCAGCAGATAAGATCCCAGGCCTGATCCTGTCCCCCCTGCAATGGAGTGGCAGAGTACAAAACCCTGAAACATGGACAGAGATCGTTTAGCCCTTTAGAACACAAACAGCCAAAAATTAACTACTACCAATATACTTCAAGCGAACTAATTTCTGAAAATGTGATCAGGACAGTGCAAAACATTACAGGTTCTTTACCAAGTACATATCAATTCTTAAGTTGTTTACCACTGTGCTACTTGCTCCACTGGGGATAATGCCTGTCACATTTACAAATGCATTGTGTGTCCATCACTCAGGTGGTGTAAGACATACAGCACAGACAGAGGTGGCTAGTTCAGATCCAGAGAGTACAAATCCCGACCAAGATTTTGTTTCAACCAACCAGGTGAGTATAAAGAGTCAGAGCACTCAACTGGTTAGTTAAACCAAAATCTTGGTCAGGATTTTTACTTTCTGGACATAATCTATCCACCTCTGCAGGTAACTCGAAGAAACACCAGCCTGACTTGACATTCACACAACAGAAAAAAAACAGAATGAAAAATCATTAAAACTAGGAAAATAATGTCTAGTCAGCTTCCTTATGTTATTGTGATGAGGGCGAGAGAGAAGAAAACAGTAAGCAATACTAATACTCTTACATTAATTTTTCATAAAAAAAATACATTAACATCTTGGACAAAAGCAAGGTTTTTTTTTCCCCAGAGAAATGAAGCCAAGTGTAAAAATATGTTGTGAATACACTAGAGCATGTGTAAATAACACGAGCTCGTGGCTTCCAGGTGAAAAGTGATCCCTTCAAAGTGAATGTTCCCTCTGCTTCAGCCTGGGTCGACCATGCAGAGATCAAAGCCAGCCACCTCCAAGCTGTCGCTGCCATCTGCCTCTCTGTCGATGATGTCGAAGATGTCCTCGTGGATCTTCTCACCCTGAAAATACAACCATGACTCCTGCTGAGAGCATGACCAGGCTGCTTTTTCCACACACACTTTAAGGGCATCTTACGCTGCCCTTAATTACTTCTGCAAAGGCATAAATGTAATCCCCTTGCGTCTCAAGTCATGGACCTGATAAGTTTTTCAGTTATAGTGCAAACAGGGCGAGCCCATCTCTGCACAGTTAATACCTGGGAGAAACCGCTGGCCCAGTTGTTCCCAGCACCCCCTCCGTGTTCTGACAGGTAGATGTTCTCTGGGTTGTACAGGTTGGCGTACGGCGAGTTCAAGATGGAGTGGATGACCCTGGGCTCCAGATCGAGCAGAACCGCCCTTGGGATGTAGTGTTCATCGTCTGCCTGTAAGGCGCGCAACGCGATGCTTCGTTTTAGGTGGAACGACGGAATAAAAACGACGTAATAGCTCCGTCTGCTGGCGATGCCACATTATAAACCACAACATAAACACTCCACGTTTCTGCAGCTTTTCCCATAGCTTTGCATTTTGCGGCATAACATTAAGGTCCAGTAAAAAAAAACATTCCTTTATCATCCTTTCAATCAGAAACAAGTAATGAGGGAGGGCGATTTTTTAATTTTATTCTTTATTTCTTAGACATGAATGACATGTCCGGTGTTTCAATAATCATGAATGAGTGACCGGTACTAATCGGGAGGGAAGGTAGAAGAAAGTAAGCTGGGGTGGAAGAATACAAATGCGCGGCAATTGGTTTCTATCGTCTGCCTGTGAAATTTGTGAACGCCGGCAGTGGAATTTACACAGGAAAATACACTTTTAAAAAATCGATGCGGGCTAAATTCGCCATGCGGGCGGGGATGATAAACTAATGATTTTTTTTACTGGGCCTAAGATGCGTAAAGTACTACACGTTATCAGTTATAGTGCAAACTGCAGCTACACTGCAGCCAAACCCGGTATGGGATGTAGGTTCACCCACCAGATGCAGAACCCTACGAGTTTTACAAAGGTACAGCAGAGTAGCATATAACATTTAAGGCTTTACGTTCAGCAGAGTACAAGTTACACAGGAATAAAGACCTGGAAAGATAGATCAGACTAATACCTGGTAGAAAAACACATCTTTACGGTCCGTGCCCTCTGTGGCGAACTCCTCCACGATTCCCTCCGGGCTGATGCCATGCTCGGCGCACAGCTGCTTCCAAAACTCAAAGCCGACTGCGGGGAAGGAGGATGCGGTTGATGTCATACTTGTTTACCGGTCAACGCTTGTAAACGTTACCATTTTAATTATAATAACTAGCTAAGGCATACTTATGAGGAGTACGCATTTATCTGGCACACAGACAGCAATGTAAAATGAAGAGTCTATGATCATGAACGAAATATAGGTTGGGTTAAGCGGTCAAATCTGCATCTCGAACCTGCTATACTGCCTCATTGCTCAAACTCTCAAAAACGGATGTTTTAAAACAAATGTCGGCGTATTGCTCGATTTGTGTTTCGTGTGTTAGTTAAGCTACAGTAACATGCATAGAGATGTAAGAAAAGCTGTCAGTTACCTATAGAGCCAGTGAACGAGCTACACAACCCTCATTCACCAGCAAAGAGCCACATCTTAATTAATCAGGCGATTACTAAACAATAAGACACGCACACGAAGTTTCTTTCAGAGTGATACACCCGTAAACCAGAAAGCATTAATCATTCTGTAGTCCGGCCACGGTAAACGACACCCGAGAACAATTCACCATCACCGGGCCCAATTCATTGTATGGGACAAATCAGAAAATGCAACAAATAGACAATAGCATACTCTGATTGCCGCACTGTCCTAGCTGAAGTGTTATAATCTCCCTGGGCATCTTGCTTCATTTAACGGAGTACCGAAGTTAATCAACTGACAATACAGCACTCGAAGGCCTGCCTCCAACGCGTCTCAGTGACCGGCGCTTCCTTTCTCCCGCCGTGGTGACATCACAAACCCGCGCCACCCGCGGCTATGTGCGCATGCGCAAAAGATAAACGCATGGCTCCTTAAACTACAGATCCCTGCTTTACGGCAGCTTGCGGTAAATCATAATAATTTAAATAAAGGCAGATATGCTGTGGTTTTTATTATTGACAATATTATTGTGTTGTTGTGGATTTATCCACGCTTGACGTCTGCCTATACATCGAATAATCAACGAACGAACGACCTTTCAATTTCTGTTCAATTTAATTTGGTTACATTATTAATGCCATTCCATTCGCAAGATCGAGTAGTACTTGAGTAAATAATACTACATATCACAGTATGTACGTTTTTCCGTTTTGCGGAAAACTAGTATGTAACAGCTTGCATGTAAACATCGGATCTGAAGTTCCCTTTATGAAAAATAACAACTGGTCGATGTATTGGTGAATAATATATTTAAACCAAGTGGAAATGTTTAAATTTCAGCTTTAAACGAACCACTTTAGTTGATTGGATCACCCACCCCTGCCGGCAGCAGTACGTTCTTGTTTCAATTTAGTTAGAACCTTATAGAATTATTCCCTCATCTGTTAATCTGATTCTTAAACATGTGTACAATTTTAAAACTGGTTTGATTCAGCCAGAAGCAATATCGAGATGTGTCATGGGGACAAAACAATCCTGAGGCTTAGCAAGCAGAGTGGAATGTAACTTAACGTATAAATACGATCCAAGTACACCCACACGCACAATGAAGCTTAACCCTAACTGCAGCCGTAGCTATCCAAAATTTACCCAAAAAAGTGGCAGCCGTAAGACAAACATCCGCTTCATTAATTTAGAGAATTTTGATGAATGTTTCAGCATGGACACCGAGAGGAACAGCGGGCGAGCAGCTGGGGGGCTGTAGGCAGGCGAAGGGGATTACGAGAAAGTAGGGGGCCGCCCGTCAGCTTCGCCATGTTGGAGGCATCGGCAGCGTAGATCAAATCAAATAGCCAGTATCAGCATGTTGGAAGAGGAGGACCTTCCCGGACAGAGTTTAGTCTAAGGAAGCGTGACAGATGCGTGACTGGGTAGGGAGTCAGAGAAGTTGCGGCCGCGGAGCAATAGTGGTTGAATAATGTGAATCGGGTTTAGGCTGGTGACATTGTTTTTTTTTTCTTCGCCTGAGTCGGGCGGATATCATGGGCGTCCCGGCAGCACGTCTCCAGCCAAATAGCCAGCCACTCTGACTCACGGCAGCTCCCCACTCCGCGATCGGGGCGGCCGAGCCGAACCTGCACCGGAGCTTCACGCATCGCGACGCGGCTTTCCTGCGTATCGCCGGTGCATAGCGCCTTTACCCGTAGCGATTGGGGGGCGGGGGCGGAGGCGGGCCGTCGCACCGGCTTTAATCGGACGTTAAGATGGCGCTCAGCGGGGAGACCGGAGTCGCAAACGAGGGACGGGAGTTCGGGCTGAGCTGTGGCCCGGAGAGCCGATCGGGTCCCGCTGAGAGGGACGCTCAAGTGCAGGCCGTC
Source organism: Pollimyrus isidori (assembly GCA_019775955.2). Classification (NCBI taxonomy): domain Eukaryota; kingdom Metazoa; phylum Chordata; class Actinopteri; order Osteoglossiformes; family Mormyridae; genus Pollimyrus; species Pollimyrus isidori. Next base: position 13,426,037 of record JABFDZ020000049.1, on the reverse strand, counting down.
AAGGCGTCGCTGCTGTGCAGGTTGGGGCCGTACGAGCCGGTCGTCACACGAGTACAGGGGCTGCTGATCTGGGAAAGGCCGTTTCACAGCGTGCTGCTTTACACGGCGGTCAACGCCGTCTTCTGGTAAGTCGACCTCCCTTCCCACCATCCCTCCGTGTTTCGATCGAAAGGGAAGTCAACTGGACATTTTGCTTGTTTGTGTGTCGGGCGCCCCACGTGTGCACTGTAAGCGGATGATCCGAAGCACTCGGCGGGGATCTGCCGTGACATAGCTGACATGACATCTTGGTGCGGGATGGGAGGCAGATGGCCCCGGTCGCCTATTTTTAGAGCGCAGTGGCCACATCGTGTTTTCCGTCGCTTTCTTTTCGGTCCCCGACTCTGTTCCGATCGTTTGCTTTCTGTCTGAAAGGTTAATATCAACTGTGATAAGTTAATATTTTTGCCAAATGCAGGAAAACGATGGGGCAACAACGGGCCGACGGGCACTGTCACTTCTGTTGTCAAGTTCTCCAGTCTCTTTGCATGGACAGTTTTTGGGTTCTATGTTCAGCCTGGGTGAAATATTGATTTAATTTTTATAGTATTTTCGAATCCCGAATTGATCCGAATGATGTGAAGTATATACAGAATAACCCTGGGGAATTAGTTACTTGGAATGATTAAATATAGATTTATTAACTGACGCACTTTGCTTACATTAAATTTAACAACAGATCGGCAGATATGGTTTCTTGCATTAATGAAGGATGTAATCAAGTGTCAGGTGTCTTGCACATGATACTCTCTGGTGTGTACTCCATCCGGAAGACCTTTACAGTGGCTGGAAATTAGGTTTGATATATCTGGGAGCTATGGGTAACCTACAAGGTGCAATCCAAGCTATTTTAAAGGGGTAGCACCTGGTATAGTGAATGACAGGCATTGCCCCTTAAAGTGAATGTTACATGAAAGGCCAGTGTTCACTGAAACAGGGTAAATGACCTGCACTCTGTGTATCGTCTTTGCACTCGTCTGTTTGGTGCTATATGTATGTTTCTCTGTGCACAAGTTCTCCCTGTTGTGTGCATTGCAATTTTCCACCTGGGATCAATGAAATCGTTCTTAATCTTAATCATTGTTTAACTGGGATTATTCCAGATGTGCAGTGATTCTGTTTTAAAATGTGCAGCTAAACTTGATTCTGAGTCTGAGGAATGGCGCAAATACTTTATCCTTGAGCTCATAGTTGGGTCAGAGGGGCTTGAAATTAAGGTTGAATCCACCCCACCACCCCAGTACCTCAAGTTTCAGTTATTTTATACAAATAATAGGAAAAATCTAGGTTTGCCCGTTTAGGCTGGAGGTCAGAAGGTCAAATGTGCGAAGAAGTGAAGATGACCCTTAACAGCCTGCAGCCGTGTTATATCACATGTGCATGCAGAATAGGAAAGTGCTGCTCAACCATTTGCCAGTGAAAAGTGAAAGCCTGTGTCATCAGCGGCATTGTAGGGACTCCGGTTTGTAATTCGCCTGAATACCCTGCATCCGCTTAGTGTTTAAACCATACAAATGACATAAATGGGCCTTTTTTTGTGCGCATTCGCCCTGTGGAGGGGGAGTGTGCCGTTATGTGCAGGCAGGCTGAAAGACGCCCAGTGGAGGAGGGAGATTACTGCAGCTGTTGAGCTGCCTTAGGTGTCTTTAAAGTGGTAAATCCTGTATAGGTGTCTGGCCAGTTTCATTTCAGCTTCACGTGGGAAGGGATCAGGGGATTATTTTCAGGGGGTGGCCACCGGGGGCAGCAAGAAAATGGCTCAATTTTCGAAGAGGAAAAACAATGCTTTGTTGTTCTAAGAAATTCTTAAATGAACAAATCGCAAATTCAACTAATCAGTGTCCATTCTTAATCAATAATTATAGCCATAATTTCTGGATAAGTAGATAAACATGACAAGTTTAAATATGCTCTGCTATATTCTTCTAATCTTTCACAGAGAACAAATTAGACACTTATGATCTCCTACCCAAAAAAGCAACAAGTTTGCCTGTGAGAGCCCTCCTCGGAAGGACTGGCCGTGACGGTTGTCACTGGAGAGCTTCCAGCGACCAGCCAGCTACGTGTCGCTATTGCTAACTCTGACCCGCTCAGATCTAGGCACCAAGCCTCCACGTATGAAAACATTAGGACCTGTATGTATTTGGGCAGTTCTGGGAGCAACTAAAATTGCACTTGGATCACATGGGATAATTGTCTTCCAACATCAGTCTCGGGGGGGGACAGCATTTGTGCTTGGAAGCAATAACGGCTCCAGTCGTTGTGCTTTTCCAGCTCATGTATGCATTGTAAAAGCCATATGGTTGTTTTGTTGACCTTTTTTTTTTTTTTACTTGCTTATTTTCATACATTATTTGTATTATGTTGCCGAATGGGTGGGGGCTGTGCTCCTCTTGGTGTCCTGCCCTTAACGCTTAAGCTCGGCGGGACCCGCCCTGACTGCCGCTGCTGTCCTCCTCTCCCAGGTTCCTGGCCCTCACCTCCCTGCGCGTCCTCTTCCTGCTCTCGGCCGGTCTGGCCGTGGCCGTCTGCGTCGACACCTGGAGGAAGAGGATCTGGCCGGAGATTAGAGGTACGCCTGCCGAAGACGGCCGTCCGCTGTCGCTTTAAGCCTGGAAACGTGTGTCCTGGTCATTTCTGACGCCACTGTGCTGCCTGTCTTCACAGTGAGGCGAGTGGATGAATATGAAAACGAAAGGTAAGTAGTTATCTACTTGACAAAATAGTCGGCTGCTTTACTATTTATATCCCATCCAGCTGCTTCTCAGGGAACCGGGGAGTCTGTTCCAGGCTGGGGGGGGGGCCACCCTGGCGGGGTCCTTCATGGGGCACATACTCTGCGGACGACATAAAGATATCAGTCGGCATAACTGCAGGAGGAATCTGGAATAGCCGCAGTTCCCAAAGCGAACATGCAGGCTCTGTACGCAGAGCAGGATTCATGCCCCCAGTGCCCAAGCTGACTGGCAGTGGTGCTTCTCAGTCAGACTCTATGCCACCACTTTGTACCTCCTAGTGTTTTTTTTTTTAAAAAAGAGACGGTAACATAAATTTCTCAGTTGCTGGCTTGTTGAAGCTGTAATTCAGCTGTGAGATGAAAGCAGCTTCCCTTCCTCGACTTCACTGTATCGCGATTAACTGAATATACCAAAGTTAGATCATCACTCACCCTGGTTGGCAAAATCTGGTTGCCGCCCCGTTTCCCTCCCCAGTGGGCAGAAAATGTGGCGGCCTGTCAGACTATTTTCTTTGTGAAAGCATCTCTCACAAGTTGTGTACCTCTGCCGTACTGGAGGGGGGGGTCACGGAAGGTGATGTCCCCTTGAGTTTTTAAGAGGGGATTGCGTCTCGTCCAGCTCTGAAAGCGGAAAGCGGGCTTCTTAACAGCTGCTAACGCCGGTTAGTGTGGTTAACGTGAGACGCCCCCCCGTGGGGCTGCCTGCCCCTGACTGCTCCTCCTGCTCCCCAGCTGGGGTCTGGTGCAGCCCGGGATACTCAGCGTTCCGGAGCTGTGTCACCACATGGCCGAGCTCTGGGTCTCGGGGTCGTCCTTCAGCACCAGCCTCATGGACTTTAAGAGGCACAATCCAGGCAAGGTGGGTAGCCGGGATTTTTATAATCCGGATACCTGACAGAGGCAGGCAAAAAAAAAAAAAAACACGACCAAAAGAGTTTTCAAATACTTGTAAATTAACAAAAGTAACATTAAGATTAAAAGTTTTATAAATGCCTGTAGTGTGTTAGGTAGCTAGTTTGTTTACCAAATGAATCCCTTTAATTAACCCTCAGCTCCCCACCCTGCATGCCACCCCGTGTGCGTTCAGGTAGTCTGTGTCCCCTGTACCCTGCTTGGTACTCATACCCTTGTTTGCTTCCCTCGCTAGTGCAGTAAATGGCTTGTTTTATGCAAACGGAAGTAACACTCAACCCTTAGTAGCTCTTAACCTGCGTTCTGCCCATGCTCTTCAGTTCTGTCTTCTAGCCTGTAGCTTCTTCAGCTTCCTGGCCATGCTGGGCCACTACGTCCCTGGACTGGTGCTCTCCTATGCTGCAGGTGAGTTTCACCACCCACCCCCAGGTTGGGAAATGCCACTGGCATTGTGCCGATGTATGAGTTAATTGGATATGATGGGGATTCTGTTTGCGCCGAGGAAGGCTGGTTTTGAATGTCAGCAGACGCATGTAGACCCCCCTGGCGTGGCGTGTGTCTGTCCCCAGTGCTGATGGTGTTGCTGAGCCCTTTGGCCGCGTACCACCGCATGTGGCAGCGCCTGTGCGTGAGGCTGGAGCCCGCCCTGCAGCGGCTGGACTTCAGCATCCACGGCTACATGATGTCCAAGCCAATGGAAAACCAATGTGAGCGTGGGGCGGGGCCTTGCAAGAAAGTGGGCGTTTCCCTTTAAATCTCAGCCTCTGACCTTGGCGTGGGGATATCTTTATGTTACAGTTCTCCGCCGACCCATCAGACCGGTTGCCACGGCTGACGCCAGCGACAGCGAGGAGGAACTGGCCGCCTTCTGCCCCACAGTAATGGTGCACCTGGTCCAAGACCCCTGAAGCACCTGTCTTGTGTTTCATAAATCTGCCGCTCTGACTCTCCTCTCCGCTCCGCCAGCTTGATGACGCAGCGGCGGCCCGGGAGCTGGCCATCACGGACTCGGAGCACTCGGATGCTGAGGTCTCCTACACCGAAAACGGCACCTTCAACCTGTCCAGGGGGCAGACTCCGCTCACCGAGGGCTCTGAAGGTAATGGCTGCCGCTGCCTTTGGCCCTGGCATGGAGACGTGCAAAAGTGCGGGGACAGAAATCTTTCAGAAACGAATAAACCCCCTTTTATTACTTGTCTGCTGCATTTCAAATGAATACTAAGTTAGACAGCTGGACTTGGTGTAATTGATTACATCCATGTTCCCTAACTGCTTCCCCAGTATAGGGTCACTGGGGCACTGTAGCTTCTCCCAGTCTGCACTGGCCACAAAGGCAGTGGAATATCCTGCCTGGGATACGGGCAATTTAACGATTCCCGTTGACTTTACCATGTGTTCAGATAATCTGGGACTGTGGGAGGAAGCCAGCTAGAACACGGGGAGAACCTGCAGAAATCCACAGACATTAGTGATGGACCAACACACCCAGGGTGAATCTCAATATGTATACTTGACTGTACTTGTTCTCTTGTACCTGTTTTATGTCATCTTCCATTGTCGAAGAGCAGTTCCAATACTAAGAACACGTGCACAACAATGTTAGTCTTGCTCTGCCCCGAAATATCACGGGTACATCGGTCACATCCTCGCCAAACGAGAGCAATCCCATGGTTCATTGTGCCCCAAGTTGGTTCTTGGAAGGCAGGTTTTCAAGACCAGTCTTGCCAAGAGCACAAGTGCAGTCTTCGCGTTCTTCATATTGAGATTCATCCCCAGTCTGTGAACCCTAGTAGGTGGTTAACCGTCCACCCATTTGCTCAGATTTGGACAGACACAGTGACGCAGAGGAGTCGTTTGCCCAAGACCTCCCCGACTTCCCCTCCATAAATCCCGACGCCACGCTGCTGGACGACGACGACGACACGAGCATCGGGCTGCCCAGCCTGGCCCCATCGAGCCTCTCGGGCCGCCGCTCCATACTGCTGGACATGGATGCAGACGCCCCGCTGGACTCCGACCAGGAGGAGCTGGACGCCGAGCTCTCCCTCAGCGGGCTGCCCCCGGCGGCGAACTTCACCGGCGATATCAGTGGCATGATAGCCAGCAGCATGATCCAGGCAGCCCTGGCGGGGGCTCTGCAGCCGCGGCCACCCCCCGCCCCCCAGAGGGAAAGCGGGTTCCGGGCTGGGCCGCGCCGGGCCTGCCGCAAACAGTCCAGCTCCGAGCTGGACACCGACCTGGAGAACGAGGACTTCGAGATGCTGGATCAGTCCGAGCTGAACCAGATGGATCCATTGGGAACTTCCTCTCGCGGTGCCGGACAGCCCCAGAACCAGGGTTCCAGCTTCCTGTCCAACCTCCTGGGGAAACCGCAGTGAAGACCTTTTTTTATATGTGTCAACGGAACCACCTGGGATAGGATGGGGGGGCCTTGTGTGTGTGTGTGTGCATGTGTGCGAGTGCGGACGCGTGTGATGACGGGTCCCAGCCACCAAAAGCTGGCTCTGGTTTGCTGTTGATATCACTGTGAAGTATTTTGTTAGGTTTTTAAGTTCAGTATTTTGGGAGTCTTTCCTCCTTTGGGGTCTTCACATATAAGATCCCTTGTTTTAAATACTTTTAGTTTTGTAGGCTGAGCAATAGGACGTTTTACTCGACAACTCACACGCGCCGCATACAACACGGCAAACCCGCTTAACTAATACCTGCCAATCACTTCCCCCTCAAGCAGCGAGAGAGGAATTCATGTCAAATCCACTTCACAAATCACAAGAAAATGCACACTATGCCTTTGCTTTGTCAACATATTAACTTTTACACGGGATAAATGACATGGGACCAAACCTACATTCCTGTTTGTGAGAATTTGCTGGAGAAAAATCAATTTCCCATGATTTTGTAGTTTATCACAAGCTTGGCTTCTGAGGACGCCAGCAAGGCGTGTTTATTGCATCTTATTTCCCTGTTTGTCTGCATCACTCTGCAATGTACATATGTAAATAATACCTTCATATTAACATTCAAGAATCAGCCGTAATGATTCATCCATTGGTCCTTGCGAGATGGGTCAGGTTTTCCACCAAACCGCGTGTGATGTTTCCCGCCGCCGTAGCGACCATCTGCACTGGCTGTTGTCGTGCCTCTCCGTCTGTGGGCGTGTGCATGACGACAGGGGCGTCTGCTGTGTGCTCATGTTCAGAGAATCAGTTTCATTTATTTCAAATGAAACTCCAATGAGAAGTCTGCAAAATTTGCAAAGGGGAAAAAAATGGTAGAACAAGAACTTATTAAACATAGAGATTTCTTTGTTGGCCTAGCTCTGAGCGTCAGCTGGTGCAGTAATGCTGAAGTGTACTTTTGAGTTTTTTGTGCTCGGTTGCACAAAGCCAGCAGCTATATGACGCTTGTGCCACTTTTATGAAAGTTACGTGGGATGAAAGGTTAGTCTCACTTAGCGCTCCGCTTTTCAAAACATAACTATCAAACCAATTACTTTTTTTTTTTTTTTTCCCCCTCAGCAAGATCCATGAATTCATGTGCTTCAAAGCACCCGTCCCTATAAATTACTTTCTCACGGGTATTTTACTTCAGGGGAGACATGGAAGTCTGTCTTCTCGACTCTTTGTTCTTGCTGGCTAGCCGGGAAAGCTGGGAGTACTGCAGCTTCTGGTGCGACTCCCGGTTTCACTTGTGATCTGAGTGGCAAGTGCACGACATGGAAATGGGGAACCGCATACATAGTGCCAGCCCTCCCAGCACAAAACCATAGATAGTATCGTGTGGCTTTGGTTTTAGGCGAATTAACTTTAACAACTAGTGATCTAACGAATGCCGGGTTCATAACATTTCAATAACACACCCATTTTAAGGCACGCAATCATCGAGACACGCTGTCACTCTTGATGATGTTTAACCCATATCAATCAGTATGGTTGGTAGTTCCATTTTAAAAGGAGATGCAGACACTTTCTAAATGAATCACATACTTCTACAGTGGTTGAACGCAGCATAGTATCGTAGTTCACCTTGTTATATAATACATTTGCCAGAACTCACACATTGGCCATTTAGCATAAGTTTACAGGTTAGCATCTTATTTTAGCATATTGCTCCTTACGTACAGCAGTAATGCTACCCAAAGCTTGTCTGAACGAGTGATGTGATTTTCCCATGCGCTTTGTGCATTAAGTAAAGCGGTAATGCAACGCAAAGCTTGTCTGAACAAGTGATGTGCTTCTCCCATGCGCTTTGCGGGGCTTCTTCCCAGCTTGTGTCCAGAAGAAAAATGTGATACTTTCACAACAGGATGTGGGATGGGCAGCAACCCTAAGCAGCACTCCTGAGCTTCCTCAGATATCACCCCTCTCTCCACGCCATATCTTCTGTGTCTAAATTGTGAGCTGTGTATAATTTCAGCTGTGTGTTTTAATGTTTCTTCTCTCGTTATCAGATAGCAGGGATTGATACTTTAATGCATGAGTCTCTCATAAGGCACCTGGACAGAACCCAGGAGGAGAATGACAGTAGTGAAAATCATTTGTTAGGCAAAAATATACAAAAATCTCCTCCTAAAATTGTACATTAGTTTTTGGTTTATCAGTAGTATTTTCTACGTAAAAGTCTGTTTGCCCATTATTCTTGACACCATGTGTACTGTGTATTGTTGGGAATCAGAATATTACTACAGTGTGGAGCTTAAACCCCTGTATAAATAAATATTGTACGTGTTATAATGCATTGCTTATTCCCGTAAATGATGCCTGCAATTTTCTGGTTCATTTTCTGGTGCCACTGTTTTTCTTTTTGTGATCTATGAGAGGGCTCTCTGTTGGGACAAAAGCCTTATTTGGACAAACTTTTATACTCCATCTGGACAATAAGTAATGCCTTTAGGACAGTAATGTCTTCTTTTTCTTGGTCACTTGTCAGTTATGTTGCCTTCTATGGGAAGGGACAGCTGTCATTCAGGTAGCCAACTATTGCTAATTATTTGTCCCCTCTGTCCCCCAATAGAACACACTGTGAACATGTTATATACAAACGTATAAAGTAGAAAACGGGATTGAGTGAGATAACTGACTTGTTTTACAGATATTGTAATAATGCAGCTTTGCACCACATTACCACTCACATTTTCACTGATTTGACAGTGGGAAACAGCTGTTTTTAAGACATCCCGTTTACACAATAAACAGAATCGTGGCATAGTGAACGTCAAGTTTACGTGGAGGTAAAATGTAATAATTTTTGTTTCATAATTAAACTGTGCAGCAAAATATCTTTGTGATAACGTGATTCTCCAATCATCCAATGTTTGACAGATTTTTATTTTAATGTTGCCCTTAATAAGAATTGTAAAACCTGAGTGCGCTTTTGTTCAATTCAAACACAAAGAGCTGGATCACACCTGATGACAAAATCGCCGCTGGGTTGAATATTGGTATTTGAAAGGCCATTGCCCAATGGTTTTATTTATGCTGTATAATTATGTTTGTGAGAAATAGTACAAAAATGTCGAATAGCCAGACTTCCCTGTACCACAACATAGCTTGTTTTAACCTTCTGTTTGACCAGAACAAGAATGAGTTTTTAAAATTCTTGGTTGTTAAAAGTTATCAAACTAGGCTGGACTTGGTAAACAGTAGGTTATTGGTAAACTGGTCCAGTGTGAAGCGGGTCCTGTACGTTACAATATCTGTAGTTAAAGTGAAATATTTTCTCTGTAACTCGGTTTTGATATGTTTTGATGTGAAAACCTTATTAAAGAGAGAAATTTAAACTGACTAACAAAGCAAAAGTATCGTACGTTTACTCTGTTGTGGAGTGCGCCTTTATTTTCACCGTTTACGTTGGAGGGCGGGTTTTCGTTTTCAGGGTGGCTTGGAAATATTACTTATTTTCATGAGAGAAGCTACATGATTGGTCGGTGTCTGAGCTATTCACTAGCAAATCAGGCAGCGCTCTTTTGTGAATATTAATGATATTCCCGGACCACTTTGTAAAATGGATAATTTGGGTGCGCTGTGGGACCAGTCGTTCACTATTGGTTGGTTAACATTTAATAATCCCGCCCCATATGACCTGGTGTCCCACAATGCACTGCTGCGCGCGAAGCTCGAATGTAGTTCACAAGAAGCACGTTAGTTCAAAATGAGTAAAAAGGATGCATCTGGTAGGTTATTTTGATACCGAAATAAACAATTTGTGTATTGAATAAGTATGTTTGTGTGTGCATATACACGTTAACAGCGTGTGTCCTCAGCTCCGTTTTAGCTTTGTCAAAATAGCTGGCTCTGTTTATACCATTTTGACGGACAAGCGGAATTCAGTCAGCGGTTCGTATTATACGATTGTAATGTGTACTATGGTTTGATAAAATGTTTTGACACGGACGTTTTGACAATCTTGCTGTGTCTTAGTCAACCGGAGGTGTTTGCAAAAGTAATCGCCAACGCGCCGATCGCAGAGTGCTTCGCAGGGAGACATTGAGCAAGCCTGCATTGTGATGGTTAGAAATGGGAGGTTTCCCTGTTTGTGCTTGTCTATTCTTATTTACTGGTTGATTCATTGATCGATGTGTTTTCACGTATACATGTGTGTTTGACTTTGTCGGACGATGAGTGACACGCTGCTATTTTCCAAGCACTTTTCCTGGTAAGAGTTGGGGAGGTGGGCAAGGAGCTTTTCTCAGGTAGCATAGGGGACGGTGTACCCTACCTTGTAAGGGATATTGGAATTCGATTTAGAAAACTTAAATTTTAGAGCTGCTCTTGTAAGCAGTGACAAACTTCTCGTGATGGCAAAAATACACCGATAAACATTTTGCTTTGCCCAGGTGCTGCAGTTATTCTTCAGTATCTCAATGAAAAGAACCGGCCGTACAGTGCCCAAGATATCTTCGGAAACCTGCAAAAGCAGCACGGTTTGGGAAAGACGGTGAGCGACTGACTGTGGTAGGCTGCTATATTCAGTTACTCTGCCGCCCCATATTGGGCCATTCTGAGAACTCGCACACGCATATAAACACCATTCCATGGGCTTTCAGGCAGTGGTGAAAGCTATGGAGATGTTGGCGCAGGAAGGAAAAATCAAGGAGAAGGTCTATGGAAAGCAGAAGATCTATTTTGCTGATCAAGTGAGGAAAAATAGGTTTACTGGGGCTTATCTATTTAACAAGCTTGGTCAGTGTCACTGTAAATGTCTTTATAATTAAGCTTTGCACACGCCCCCCCCCCCAGTCTCAGTTCGCAGATGTGAGCGATTCAGAACTTAAGGAAATGGATAGTCGGATCTCACAGCTTAACTCCCAGGTACACAGTGTAACACAGGATTGCAAGCAGCTTGAGATGGGTGAGTTCTTTTCGTGTCCGTAATGGCTCAGTGTTGCATGTTGGCACAGAGGATGGACCAACAACTGTTGAACAATTTTGTAAATATACCGTAATTCAAAATGGATTCAAAGCTATCCTGCTAGCTTATGTAGGTGGTATGAGACCCTATTTCGTGGGGTTTTAGCCATTGTTTTTATTCCCCCTCCCCCCAATTATTTCCCCTAAAATCTGCAGCTCTGAAGGAGCTCAACAGCTCAATGACAACACAGGAAATGACGTCAGAGATCCAGCACCTGACGCAGGAGTGCACTGCATACAAGGAGCGGCTGGAGAGGATCAAATCTGTGGCAAATCATGTTACAACTGAGGAGAAGGAAAAGGTGAGTGATGCTCACCGTTTTGAAATGGAAAGAATGCAAGCTATTCTTGCAGCTGGGCCACTCAGCAGTTCCTCAGGTTCTATTTTCCATTGATGGCTGTTCATTTGATTAATTTTTAGAAAACACATTTTCCATTTTATCAGAAAATCCCCTTAATAGTCTTATGTCTTGCACCAGGGTAGTCATCCATTTAGACCACTTATATCTTGCTTTTCAATAATTTTATGTTGAGTTCACTTTTCCCTGTTGGACTGGATTTTTTTTTCCCCCTGTGCTTCAGTGATGCCCTTGACCTTGGTGGTTAACAAAAGTGGATTTTACAGGTAGTTTGCGGTCAGGCTTCGTGTGGAATGAGGTTTTACTGAATGCCGAGTGTAGCCTGGTTAAATCCTTGTCTTTGTATTTTTGTCAGATGTCTTAACCAAACTTCCGAAAAAACAATGTTATTTTCATTTAGATTTTATGGTGTTACATTTTTGCATGTAATGGATTGGGTTTTTTTTTATATTATTGAAGAAACAACATTTCTGGGTATTTTATAGAGATGTTCAGTCTTTAAGCCCCTTTTTTTTAGAGCGCTACGGTGAGGCTGCTTCTGGGTCAGACACCCTTTTACAGCGTAGTGTGAGGCACACGATGCTCTGGTCCTGAAACGTACATGACCTGCCCTGTTTTGCAGGTTTACAGAGAGAGGGATCTCTATCTGAAAGAGTGGAAGAAAAGAAAGCGACTGGTAATATTGTAATTTTTAGTCTTTTTTTTTTAAAGACTAATAAATCTGGATTGGTGTATTATAATATATATATATGTTTTTTAGGCATCTGATATGGTCGATGCCATTTTGGAAGGATACCCAAAGAGCAAGAAGCAACTTCTGGTAGGCGTGTACTGTCCTGGGGGAGTCCGTCCTGGATTTTACACACGCGTGCATTCTCTGTATGGGGGTGGGACAGATTTTTACCTGTGGAGGGGAGACTCTCGTGGACAGAGGACACAGCACATGGCACAGACTCCAACCCTGGTCCCAGAGTTGGGAGGCGACTGTGCTAACCACTGCACCACCATGCCGCTCCCTAAAGGTTGTATAAAATCACCAAGCTATGTTCTTTTCCTCTACTCAGGAAGAAGTTGGCCTCGAGACAGATGAGGACTGCAAAGTGACAATGGCAGACATCTGACCGATGACGTGGGATTGATGTGAGCTTTGTGTTCTGTGCTTTTGGTATCAGTGTTGGGTTTTTGTTTTGTATTATACATTAAATTATGTGTAAAAGAAATTAAGACTTAGAAACAGATGTTTATTTGCGATTAGAAATATCAATACAAAAATATTTCCAAAGTTTTCTATATCATTAACACAAACTGCCTTTTTTTTTTTTTTTAACATGCACACAAATCCAATTTGAGCGATACAAAATTCTATTTGAAAGACAGGACAATGTTCAGATGCAGAATCCTTTACTGTAAAACCATACGGTACAGTACTGGTACTTAAAATTCGATCTTGCAGAACAATCATTGCAATCGTCATTTTACATTCTTCGATTTAACAGCTGCGCCACGGGGCAGTGTGGGAGAATGAATCGATTACAGTATCCGTAGTGTCAGGACTGATGGACACCCTTACGAAAGGTTGCATGCCATGTCCGAGTCAATACAAGGCAGCAGGAAGGCTAAGAATACACACAGTTAAGATTCTTACAGCCTTCACTTAAATAATAAAAACCTCTTACATAAGTCAAAAAAGAAAGCACAGGCTGTCACTGTCATTCTGTACATCTTACTGAGGTCTTAATATTCCACATAAACAGTCCACATAGTTTCATAGTCTGACTCTGAGCAGACCCTCCAGCATGAAACACGTACATAAATGAACAAATATCCATACTTTTAGGCATAGTTGTGCTTATAACAGAGGTCAGGAGAATCCAGAAGGCAACTGGTGTTGAAAGACCGACAGCATTTCAGACCACCTCTAGAAAGTGTCTACGACAACATACACACTTCACGCAAAACTCCGTGCAAAGAGAAGACGACGGCGAGAGACCCACAGGCAAAACACTTGATTTGTAACGGAGGAGAAACCAAGAACCCTGAAGGGAAAGGTTGAGTTTTTAAACACTCATCTGTGGACAAGGAGGTGACAACACCAGCCCTTGAGTCCCAAAATCCTACAAGCTTCCATAGTTTCTTTCCAAAGGTAACATTGAATTGAACAACATTGTCAGTGGGCTTCCAGAAAATTCTTACATCTTCTCTAAATGTTTATCCTGGAATGGGTCCATCCAAGCTAACTTGCCGGACTACGCCGACCTCCCCCTGCTGAAACAGTACTCTGGCCAGGATGCATATCTTCTAGAACAAAGGCCTTTGTGAAACAGGACTGAGCACTCAAGTGCTGGGGTGGTCCCTCTCCACCACGCGCGCTTTACCGTCGTTTACAATACTGCAGAGGTGAGGACAGATCACACACGTAGCATCGTCACGGCCCAGGTTGGCCCGGAACCTCCATGTCAGTAGGAGTGACTGTTGATCTGCTGAAGGACCCCCACCACAAACTCCCGTAGTGTCTGAAAAGACAGGGAGGTTAACGTAAGCTACATGTGACCCTTAGTCCTTCATTGCAATGAATTCAGGTTCTTTTAATAGCAATAACATAGACTGGCTTCTGAGTTAATTCCACCAATGGGGTAGAGTTATCTGGTATCATTACCCTGTTTTAAAGACATTCCTTAATGAACGAATGAGTCAAACAGCGTAATGCACTTCTGAAGATTCATGACATCAAATTTATCCCCCCCCGTATTTAAGTTCTACACTTCTACCTATAATTGTGGAAAATCTGATCAGCCTGGTCACCCTGGATAACGGTAGGTTGAACTGTACCAACGGAACACGTAAAACACATTAACCCCCGACCCCTGCAGAGTGCAGTACCTGAGGTTTGCAGTGTTCCTCAATCCAGCTGAAGACACAAGCAGACAGCTCCTGGAAGCTGGAGAAGGAGACTGAGGCACTGAACGTCTGGAACAAGGAGTCCATGATGCTCTGGAACACGCTGAACTTCACCTGGTCTGAGACCTGCTCGTCTCCTTGCTGCGGATTGTTCTGATGCGCCTGGACTATGTGCTCATAGTTCCTGTCAACACACGCACCACGTCAACATCAGGCAGTCACCAAGATTAAGGGGGGGGGGGGGGTATCTGTTATACAGAGCATGGTGCTCAGTATTTATCAAACTCCATTCAAATAGAAAACATAAATAAGTAACAGAAAGTGGACACAGCAGGAATGACAGTACAAAGGTTTTCTTTAGAGATATTAGTTTGGTGACCCAATCAATTACAAGACTCCACTAAACAGACAAACGCCAGAGCCAGTTCTCTTCCCCAGTCGTAATCAGCCCATCTCCTCATCATTCTTCTAACAGCCCGTTCTGTCTGACTTATTACAGTCATCCTTTGCCTAGTAAGGATTACATCACATTATATTGACGGCAGTGTGCGTCAGCACGCTGTGCTAATGAACACTTTGGTTTTCAGCGTCTCTAAGGGGACGAAGATGTGGTCGGGCATGGCGGACAGTGCGGCCAGAATGAAAGTGACCGGCTGCCTTACGTCTTCATGATCTTCAGCGCCATCACTTCCTTCCGCAATGTGGAAACTTCCTCCTCTTGTTTTTTCTTCTCTTTGTGCAGAAACTGGATATAGTCGATCGCTGCATGAAGAACTTTGTTAAGATTTACGATACGCTTTCTTGGAATTAGTAAAGTGGCAGCTATTTACACTGAACACAGAAATAACAATTTAATTCTCACATCACATCAAAAATTAATAATGTAACAGCTAATTATGAACATATGAAGAAAAGACAAGTGAAATATACATTGATATCTTAAATTTACTAGCCTAATACTACTCTTCTCCTGCTGATTATAAAACCGCATTTATAAGGCTGATACGAGAAAGAAAGAGAAGGACTAACTTTTTTGAAGTACAGTGGCTTTGCTAATTTTCTGTGCTCCCACAGCGAACTCTGACTGCTGCTGACAAGTGGGGACGATCGACTGCAAGTCATCATAGCCTTTCTGCAAGGGAACCAGAGCAGGTTTTGAAATTGTCAAATAAATCAGTGCACAGCCCTTGGAGAACTTAACACCAGCCAGTGCGAGTGGTAATTGTCTGCAGCAAAACCCAAAGTAAAGTCTTTGGTTTATAACACACAGATATTTACTTATTCAGCTCCCCTGACTCACAGCAAGACATCAAACAGCAGCGATTCAGGATGCTGCCCTCACCTTGATGGCGTCCCTGCGTTTCTGCTCCGCCTGCGTGTGTGCCTGTCGCCGACGGTCTTTGTAGGACGGCTCATGCCGAGAGTCGCTGTCCTCATCGTCTGTGTTTGGGCAGAAGCCGACAGTGAGACGCATGACGCTTACTTAGGGAATATCGGCCTTTCCTTTCACGTCCACAATGATGTAATGGGCACACCGCATATCAGCACCTCCCTCAAGAACAACCGCTGCTGGACCTGCCACCCAAAACCAGGAGGTGTGTCCCTCTAACACAACAATGAGCTACTGCATCTTTGTGTCCACATCCCTCACAGAATCCTATATACCTCAGAGTGCGCATATATATATATATATATATATATGGGGAGAGAGAGAGAGATTCCTACACATACATATACAGATAAAATCACCCGACGTCATAGGCTGTAGTGCTTCAGACACGGAGCCTAAAGCCTCATTAACAAAACTCTGACGGCATTCCATAGGCATATCCTGCCTTAAACCTCAAAATACTACAGCGGAAACATACCCTTAGGAATTATCCACAGCATCTCTAAAGTTCAGTCTCTTAAGCGGTATTCTCACAGTCATTAAAAAAAAGGTCATAATAAGGCCAGACTAATTTCATATTCTATGATACATCAAGAAAGCACCGCCTCTGCCAGCATATAAAGTCAGTTGCGTCAAGGATACGGGTCAGTGTTCAGAGTCAGGGATACGGGTCACTGTTCAGAGGCAGGGATACAGGTCACAGTTCAGAGTCAGGGATACAGGTCAGTGTTCAGAGTCAGAGATACAGGTCACTGTTCAGAGTCAGAGATACAGGTCAGTGTTCAGAGTCAAGAATACAGGTCAGTGTTCAGAGTCAGAAATACAGGTCAGACATACCTGTGTTAGGCACTGAGGAGGCACTCGTGGATCCAATGCTGTTCGCTCTGGAGACCACGGAACCTTTCCTTGCACTCTCAGCAAAGAAATCTGCAGATGATGATGTGTGAATTTACAATAAAATAACAGGAGCATCCTGCACAGGTTCAGAAAGGAGCCTGTAACTGAACGTCTTCCACAACCAGCGTGATGTCACAGGTGAACAATGCTATATACACAAACTGAATTCTTGATATTTACGAAACCCTTCTATCTTCATATTTAATAAATGCTTATAGAATTTAGAAAACCATTGTTTTGGGGAAAAGATCCACGTAAAATTAAAGTATGAAGAAAAGTGCTATACTCACTGTGGTCGAACCCGTTGTCACTAAAAGCGCCGTCCGCCTGCTTCTCCATCGCAAAGAAGGGACAGGAGACGTTTTAAAGAAGAAAATAAGAGCAGGACTGACAGGCGATATTGAAAATAAAACATTGCAAAACAGGAACCCATTGACACACCCCTCTCCCTCCGGTAGGACGGCACAGATACTGTTAGGGGTTTGATTAAAATCCACGGGAGCACATTCAGGCGGCACAATGGCCAAAGAGGCCCATTATTTGCGACCCAGTTTGCTTTCATGCTGAAAATTACCATGTATGCATACAATGGGATAAACGGTCACCATTTATACATTGTAATAGCACACAGTAATATTTTTTTCTAGATTTAGAATGTGTTTTAACGTCAGTAGCGAGCCAATCCATTAACAGAGACAGCTGATGTAGAACAACAAAGACGCCAGTTTAGAAATAACTGTAAAATATCCCCGGTCCATTTCGTAAAGCAAATACATGGTTCTTACATTAACTGGACACTATTTTTGTCCCTTATTTGGTGATCTTGGTACTATTTCTCTCACTGGCATAAACATATCGTTGCAGCAGCGACTATATGCATACATAAGGAGAAAAATATTTAACAACAGCA
The DNA here is from genome assembly GCA_019775955.2 of Pollimyrus isidori. Taxonomy (NCBI): domain Eukaryota; kingdom Metazoa; phylum Chordata; class Actinopteri; order Osteoglossiformes; family Mormyridae; genus Pollimyrus; species Pollimyrus isidori. The sequence continues at coordinate 13,408,486 of JABFDZ020000049.1, read as the reverse complement.
AGACCTGCATTTTAAATCCCCTGTCTTTAGCACAGCATTGTCTCGTGCCCGGCTAATCGACTTGATTCACGCGACGTTGTCTGTTAGCCGCTATGCTAACTAGCATGACTGCCATTTGCGCACAGCGTACTAGCTGCTTTTAAAAGCTCCGCTTTAAAGGCAAAGTAGGTCTGTAAACTACAGGGCTTATGCGGTGAATGTTATGTTTAAATAAGAATATCAGAATACACGTCAGCTGTCATCGGCCAAAGAGTAAACACAGTGTTACGCTAATGGTATACTATACAGCAAAGAGGCCTCGGTTTTGTCATCAATAATTAATATGCGACAGAACTTAACTTTATATAATTTTTACGCCTGACAAGACCAAATACAAAACTGTCAATGTGACATTATTTCTACCATTGTGTGGTATTTTCTGTAGGTTTCTTACTTTGTTCCAGGAGTCCTCCGGAGAAGCGCTCTGTTCCGTCATTTCGGAGCAGGTACGGGCATCACGGCACCGCAACGGGGAAACGCGCCGCCTATTGGCAGCACCTGAATCTGCACGTGAAGGGGGGCACTCCAGCGGCGACGCTCGTCCAATGTTCTCTCTGAGTTCGTCCCGGTTCGTTTACATTCAGCTTTGTCACAGTTTCACAGGCTCAGTCATCCCCATTTCATCAGTGTATTCGCTTTATCGGTCTTAATCTTACTGCTAATTACTCGTTTTAATTTAATTAAACATGCCGAGACTCGATGTCCTCGTCATTTGTGTTTGCGGAGCAGTCAACAGTGAGGCGCATGAAGCTTACTTAAGGAATATCGGCCTTTCCGTTCTCATCCACAATGATGTAATGGTCACTTATCCTGGCACACCGCATATCAGCACCTCTCTCAAGAACAACTGCTGCTGGACCTGTTCCCCGTGACCACTACAGGACCTGCCATCCACTGCCACCAGGAGGTGTGCCCCACTAACACAACAATGAGCTACTGCATCTTTATGTGTCCACATCCCTCACAGGAACCTATATACCTCATACCATATATATAATATTATAATGTGTTTATATATTATATGTATGTATATAAAATATGCATATAATACATATATTCAATATATTATTTATTTATTATCTTTTTTTCTAATATGCGTCTGATAGGTATTTCAGTAGGAAATAAATGGGATTTAGATCGCCAGTGTATTGAGCAAAGTGGCCATTTTGCACGAAAGGATTTTCCGGTAACTAATGCTGGCCATTTGACACCATTTTGACACCTAAAATTTCCTTCTGGATAAATAAAGTATGTCTGTCTGTCTGTCTGTCTGTCTGTCTATCTATCTATCTATCTACCATTTCAAATCATTTTGGCTGTTTCAAATGGTATTCTGCCCAGATGTAAGGTCAAAGCCGAAGAGAACGGGAAACAGAAAAATAAGGAAGACATGGAGGAGGAAGGGGTGGGGAAAGGAGGGGAGAATTATGAAATGTAGGACAAAAGACACAGCAGGTCCAGAGAGGTACAGGGCAAAGGCATACTGGGCCAGAGGCAAATCAGGCACCACCGCTTTCTTTCAGTAGTGAATAGTTAATTTAAGTCATGTAAGTCGCTATTGTTCATATGTCATTTGCAAAAGATGTTATGGCTCAAGTGGGACAGAATATTTTGAGAATATTTTTAGCCACAGGAAATACAAAACGGAATAGGGGGCAGAACACAGAGGGACTGCAGACAGCCCCCGTAACAGTGGGTCACCTGGGGTTCCTGGGCGTCATACCTGCTGGTCGACCCAGATGAAGACCAGGGCGGAGCAGGTGTACGATCAGCATACATTCAACACATGCAGACCTGGGCTGAAATAGAAAGAGGTGTGAAGATTAAGAAAATAAAGATGCACCCAAGCAAAGAAGCATTTGGTTAAAGTATGGTGATGACCAACATCTTTAATGTGTTGGAACTTTACAGCGGTAATTTATGAGAGGATGTTAGAAAGGCTGACACAAACAAACAGGTCAGATGACACCTGCAATTTAAATGTACTATACATATCAATAAATGGAAGAAATTTAGACTTAAGCTTAAAATAAAATACATTACTTTTAACAGATTGTTTAATTATTTTGAAAACCTTGTGTGAAACACTCAAGGTAAAATTCTGCAGCATGTTCCAGGAAACATTAACACATGTCAGAGGGCCCCCAGAACACTGGAGGACTTCATTTAACCCATAAGTTTTCGGCCTGCAGAAGGCAGAAGCCTCGTCATATTCATACGTATTGGCCCCGCAGGTTTCCTCTTTATGACACTGATCCTAACGGGAAATAGTTTCTTGCGCGACACCACCCTGCACTAAGCAAGCCAGATTAGCCAACGGTCCATAAAGTAGTGATCCTGAGCTTAGCAACGATCCACGCTCTCAGCTCTCGTTCTGCTACAAAGAGGAAGTCGCCTCTCTTCCTTTGTGGTTTTGCATTTGCTGTTGCAAACGTCTTATAATCTCCACCTCCTCTGCGAAACCCTCCTCTGAGGCAATCAAGCCAAAGTGAAGGTTTAAGAAGGTCACACTGTGGCACTCCTATGCCGTTTGTCGTTTTGGCTCCATCTTTGGCTAAGTTGAGGAACAGAAGAACAAGAGGACACCGGGAACATGCAGCTCTGCCTCAGAACATCACCCCAAAATGGTGAAGGTGCTGTGGAGAAGCATGTGCCTCTTGTTTCAACCCTTCCTGCTCTGCTTGTCTGACTGAGCCTCCAGCGCCTGACCGCCCCGCATTCTGAATCTGTCTGCAAAGCGACTCGACTGCAGCTTTTCGTAAGGAAATCCAGCTCTCCGGATCTGGATTACTTGGGCTAGCAGGTCTTGAAGAGACTAGTGATGGGTAACGCTGCAGGTGGAATCGAGGCGAACCCCGAGAGGGATGGCAAGGGCCTCTCGGATATGTCCGCCTCAGCCCCATCACTGAGGCAGCCCCCACCACAAAAAATTCCCATGCCTCCTGAAGAGGAGCTGGAAGAGCGCTTCAGTGCTGTGCTGGTGAGTGACAGATGACGCCTGGATTGAGTCTGGCATGCTCAGTACGGGATTACATCAATGTTTCCCAATCCAGGCCGCAGGGATCCACAGATACTCCACATTCTTGGTCTTTCCCAGCTCCCCAAAAATGTGGATTGTCTAGCAGGGAGCTGAAAAGGAACAAAAATGTGGACCATCTGTGGACCCTCCAAGGAGCGGGTTGGGAAACACTGAATTACATAATCAGCGAGTGAACTATGTTTTCAATTGAATTAATTGATAACTTAAAAAACTAGCAAATGTATTCGAAGTGATGTGTAACCAAGCTGCCACTGAAAAAGACTCTATTTGTTAAGTTATACGAAACATTTTGCTGACTTATATTTGCTAACTCTTTGCAAAGTAAATCAAATTTTGCCTAGTGATGGTGCTGCACATAGAAACTAACATATATACAGATGCACGTGAAAGTGACGATTTTTTTAAGTTAGACATTTGAAAATTTACCCAGTTAAATGCTATTTTTGGAATCAATATTGCTAGACTGAATGGTCCAATTTAGTAATTTTGGCTGAAGTTCTTGTTAAAACTAGTATTTGAAGTTTGTGGTCTTCACTTTATTCACTAAAAACTGAAACTAAAGGAACAATGAAATTAGTGAGCGGATAGAATTTGGCCAGTAGAGTCTGTAGTATCTGTTGGGATAATATCAGATGCTAATGCATGTACATGAACACACAGACATGCAGGTCGGCATGTATAAAAGGCTGGAGGTTTTATTACTACAGAAAAAGAAATTCGAAAAACTGTAATCAGCCTTTAGTTTCTGTCTTATTTAATTACAATTACTTCCCATGTGAAAAATTCTCAATTCATTAGAGGAAGTTAATTACTAGCCACATCTATGCCTTAAAATAAAACCGTGTATTAAAACATATAATTAAATAAACCCTGTAGTTACATTTTTACATGCCTGTCTTTTTCATCATCTTACCCATTATTTTACCAGATTGTTTAGTTGAAAGTTATTTTTTTAAAGTTCTGTTTCAGCGATAGGCGTGCACCGCGCACTTCCTCTTTGTTCATCTCAGTTTTTTATATACAAAAGTTCCGTCAACATTTGTGCAGGAAATGATTCGTTTCAAATATGTCAAAACCATATGTCCACAAATGGCACTCAAAGTACCCTTGCTTACTAGTTTGAGTACTAGTCTTACTAGTTTTACTAGTGTCCTACTTTTACTTTTGTTATTCTTTAATGAGAATAGCGCAAATAATACTTGGATCCTTCTACAGTTTTGACTCATGCACGTCTTGCTTTATGGGTTTGCGCCTGTATAAAATGTACATTCTTTTGCAAACTGCAGCCTGGCTCTTCCCTGCTCCTCACTAAAGGGCTTCTTCCTTGCGTTATGGGACTTCAGTCTTGCTTCTTGGAACCTAATATGAACTGTCCTAGCAGTGCACTTCACACTGCACTTAACGTTCCCCATTCATTTTGAAGGTCACATGATGTCATCCTCCGATTTATGAGGCAGTGCTGGATAAGTTGACAGTCATCTCTGGCATTAGGAAGTCGCTTCCTCCCTCTACCTGGCTGGTTTTTGGTCGTTCCCAGTGTCTCCTGCTTCACCTTGTTCTGGTGTGCTGCTGTCTTAGAAACTTCGAGCCTGGAAGCAGCCTGACACGCAGTGTAGCCTTCTGCCAGCAGAACCAGGATTAAACCTGGGCTTAAAAATTCAGATTTCAAATAAATGTAGGCTATAGAGTGGTCTCTTCATTCTTTCCAGAGCTGTATGTATTCCTTATATCATTTCCGCTCCTCAGCACCAATGGATCACTTCACAAGGTAGTGAAAGCAACGGAGGAAAAGCGGTTCTGTGTCTCTTCCTGTTAAGGGGGACTGGCTGGACGGTGGGGGTGTGTGAAGGTGACGTGGGACGTAGAACAGGCCGCACTGGTGGGGGCAGGGCGAGCTACCGCTGAGAATAGACCACTTTACGGTTGAATTCCTCTTTAAAAATAATTGCAATGTTTTAATGAAACAGTTTCAATTACAGGGCGAATACGTCCTTTGAAAGTATATGTATGGCTGTTCTTGTGACGTCTCAGAGAACTCGGTGTGTATATAATAACCTATGTTACCTTTCACTGATTTGCAGTCCAACATATGCGTAGCTGATATCCCTGCAAAAGAGATTCTATGCTTAAACTTGACTGTATACATTCTTCTCCAGAGATTCTGGGGGGCATTATGAAACTGTGAACTATATCTAATAACAGAAATCACCTGAGGTCAAATGCATATATTTACTGTAAACGACATAATGGAAGACACTATATTTATTTATAGATGTGGAAAAAAGCTGTAAAATTCAAGATGTCACCTGACGGGGACACTGGCTGAGCTTTCAGGTGGGATGTGGTTGATGATTGGTGGTGATGTGGTGGGAAAGGGCCCAGACACACGGCAGGAGTGCGAGATGGCGTGACACGGTGGCCACTGCGTGCTTCTGCAAAAGACTATGGGCAAGTGCTGATAGCAGCACCAGGCTAAGGGCTTAGCAACTGCTTATGCCTTGATCGTGGCCTGGTGCCATATGTCGTATGCGCACGACAAGCATTCCACGATAAGCCACGCGGCCAGACGACGTGTCACAATGTCACGGGGAGGATGTTGTGCCATAGCGGAGTATACACATGATCGTACGTGTCGACGCATCTCACGGGCCTGCTTTTGGAAGCCAAACGGGCTCACCGATCATATAGAACAAAAGCCTTGTTGCTTGAGTGCGCCTAACACTCTCGAACTCTCCACTCAGTCGGCAGTGAGAGCTACGTGCTCAGAATCAATCGGCGTCTTGGGGCTTTCATTTTACAGGGTTTGCCGCGTCGCAAGAGTCTAGTTTGGTTTCTTTACAAGGAAACAGCAGATTTCTGTTTTCACCCACAGAACCGGTACACTCGAGATTTTGCCCACATGTGCTGTCATTGAGCCACACATTAAAGTTCATAGTGCCTGTTCAGAATAGCCTTATTCAGTTCTATTCCAACTCCAATTAGTTACATGTTGTTGTTTGAGTGATGGGGCCGTGTATTATAAATGCTGCAGTGGTCGCAATGTCTAGTAAGTGCTAAGGAATTAATGGCTTTCTCTCTGAGGGTGTGAAGAATGACATACCACTGCAAGGCCATTGTGCAACAGGTTGTATAATTTTAAAATTTATGCTTTGGGGGGGGGTGACATTCTGGAGTGGGGTGGGTAATACCGTAAGCTAGCTTCAGTTTATATTTTATATTTTATACCGGCCAAATGACTGCTACATATCACATATTTGCATTCCAGTCAGGCTATTTTGGTAATGACGTAATCATCAGTCAATTCAGTTCAAAATACAGAGTGTGGGTGGGACCGAGAGGAGGGGGTGGGGGCTGACGATGTTTCCTCATCTGGGGGGAGGGGTCCACACAGGAAATGCGCTTCATCTTCGCTGGTGCTGTAGCCTCTCTTGATGGTAATCCCCGAGCATGAGCCTTCCATTGACCTGCTTTTTGGCCCTTATCACAACAGGTCTGTCGCTAAACCGTCAGACTAGCTGAAGGACGGAGTGAGGTTATTAATCGTTTACTTGTGTCGAATCAAAGCATAATATTTTCATGCCAGATATTTAATTCGTTAGTAATGCTTTTGGTTTATGTACTCTGGGAGTCTGACTGAAAGTTTCTTGGGTGTGAACGATATACATTACATTAAGTGCACATTCATAATGCATTCATAAGCAGCATGAAAGTACCAAGTACACCTTAACATCCTAACATCCCTTAACAGCTTTAATATAATTAATAACAAACATTACATGATTATAGAATTATAATGTTTGTAATTATCATATAATGTCCGTCATTAATGTATTTTACAGCTGTTAAGGGATGTTAGGATGTTGACTTTTATGACTGAACGTTTTATGAATGCAATATAAAGCATTATGAAGGTGCAGTTAATGTGTACCTGATATAACACAGAGCTCACAGAAGATCGAATCAAGCAGAGGGCATAGAAGCAGAGAGAGAGAGACACCCCCACCCCCTGGTGGACATGCATTGCTGAACGGAAGTGCTGCATGTGCATTTGCTCGCCTTCACCCCACCACAACCCCCACACCCCTCTGGCTGCCCCACCTTACACCCCCGGCACAGTAGTTTCAGCTCCACCCCAGGGTTGCTAAATGAAGCCACAAACCAGCCTGTTAAAAACTACACCCATGAGGAACAATCTTCACGATTCCGAAAAGCCAGCCAACAGCGTAGAAAATAACCTACATTTCACTGGTGACACACAGAAAGGACTGTCTGAATTACAGATGAATTACAGGTGGCTTATCTGTGTGAATCCCAAGATGGTAGGGCAAGGATACACTAGGGGTGTTTCTCAATAGCAAGAAGGCAAAGATCATACCATCTTCATGGCAAGATCGGTCTTGCTAACTTGCCACCCAAAGAATGAACTTGGGATGCAATGAATCATGGGATTGTTCTTGTTGGCGAGGATGCAACCAGAGAGCTGGACAGGAATGACATCCGGGGATTTTTTTTACCGTCCTCAGTATTTCTGTTCTTGAGTATTGAATATGTGCTTTGGTAATAGAAGATGACGTAAAACGGGTGCGTGAGAGCTAAAATACGGTCAAAAGAGTGTACTGAGAAACGCCTACTAGGTCATAAGCTTTGAGCAATTTAGAGCCAACAGTTCATCTAAAATGCATGGCTTTAGATTGTGGCAGGAAGCCAGAGTACCCAAGGGAAACTCATACAAGCACAGGCGAAACATGCAAACTCACAGATGCACACAGCTCACAAACACAGTGAGTCCACAGTGCCGGCTTCCAAGTGCTCACGCCATGTAGGGATAAGAATTACAGTCATAATGAAATCCATCACAGGACAGACAAAACTGGAAAATCCATTTTGTAGTTGTAAATTTGTTCAGGAAACTGTGATGGTGCTCCACTCAGCTGTGTCCATTCTGGAATCACTCTGACCAGCTCACAGTACCATAATGATTTTGTCCATTGATGCTTCTTGTTGAGAATGCATCATTGCTGCTTAACTGTATTCTGATCAGTCATTACGATAGGTGAATTAATGGCATCTATGGGGTGGCTCAAAAAGAATGACTCAGACTCAGATAGATGGATAGTGTTGCCTGGATTCTAGATTTCTCTGGATTCCTCCCCAAGTCTAAGTACCTCACAGAAGACTGGAGGTCCAAATATTAACTCCCCGGCTATCAAGAGTGGCACTAGACTAGACAATTGTGTTATATATAGAACTATGTTTCCTTTACAAAAAGGCAGCAACAGATAAGTTTGAATCAGGTGTGTGATCCAATGAATATGTGTTTTCCCTGCATGTACCATCTATCAACTTATATTTAGCTTTTACATAACGTATTGCACACAAAAAAAGGATCTTATATAGGCTTATATAGTGTTTTTGATTGTTAATGTTGTCTGATATGTCTCCTGTTTAAAATGTGTTACTTTTTTAATTACATGGTCAGTATCAATGAACACTGTGGGTAGTTCTGAGGATGGAAATATGAACCAACTGGTAAGATAAATAGTCCTGTAACATAATTTAGAACAGGGTACCACATTTTTCCTACATCCACACCACGGATGCGCACATTTATGGTTCTGTTCTTGCTTGAATAAATAAATACTTCAAAGTCTGACGACAATCATCTAATGATGTACCTTCACAGAGCTCGATGAACCTGCCCCCCGACAAAGCAAAGCTTCTATGCCAGTACGACAGCGAGAAGAAGTGGGAGCTGGTCTGTGATCAGGTGAGACAGATATCCTGCACTTGTCCATCAAGCTCCTGTCTCACACCTGTTCTGCAGAATTTGATGGTCCAGCCCACTGTGCCTATGGCTGCCCCTCAGAGTGGGTCTCCACATCTGGATCAGCTGTGATTCGACTGAAATCAAAATGCCCAGCTTAGCAAAGGAATGGATAAGTATGTTTCTGCAGTTAGGCCAGATTTGACTCAGAAAGAAAGCAAAGTGCTGAGCGTGAAGCACTCAAGCGATTCCCCAGTTGTTATGTTAAGTAAAGGCATCTGCTTAAAAACATAGGAAACATCTATCCATCCATCCATTTTCTGTACCCGCTTGTTGCAGGCAGGGTTGTGGGCAGCGTCTAATAATGTATAATTATCATGAGGCACTGAGAGCTGATCCTGTGAAGGCTGGTCTTCCCTTTTCTATATACCTGCGTATTATAAATCCAACCTGCAAAATATACCAATGGAAAATATACCAGCAAAATATACCAAGGGGGACCTGTCCTTCTGGTCAGCGGCCGCTTATCTGCAAATTCCGGCCTGTCATTTCTTGGAAATCTACCCAAGTTTCATATTGGGGCTCCACTTAAAATGTTTAAATACTAAAGTTTGTTTATTTGGCGGTATGAATGAATCCAAGTTAGATATTGGGGCGGGGGGCGGGTACACGTTCTCCCCAGTCCACCCTAGCTGTCATCATATACAGTATCTTGACATAACATGGTGATGTATTCTTATGCATGTGGGGGCTAGAAATGGTGATGAGAGGGAATTGGGGAAATGCGTGTTGTCAACATCCTGTGTCGTTTCTGATTACATCATGGTGTGGTTGCTAGGTAACCCATAACAATTCTGCCATATGTTTATCAATATTGTCTGTTTCCATGGCAACGATACAGGTTTACTGCTTTTGGTGTGGGGTGGCGGTGGTGATGGACTGTATACCTATGGTTGTTACAGCAGTAGAAAGTTGCGGTTTTACTTGTAAAGGTTTTCCCCTATTGGAATTCAGAGATTATTCACATCTTCACTCCTGTTTCTTCATCCTTACGTCAGAAACACTGTATGTGTCCGTCAGTCATGCTACGATTATACCTCACACTTCTGTGTTTAGCAAAGGGGCATTTCTCTTTAAAGGTTTTGTTTAACCTTATAAACAGGAGCGGTTCCAAGTAAAGAATCCACCCTCAGCCTACCTGACGAAGATTAAGGGTTACCTGGATCAAGGATCTCGCAATGTAAGCATCATAGAAACATCCATGAACTTAAATTCACTATGCTTTCCTTTTGACCACCTCATTTCCCTGACGTCATTTGGATGAAATGTGAATTCTTCCCAGAATTTTTGAGGGAAGGTTTGTTTAAAAGCTGGTGTAAAAATGCAGTTTTCCTCAGAGAAGGAATGTCAAAAATCAGCCCAAAGGTCCCCAGAGTTTTATGCCTTATTTTGATTATATTTGACTGCTCCCCCACCCGATTCCTCCAGCCAATCGCCTGTGTTTCTTGGCTGTGTCTGTTCTAGGTGAACTAATCCCCTACCTCTGTAACATTGTGCATCACGCAAACATCGGTTACATGCCAAAAATAACACAGCAATCAGTGGAAGTCCAGTAAAATTTTGTTACACCACATTTTCATAAAAACAATTTGCTGTTGTAGGGAAATATTCCAAATATTCTGCTGGGTGAAAAAGTGAGTTTCTTTGGCTTGTTTCTTCGGATTTATAAGTATTACGGATTAAAAATAAAAATGAGATCTGATTATTTCAGGGTTGTTAGCTCTCACACATCTGGCGTGACACTCACACTTTCAGACTCACACTTTTCAAGAATTCTTACAGCAAATCTATATTATTTCATTATAAACCTAAAATGGGAATGACCACAGTTACATCAGAAAGTCGGGACAGTTTGTAAATCTTACAAACTATTTACAAGGCAATAAACCTCTTACATACATGTAAATGTGTGTGCAGACTAGTCTTGGATTGAAAATCTCACACGGGCCAGTTCACTAAAGTTGGCAAACCTGTTGCATGAATCTGCAGCCTTTTCGAAGGCTGTTCTCTCAAAACATTTGTGCCATATCATGACTGCAGTCTTTATCGCACCAGTGATACACCAAGACTAACTAGTAAGGTCATAAGGATCTTCCCTTTTAAAAAACAGCTCTTTTTCCCAGTCTTGCTCACTTCTCACCTATTTATCACTGTCTTGTATTAGTTCAAAACCCGTGTGAAGGAGTCAACCCAAGTCTTGAGGGAATTGGAGATCTCTCTCCGCACAAATCACATTGGGTAAGAAAGTAGCTAAAATAATATCACCCAGAGCTCAAACTATTGACTGAACCCCAAAATTGATTGTTTCCTGTTTCACGCACATCATGATGTATCAAATTGCCAACTGCTTCCTGTCTAAATTCTGTTACCCCTTTCACACAGTTGGGCCCAAGAATTTCTCAATGAGGAAAATCACGGTCTCGACGTCTTAGTGGACTATTTGTCGTTTGCCCAGTGCTCCGTTACGTAAGTATTCATTTGGCGCATTTTCACATTTCTCAGCTTCTCCTGGGTGTCATGCTAAACTGTACAAGCAGGAAAAAGTTTTTTTTCTCAACCGTTAAAAGTTGTGAGACTGGGTGTGGCTCTCCTGGGAGGTAAGGTGACTGTGAAGCGTGCTCATTTTTATCACCAACTTCTTGTCTGCACGTCCTATTCGTTGTGTATTTCCTTCTCTCAGTCCATAAATATAACCATGATTCTTTTGCTCTTCTCATTCTCTCTAGTCCCAGTGTTTTGATCGCCCCATCTCAGCCATGTCTGAATAAACGCCTTTTTTCCTGTTATAAATACGTTTCTGTTTGCTGGACTAGTCATGGTCTTAAAATGGAGAAACTCTATAAATTATATGCAAGAAGAAGCCTCACATCCAACACTAGAATAACCATTCCTTGAAATGATGGTTCTTACACTGGTCTAATGAGGAATGTCAAGTGCAAAATATGTACTTTTTATTTTTATAGAAGTATTTTTTTCCATAAAGAACAATGAAATGTTCAGAAACTAGTGATTTTTAGGTAAGCGGCGCTAAAGTAAATACTTAACTAACAAACCATGATTAGGTATCAATAAATAATAACCGGAGTGTGCTGGGGGAGTGGTGGTCAGACCCTCTTGCCGAAATCATTAACAGTGCCCCCCTCCCCTCAGGTCCTGAGTGTCCTTTTTTAATCACTGATGATCACCGACTTAGCAAACTGCAACCCAGCGGAAATTTGTTTTGGCTTGCCTGCAATTTTTTCTTTTGTTTGGTCAGCGATTTTTTACCGAGGGAGACACCCCAGTTAGGCACCTGACCCCCTGCATGCCCCTGAATAACAATGTATTAATTATCGGTCATTCCCATTGTGTTTATTCACGCGCATGTTGTTACGTGTTCCTTTGCTCATGTGCATGTTTGTACTGTAGGCATGACATGGAGAACTTGGATAACGGTGGCATGCAGGCGGACAAGAGTAAGGCCTTGGAGAAGTCGATCGAGGACCTGAGTGGGCCCACCAGCCTTTCACCCGGCAACAGCATCTCCAAAGTTACCCGTGCCATCACCGTCAAGTGGGTATAGGCTAAGCTGACACGTCTAAACATATGCTGAGCTTCCAGTGAGTGTACCGGTATAAGCACAAGCAGTTTCGGAGCAGGAGTTACAGAAGAAAATCCAGGGAATGTAAGGAGGCATCGTAGAGGAATTCATGGAACAAATGGTTCCGGTTTGATGAACGTGGAGAGGAAGTCTGATGAATGTGGCTTGGCAGCTCAATGCACCATCGGGGAACCACACAGGAGAACCATCAGGAGTGACATTTCTAACATGGTGGATGGAGCTTCAAGCCACACTGGGAGATAGGTCTTCTGATGGATATTGGTAGCTGTCCACTGATGCACTTAAAATTTGATTCAAGGGTCAATAGGGAGCCAATGAAGACAGACAAGGAGGGATGAGACCAAGAACGTTCAGGTTGAACAAAAATTCGACTTGGCGCCTGGTCTATGTGTATTTTTTGTCTGACATGCATTTTCTAAGTATGGTCACTGGAAATTGTTTTTAAAAAAAGTTGCACCGAAGCAGCTCTTCAGCTCTGCAGCCTGCATGATGGCTGATGCATGATGGCTGATGCATGATGGCTGATGCATGATGGCTGATGCATGATCCTGCGGTGGCGTGTCGTGGTAGATGTAGCATCAAGGCAGACTTACAGAGGTGTGACTCCTTCAGACATCAGGTCCTCCACCCTAATGTTATTAATAAAAACAAAAAAGTCATCCCGAGAGTTACGGAACTAGGACGGCCCGTTTCGGTATAAACGCGCAGAATATATTTAGCGGTTGTATCTATGTGTGTGCATAGGAGACACAAAACCTGTGTAATGTAACCTCCGACAGACAGTGCCTCTATTCCGCAATACAGAACGCGACACAAATGTTTTCAACGTGCAATTTGCATTGAATTAACTTTCAGCTCACTTCAAAAGCTTAATCAGACGATTATACGGGGAGCAGCACTCTGTGTTCTAGTGAGCCAAGGGCGTATGCCAAGCCACACAGCACAGAGGCAGGCAAGGCAGGAAACCGCCTGCAGGAGGCGCCATACTGGGCACACATTATGAGCAATTGCAATTTCACATATTTGGACTGCGGGAATGGAAACCTGGATAGCAAGATAGCAACCGTAAGAAGTTGTATAAGTACCAGGCCATGAATGTCTGGATTAATTTGCAGGGACTCGTCCCCCATGACCAAACTGTGAGCACAGACTTCCCGCCCCCTCCTCCAGGTTCAGTGGCCACTCTCCCAGCAGGAAGGCGCTGAGGAACTCACGCATCGTCAGCCAGAAGGACGACGTCCACCTCTGCATCATGTGTCTGCGAGCCATCATGAACTACCAGGTTGGGGGGGGGGAGGGTGTAGCAGGTTTTTAGGGCAGAGGTCACTGCATGTGAGCATCACCAAATGTATCTTCAGTAATCATGTGATTAAGAGCACTCTGCAGAGAAACTGCATCGACAGTGTGTAAAGAATCGTTTTGTGTACAGTTTGATGCCTGCATTGTGGGCTACTGGGATTGACCCTAGGGCTGGGGCTAGCCATTATTGGCAAGAGCTGGGGTTAGTTCAGTACTAATTGCAGCAATTCAATAACCTGACGGCACTCCTTCCACTTCAACTAGAATTTATCGCCTACGGTTAATTGAAACGGTGTCTGGGTTAGGGCGAGCCATCTATGGCGGACTTTGCCTGTCGTCAACCCCTCACTTTTTAGGAATTTATAAACACATTCATAACAAATAATAATGCAGTCATAAAGCATAGTAAACATGGCTGTAATGTTACGACTTTTTATAAATATTTATAGCCACAGTAATAATTCTGTTTGAATGCATTTTAATGCATTATGGATGTGTTTATAAATGACTAAAAACATGGCCTTATGCAAAGTTGAGTGTAGCGAGCGGGCTATGTCACTGATTGACAGGCTTGCTCTTTCTTCTGCAGTCTGGCTTTAACCTGGTGATGACGCACCCTCGCTGCGTCAACGAGATCACGCTCAGCCTCAACAACAAAAACCTGAGGTATCGTTGTGTGTCTGAGATTCACTGCATCTCCTAAATTAATTTCGCATTACAGATATTGGCTTAAAACTGTTTTAGGATTAAACATTTGTCTTCATGAGGCTCGTGAAAACATTGTGGAGTTTCAGCAGTTTGTCAATTGAGGTACAGTACAGTAATGTACCATATGCAGTAACTTTTGTTATTACTATTTTATTATTACATACAGTATTTACCTACAAATATGACGGAAAGACAGGTTTATTTTTGACGCTGTGGGCACCATTTTTCAGGTCCCCACAAAGATCTGTGAATGTAATCAAAACGCTAATAATGCCAAGGGTCTCGTATTTTGTTTGGTTACTTATGGTTAAGGTAGGGGCTGAGTGGGGGTTAAGGTTGTCATGTTGGGCTTAGAGTGTTCCCCATAGAAATGAATGGAGAGTCCCCACAAAGACATAATTACAAACCTGTGTGTGTCTGTGTATCTGTGTGTGTGTGTGTGTGTCTGGGTATCTGTTTGTGTGTGTGTGTGTGTGTGTGTGTGTCTGGGTATCTGTGTGTGTGTGTGTGTGTGTGTGTGTGTGTGTGTGTATATATGTGTGTCGGTGTGTGTGTCTGGGTATCTGTGTGTGTCTGTGTATCTGTGTGTGTCTGTGTATCTGTGTGTGTGTGTGTCTGTGTGTGTGTCTGGGTATCTGTGTGTGTCTGTGTGTGTGTCTGTGCGTGTCTGTGTATCTGTATGTGTGTGTCTGGGTATCTGTGTGTGTCTGTGTGTCTGTGTGTGTCTGCGTATCTGTGTGTGTGTGTATACACCCACACACAACGATATTTGGGTCAACACCAATTATTTACTATTTTTCTTCTGTGCAGGACTAAAGTGCTTGTGTTAGAGCTACTGGCTGCTGTGTGTCTGGTGCGGGGAGGGCATGACATCATCATCGCTGCCTTCGATAACTTCAAGGAGGTTAGCAGATCTGCAGCGTTACTGTGCGGTTTTGTCATGTTGACATCAACCTGCTGACTATGTCATTCGTATCGATCCCACAACCTGTGCATTGAGTTCTGGCCCACTGCTCTGTGTGTTGGGTTCACATACTCTGTCTGTTTTTGTGAGGGTTTCCCCCAGCTACTATGGTTTCCTCCTGCATTCGGAAAACCCACAAAAAGGCAAAGTGGCATCCTTGAATCGCCTATAGTGAAGGGAGCGGTTTATCTAGCATCCACCCATCAGGCCTTAATACAAATACACATCCCAGAATTTATAGCAGTTCTCAGAATTTCAGTTCATTTCACATGTAAACAGGCTTTAATCAAATCACATTAAAACAGTGTTTCCCAATTCGGTCCTTTTTCGCTCCCTCCCATCTCCCTACCGGGAGCAAAAATATGGCCTGTCTGGCAGGGAGCTTGGAGGGAGCAGAAACATGGACCGACTGCGGTTCACGTGGACCACACTGGGAAACATTGCATTACAAGGATAAAGCTCATAGTCCACGGGGGTGAACTGGTATAAATACAACTATCAGCATAATTCACAGCCAGTGCATTCGGGTGCTGAGCACCTATATTTCCTTTTTCTTTCTCAGGTCACTGGGGAGAAGAATCGCTTTGAGAAGCTAATGGAGTATTTTTATACCGAGGACGGTAACATAGACTTTATGGTAAGTACACAGTCCGGGTCGATTGCTGCAAATACTGATGAGTGAATAAGTGAACTAGAAGTATCGACTCAGGTTAGTCAGGACTTAGATTATCCCTTTATCCATTGTAATGAAAAATCCACAAGATTATTCTGAGCACATTGTCAGGGGAGACTCTAGGGTATTCTAAGGTGGCGGACATACAGTAAGAGGGGCCATAATTCCAACAGTGGGGCCAACTTTATTATTAGCCAATGATGTGTTTTGAATCGGTGAGTGATGGGAGGAGGCGCTCAGAGGGCCAATCAGCTTTCAGCTGGGGCTGCGTCCCCCATGGCCCCGCCCATGCACTATTATCTTATTTCACCTGATGAGACACCAGGGAGGGGCACTGATTTGTAGTGGATTTCGCCGAACGCTGATACGTCAAACACATTGAAAGTAAACCGAATAAATTAACACTTTACTCTCCTTTATGCGCTCAAATACTGACGCGTCCGTCCACCTGCCCACCCTTCTGCTCCTCTGCTCCAGGTGGCATGCATGCAGTTCATCAACATTGTGGTCCACTCGGTGGAGAACATGAACTTCCGCGTGCATCTGCAGTACGAGTTCACACAACACGGGCTAGACCAGTACCTGGAGGTAAATTCTGGTTCAGGGTCTGGGTGTTCTGCTGATGCCTCCCACATGCGCCCCACGTACCTACAGACGCACGTTTGTGAACGTACCCTTGTGACCGCCCTTCCGACAGAAACTGAGGGACACAGAGAGCGACAAGCTGCAGGTGCAGATCCAAGCTTACCTCGACAACGTGTTCGACGTCGGTGCACTGCTGGAGGACGCCGAGTCCAAGAACGGCTTCCTGGAGCACGTGGAGACCTTGAGGGATCACAATGCACAGGTACAGTACATCACGCACACCCGAATAATAGAGGGTCAAACTACATGCATGTGATTCTGCATAAACGCAAGCTGCATTTCTGTCGGAGGACGAACTTAAAGGATGAGAATCAGAATACTTCTATTATCCCATAGGAAACTGTTTGGTAACACTCATGCATGATGCATTATAGATACCTTCATAATACATGATAATGCATTCATAAAGCCTTATAAACATGGTTATAACTATTTATAAGAAGGCATATCACATTACAGCCATGTTTATTATGCATTATGAATTATCTGTGAAGCTTTCATCTATAATTGTTATAGATGGTATAATCTGAAGTGTTTCAAGCATTTTGAAATATTGAGATTGAAAAGTCTCTCACCTTATCAAACAAAAATACCGCTGAAAATCCACTGACTGGCGACAACAAAATGTCATACAGCGTAAACAGACATGCACAGAGAAACTGTACAGCAAAAGCAGAAACACATACACAAGCACAGACCGTATTTATATAGATATTAATGAATAGACATGAATGAAATTTATGGAAGGACCAACAGAATATGGTCATTTCTAATACAGTGAGGTGATATATGGGCGTCCCCTAAGCATCATGGGAGTAGGTCATAGTATCTCACCACAAACCAAAAATGATGGTGGGTCACTCCTCTGTCAGCTGTTCCCCATTGTAAAGCATGTTGCATGGGCACCTCTCTTCTGTGGTGCCTGTTTTTGTTTTGTTGCTGCACTGCAGCTGATGGCCAGGCTAGAGGAGAGCGAGGGGGAAAGCAACGAGAAGATGGCAGAGCTGGAGAAGCAGCTGATGCAGGCCACCAAAGAGAATGAGATGCTGAAGGTAATGGCCAATGAGGAAAAGTAAATGAAGGTCACCTGACATAGCAACTGACATCACAAATATAAAAATAATAATATAACAAAAACACTCTGAGTAGCTCAGGTGGTAAAACATCCCTTCTTAAGCAGCACACCTGAAATCACAGATTAACTCTGGGCTCTCAAAAAACATGTAGCACTGCGCAAGCGCCCTCCACTGGCCTGTCAGGTGATTGCAGGCTTGTGGTTGCCAGGATCCTTAGATGCTTCCTCCCTGTAACTGGTGTCATGTGATTCAAAGTGTCGAACAGAAAGCTGACTGGTGGGAACGTGAGTCAGTGGAGCGGATTTCAGCTGCCCTTTGGTCTTGGCAGGCATAGAGCTGTCATCCACAGCCAGCTATCTTTTGGAATATGAAAGAATAAAAAATAATTCCAGTAGGCAAGAGCTTAGGCTTGCTATCTTTTGAAAATGTGACTGCAGCGTGTAGCGATTGTAATATGATGACCAGTATAATTCCTTAATGCAGTTCTTTTGAAATGTTTTGTATTTGTGTGTGTATTTGTGTGTGTGCGACAGGAAAGCCTCCGCGACTCCTGCACGCAGGTCAGCACTCTGCAGCAGCGGGAGCGGGAGCGGGAGCTGAAGCAGGAGCGGGAGCGGGACAGGGAGCGGGACAGGGATCGGCCCTCCCTGGTGCCATCTGAGCTGGAACTCAAGGTGCTTGAGCTGCAGGACCGGGGCCTGATCCACATGCGACGCTCCTCCTCTGGGGCCCTGGACATCGAGGTGATTCCTGTCACCATCGTGGAGCAGGTGCTGGTACCTGCCAGTCAAACAGGTATTCACCCAATCCTCTGGAGTTATGGCTGCCTGCAATTTTATGTTAAATCAATCTGTTGGAACTAATTTTGGGTAATGCTTTATATTAACTGAACCATCTTAATGCATTCATATAACATTCAGTGCACCTTCACAATGCATTCATAGAACATTTAGCTCCTTCATAAGACATTCATAGAACATTCATAAGTAGCATGCAAGTATTCCTTAACATTCTAACATCCTTTAACAACCGTAATATGCATTCATAAACATTATATGATAACAGCAAACATAATTGTGTAATCCTGCAATGATTGTTATTAATGTATATTACAGCTGTTAAGGTATGTTAGGATGTTGGCATTATATCATGGTACAATTATGTTTGCTATGTATGTTTGTTTTTAATATATATTAAAGCTGTTAAGGAATGTTAAGGATGCTGTCATGCTGTTATTGAATGTTTTACGAATGCATTATGGAGGCATTATGAAGGCGCAGTTAATGTAAAGCGCAACCAAATCTTGTCCATCATAGCTTGTATTAACAATAGTGAAATAATTAGGCAAATCTCTGGTACAGTCCAGCTCCAAATCTCACTCAGTCCATTTCTTGTTATTTTAGAGATGGGACCGCCAATGACCTTAAGTCAGGCTTCCTCATCGTACGTTACAGTATTCGGAACCAAAACTCACTCAGTCCTCATGTAATCCAGTGAAGACTTTTCATTAAATCTCCAAGACTCACTAAGTACACCGTATTTCTTCTCGAAAAATGTATCCCATGGACTGAGTGGGTTTTGGGCATTTACTCTTTAGTTGTGGAACTGCAAGTCTAAAACCAAGTCAGCTTATTAGCTATGGCATTTCCTGATATAATTTACTTAAAATTTGGAAATGAAACACTTTTCTGCAATGTGCTTATTACTGAGTTTTTTCACAGTACATTTTGTTATTTTGTTTGCTTATCCACCATCTCCCCCATCTCTATCAGCCCATCCCATCCAGGACACACCTGCACCCACACCCACACCCATTTCAGACCTCCCACCGGCACCACCACCTCCACCACCACCCCCTCCCTTGCCGGGTGAACCAGAGCCCACTGGAGTAGCCCTGCCTCCTGGTCCTCCTCCGCCTCCCCCTCCTCTGCCTGGAGGAGGACCCCCTCCACCACCACCACCCCCAGGGGGAGGACCTCCTCCACCACCTCCTCCCCCTGGGGGCGGACCTCCACCTCCACCAGGGGGCCTGCCTGGAGGAAGCGACACTTCTGGTAAGCATGTTATAAAACCCGAATCACCTGGTTTTCTCACAGGCCTTGATGGAGACCCAATACTTTTTAAGTTCAAATAATCATACAGACATAAAAATACACAAAATAAACATGGACTATAATTCCCCATGGGTGTATCACTATTGACATTTATTAAGTCCGAAACAACTTTGTTAGCAAAGTGTGGTAAAACACTTAGCAAAGTGTGGTAAAGGTGGATTCCACTCTCAAGGAGCCAACCTGAGTACAAGTGCTACAAGGCCAAGCATTCAATGACTGAAAAGATTTGAGTGCAAGCTGTGGGAAAAGACCGATACGAGCACTGCTTAAAAACATGATGTCATCGACATTGCTTGTCTAGCTTCTGAGTGTTGGCTAACCCCTGGATTTGAAATGAGACATTTGGAGTTTCTTACCGTGTATGTGGGTCCACATGCTGACAGGAGCCAAAGGCAAGAAACCGATACAAACCAAGTACCGCATGCCCCTGCTTAACTGGCAGGCCCTCAAGTCCAGCCAGGTGACAGGAACCATATTTAAAGAGCTGGATGACGAGCACATTCTACAGGTAAGACACCCACACTAGCACATAAACTTGCACTGACTTGCATTACTGGCTGAACAGATTGTACTCTTATATCAATAAATGCACACAAGAACTAGAATAATGATGGTCATAATAAGTTTGACCCTCTAAGGCTTATCTAGACCCAATCCTCAGAGACCCCCAGATGGTAGACATTTTTGCTCCTGCCCCAGCTCCCAGCCAAAGAGTCCAAGGATTTGCTCCTACCAGGAGCTTGGAAAGAGCAGAAACATGAACTGTCTAGGAGTCTCTGAGGACCAGTTTGAGAAACACTGATCTAGACTGCTCTTGTTACAGTGCTTGTATGTTGCTATTCTGGTTAAGACCACGTGGTAGCCCAGTGTTCCTTAATATGCCCTGATAGGAACTGAACATGGATAGCTTCGAGGAACAGTTCAGGACTAAAGCCCAGGGACCCTCAGTGGACCTGAACAAGAAGAAGGTCAAAGCAACCAAGAATGTTCCAAGCAAAGTGTCCCTCATCGAAACCAACAGGGCCAAGAACCTGGCCATCACTCTGCGCAAGGCTGGAAGGAGCGCCTCAGACATATGCACCGCCATTGAGACGTATGACTGCCCCATCTATACACTCTCTGAAACATAACACTCCATCCTTCCCTTTATTTCCTTCCATGGGTTTCACCCTTTTCATACCGTCCTGTCAACCCAATTTATTTCCCCTTCATAAATCTTCAAAACCTTTTTTTTCATTCTCCCTGTTCACTCGTCCTACCTTCTATACATGCAGGTGTCAATCCCTCCTCCACCTGATTTCATTACATTATGTTTGGCTAGGAAGACATTTTTATCCACCGACATGGTTTAATTCAACTCTTCTGCTCTGAGTTGCGCTTTTGTGTTTTTATAAGTACACGTGCCTTTAATTTTTAGATGTATGGTATACATCAAGAAAATTACATTTTTCTTTGCTATTGTATACATTTGTATTTTATTGCACTGAAAATGTTTTCATCTTTCTATGTGCTCTTCACTTAACAATGAGACGCACCCAGGGACTACAGATGAAAACTGGGATATTAAGAGTAATGTGATCCATCTTCATTGTCCGTGTCAAGCCCATGGCCTGAAATAAATTTGGTGGCCACCAGCCCTACCAATGGGTTCATTCTGTAGATGTTGCTGAATGGGTGGGGTTTCAAACATGCCATTTTGCGACCTGTCTACACACCCGGGTCTGTCAAGCAAATCAATGAACAAATAAAGTTACTACATACTGTAACCCCCTCCCCCCTCCCAGCTATGACCAGCAGTCGTTGAGCCTGGATTTCTTGGAGCTACTGGAACGCTTCATCCCCACCGACTTCGAGATGAAGCTGATGCAGAACTACGAGCGAGAGGGCCGGCCGCTGGACGAGCTATCCGACGAAGACCGCTTCATGGTGCGCTACGGGAAGATTTCACGCCTGCCCCAGAGGATCAGCACGCTCACCTTTATGGGCAACTTCCCCGAAAGCGTGAAGCGGATACAGCCGGTAACCCAGACGTCTCCAAATACTGTTGGGTTCACAGCTGCTACTTCTTCCTTGAAACACCACTTCCTTTGATTTGTGCCAGCTGCTTAAGAATACCTCAGGACTTGAGCGTAAATACAGGCCCTCGGGTTTAAATTTAGTGCCCCTGATTTACACACCAGTCTCTCTCAAATATCAAAATCATTCCTGTTTTAATAATAAAAATAAGAGTCATAGATTATATTACGTATCACCAGTCTGACGTCCTTCTTCTCGTTTTCAGCAACAAAATGCCATCATTTCAGCGTCGATGTCCGTTAAATCTTCAGCAAAGCTGAAAAAGATCTTTGAGGTGAGCACATGGGCGTGCACCAGTCGCTACCATATGGACATGGGGCAGATCATCGGGCAAACACTAGCTTGTCTCTTCTTTTTGTTCTTGTCAGATTGTCCTGGCCTTTGGGAACTACATGAACAGCAGCAAGCGGGGGGCAGCTTATGGTTTCCGTCTGCAGAGCTTAGATATGGTGAGGATCGCTTGGCATGAAAGACTCTCTCAGGCCCTGAAATAGCTAAATGCTCCAAGGGCTTGCAATTTGTGTTATTCAGAAGATCTTGCTACCGTGGATATCAAAAATGCATCCCAGTCTTACCCCAGTCCAGTACGGAAGCTGATTCTGCGGTTTGTCTTCTCACCTGTCCTCTCAGCTGATGGACGCAAAGTCGACAGACCGCAAGCAGACTCTGCTCCACTTCATCGCCAACATTGTCCATGACAAGTACCCAGAGCTGAGCACCTTCCACACGGAGTTGCACTTTGTTGATAAGGCCGCTCAAGGTACAGCCTTCCTGACTCGTTGTCATGTTCTCCTTAAGGCTCATCGCAATGCTGCTACTTCAGCTCTGGTTAGAGCTTCAAGCATTGCTGTGGTTACTTGTGCACCTATAGTAGCAGTTAAAAGACTAGACACACTTAGTGAAAATCATACCTAAGCACACCTTGAGGTTATCTAAGGACTAAACCCTATAGAGCTGGTTTGGGATCAGTTGGATCCGAGTAAGAGTAAAGTAGCTAACTTGTGCTCAGAACTTGTACAAACTCCTTCAGGACTGTTGGAGCTACTGAAGTGGCTACATCTGGAAGCAGACAGATAGAATGCCAAGGGTCTACAATGCTGCCAAAGGGGTTATTATGAAGAGAATATTTTGAAATGTGGAATACTTCTAGTCATTGCAATATTTGATATCCATTACATCGATGGCTCAAGGTCTTTTACTATAAGGGGAATATCATAGCATCAGTAGAGACCAATACATTTATAGCAGATGTATCCAGACTTGTGTTTGCATGTGTCTCAGTGGCCCTGGACAGCATCCTTCAAGAGGTACGCTCCTTGGAGAAGGGCATGGAGATGGCCCGGAAGGAGTTCATGGTGCAGGACGACAGCCCAGCGCTAAAAGAGTTCCTCAAGACAAACATTGAGCTGCTTGACGGCCTGATTAAAGACAGCAAGGCAGCTCAGGTACATCTATAACTGCTATCACTGCTGCATCTATTCACCGGCAGCAGCACACATTTCCTCAGTGCGTGTTTCCCTCGTCTAGCTGTCGCATTCTACACATCTTACTCCATCCGTCTACTCATTCCGTCCACCTCTTATACGATCATGGTGGGCTACCACTGTCCCCCACAAGGCACAGTAAGGAATCTTTACTCGTCACGCACATAGTTATCCACGTACAACATGTAGTAAAATGTAAACCTGGCCACTCTCAAGATTGCAAGAAAAAAAGATCAGAGAAAAATGGAGAAAAATTATAGAAAGCACTATACATCCATGTGTATTAAAGTGCAGTGTGTAGTTGTATTGTGTAATGAACAATAGTTGTAAGGCAAGTGTGTGACAGAGTTCATCTTAGGAGATAAGTTGCATTATTGAGGTCATGTTAAAAGTGGTGGAAGAACCTAATTAAGGGGTCTTATGGATTTAGAATAGAAGCTCCTTCTGAATCTCTCTGTTTCGGCCACAATACCGCTGAGCCGATTGCCTGATTTGAAAACAATGATTTACCTAACTGCGTATTTTATCCCATCTGTAAAAATCACTGCAGTGTACCTACAAAAATGGGATGACTGACACATTCCACCCTGGCAGATAATCGGCACAAAAATATTAGTCAAATAAATAACCACATTTCAAACCATTTAAGCCTTACATGTTTGTTTTCATCATTTTTTATTAGGACAGACAATCCAAAAATGTTTTGTGACACATAAGGGTAATTAAGGATCCATCCATGACGGAAAGAACATGTTCAGAAAGTCAAAATCCGGACCAAGATTTTGTTTCGACCAACCAGTTGACCATAAAGAGTCACAGTAACAGAGCACTCAACTGGTTGGTTGAAACAAAATCTTGGTCTTTTGACTTTCTGGACATGAACTTTGCATCTAACCGATTGTCTACCTTACTGCTTTGGGTCCATCCCAGGTAGCAGGGGGTAAAAGACAGGAGTACACCATGGACGAGATGTCGGTCCATTTCAGGACACATACACACTATGGGCAATTTAGAGACAATTGATAGAGTTATTGAAAACTACGGCATGTTATCCATGGTGAGAAGTAGACCGAGTAAAAAGTTCTAATTGAATTTTTTTCTCCAATCAGGAGTCGTACACATCAGTGGTCGAGTACTTCGGAGAAAATGTAAAGACTACACCGCCATCCATGTTCTTCCCCATATTCGGCCGGTTCGTTAAGGCCTACAAGGTAAGGGGCAGGGGCACCCCGCTGCATCTCCACTGCTGGCCGCGTTTAACTGGCCAAGTTTAACGCTCCCACATTGCCCTCAGCAAGCGGAGCTTGACATCGAGCAGCGGCGGAAACAGGAAGCCATGGCCAACGAAAGCGACGCAGAGGCGGCCCCCTCGCCCTCCAAAAAACCGCCTGTGGGAAATAAGGTAAAATTAGAAGATAAAGTAGTGCGACCGTAATGGCTGACATATGTTGGTTTCGCACTAAAATTGACAACCCATTTAAAACGGAGCCCTTACATGTCTGAGAAAGTATCTTTGGCCGACCTTTGACCCTGGCAGATGCCGATGATGCCCAAAATGCCCCAGGTGGACCTGATAGCTGAGCTGAAGAAGAGACAGGTAAAGCCACAGGTGCGTGAGGGGAAGGACGGCGCTATCGAGGACATCATCACAGGTCAGCTTCAAGCCTCCTTCCTTATTGCTTCCTCATTGGTCTTTTGTACCAAATAATACTGTGTCGTTATCTTATGGCCTTCTTCCATCTCTTCCTCTCTTTTACTCTGGTCTTTCCTAATTTTGCTCAGAATTTTGTTAGCCCCATTCGTTGTATGGAGGTTTCTGTTTGTTTATTGGATACCTGTATAAGGACCGGGTCACATGGCATTAGCTAATTGCCTCGTAGTCTTATAATGAGCCGAAGGTCGGAACGTTACTGCACTACCCGCCCTACGGCGGTGCGAAGCTTGGGCACGGTTTTAAGCACTAAATCCATCCGCCCTGCTTTCCCCTTCCCAGATCTGAGAAACCAGCCCTATCGGCGGACAGAAGGAGGCTGGCGCAACGCCAGGAAATCAAGCGACGCTCAGCCCCAGCCCCTGGCGGAAGCGTCGCAGTGACACACCTGCTTCCCGGACATGTGCGACACACACAGACAGACACACCAACACTGCGACCCAACGTTTCCTCTCCCGCGTTAATGCCGCCATCCTCTGCCACACGGCACCACCTCGGCCCCACTTTATCCGCTGCCCACATGACTTCTGGACATACATTTTGCAGTCACAATACCCTTCTGCCACTTTTTTGTATTTGCCATATGTTTATTGTTTCATAGCAGTTACATAATCAAATCCTCTTTTATCTTTATTGTATGATCTTATTAAATCTCTTTTTATTCCTTGTTACTAATACCGCAGGACACTGCCATTGCCCACATGAACGTAGCTAAGTAAGGGAAATTCTCCCAGACACCGTTCATCCAAGACATCCCTTCCCAATTAAAATCCTATCTAATCAAGCCCCAAGTCTGGTGCACTAATCCCAGGATGTATGACCTCACAAAAGCAACATTCGGTGCAATGATGCAATGAATGCACAATAAAAACTGCCTATATGTCTTAAAGGACCCTTCGTGAACTAACTGGCCAATTTTGTACTATGTATTATGCTTGCTTCATCAATCTGTGCCATTCAGAGAGTCTGTAAAGAAGAATCCACGTAATATTGACTATTGTAGTTGGGTCCTCTTTTGTATAATAAAATGGTTATATTTTTGTTATACGTATAAAACTTTTTTTTTCAAAATTTATTATGAAACATTTTAAATTATGGAAGCTTTTTTTTATATAAATGTAGATGTGATAAACTGTAATCATGGAAAAAAAATCAAAAGCTGCATAGAACGTTTTAAACACCATTCCCTGTTACTCCACCAGAGGGCGAAATCTGGCCGCTGGTGCGCAAAGTGTCATTTCTTTATGTGGTGGATCCAGTGTAAAAATAAACAAAACTTCACACTTTCGACCAATTATTTGCTCAGTATTACCATTTTTGCAACTGGTTCCATCAATCCATCTTTAACAGCTGTTTATCTGCTTCAGGGGCGGCCTGTAACCTACCTTAGCCAACACTGGGCATGGGCAGAGAGTGCCCGACACCAGGGCTCTTCAGATCTGGGATTGCAAATTCAGGCCTTGTGTTCAGTTCTCCCAGGTAGTTAGTTTAATAATTACTGCTTCTGTTGGCCACAGAGGCTTCACACCTGGGTCACAGGTGAAGGAACGCTGGGAAATCAGGAGTGCTGAGACCTCGAGAACAGTGATCTGTCCCTGTCCTATAGGATGCCAGTTATAGATAATACTGAAGCGCATAATAATGTATTTCATATCTTTAACTCTCTTTTGTTTTTCTTTCCTTAGACGATTAACAGCAGATGCTTATGTGCTTCCGTGATGTTTTACTAGGTTTCCTTCCCATTAGTGTCAGATACATATGAACTGTTTGTGAGAGACTAGCCTGTAGGTGTGTGGGAGAACTCAATCCATACTGGGATGCCTCCCGACATACATGCGGTGAGCAGCCCTCAACGCTGTTCGCTCAGTGAAGTAAGTCCCACAGCGACGTTCTCAGTGAAGTAAGTTTTCAGCAATGTCGTTAAACCATCATTAAATCGCCGATATCCCATAATCCTGGAGAACCTGCCAGCAGCCATATCACCCTGTAGCCCAAGACTGGTTGCCCACTGAAGCTAAGCAGGGTTGAGCCTGGTCAGTACC
>JABFDZ020000049.1:13353269-13368536 GCA_019775955.2 Pollimyrus isidori | reverse complement strand
CTCATCAGAAGCCAAGTGGGACAGAAAACCTCCTGGATAGTAGCTCTCCAGGACCGGAGTCGGACAGCCCTGATCTAAGCCAACAAAACAAGCACATTTTATTTCATAGTCATACTACCCCAGCCCTAGTACAAGACCAAGAACAAAAAATTTGAACAGTTGCGGGCTGTTCAGCCACATGAATTATTATACATGCTCTAGAAAACTTGTTCCTGTTATAATTCTTGGGTCACCATTCATTTTCCAGTACCAGTTCCGGGAGCCAATTCCCAAGAAGCAAGTGGTTCAAACAGGTCAACACACAGTAACCAAAATTTAGAAGCACTAATCCACCCAAGCATGTATTTGGTGTGTGGATGAAAACTGGAGTACCAGGGGTAACCACATGCAAAGACGGCGAGAACCAGAGGTGGAAATTAAAGGTCCAGCAATTACAAATCCAGACTGGCTGAGTATCTGTGATTGTGATTCTTTATATTCAACTGGTTCGTTGAAACAAATTCTTTGTCTGGATCTGTACTTTTTGAACGTGAACTTTCTACCTCTGGTGAGAACTTGTACTCTCCACACATGCAGAGCCTGGGGCTGGGAAGTGTGATGTTACAGTATATAGTTAACAGTGCTAACCACTGAGCAGCCATGACACCTCTTGTCGAAACAACTATAGATTTCCTGTAGAAATGCTGTGACAGGACTTCATACAGACTCTGCAAATTGGCTTCTCAGTAAGGTTGCAGGCCACATGTAAGTCTTTTGACACCACTGCATAGAATGTCAGCTGAATAAAAAACAGACGATGTTGCAGAGGGCACGGCCCTTGAATGAGGGTAGGTTATGACTGTAGAGCTGTGAAAAGGCAAAACATCTTCGAGAAAGCACGACTCTTTCACACTCTATTTATCCTGTTCCATTCAGTTCAGCGTTCTTGAGTGCAACACATTAACTCTTGCCTTGTGAATCCCAATTCCACTCAGCCTTTCATTCATCCTCTCCGTCCTTGGTTTCAGCATCTGTACCCACTTCCTTATGAACACATCTACATGCTTGGAAAAGACCTCAGCATAACATTGTGTCAGATTCCTAAAAAGGGTTATGTTCATCTTGAGGTGTCTTCAGTTTTCTTTCAAGACTTTCAGTGTAATATGGCAACATGGCACACGATAGACCAGCCACAGTTTGAGTTGGTTAAGGAAATTCACTTAAAACAAGATCAAAGAAACACCAAAGTTGACATAAATGTGAAAATGCATGAGAAAGCATTGGATTCTTGATGTGGATGGCACATCATCATAGTGTTTTCTGCACCCAGCCGGCGCTCTAAGAATGCTAATGGTCGCCAAGGGGTCCTTTTCTACATCACCGCAAATGGCAGGCAGTACAGTAGATCTTTCAGGTGTGACAAAACTATAGTACATCTGACGTCGGCAGTACCTGCTGCTGCCCCTGACTCTTAAGGAAATCCTCACGCAACTTGCTTGTCTTGCCCTTCTCTGGAGCGCTCTGCTGCAGATGTTTCAGGCGGGATGAGGCAGATGAGTGGAGACCCTTGCCAGAGCCTCCGCCCTGCGGAGGAGAGGAAGAAGGAGGAGGGATGAGCAAGTCTGACCTTGCGAGTGAAGGGTAATGACTCACCGCTCACTGTCAGCCCGTCCCCCCACCAGGAGAACAATGGTTAGTATACATCAGTATACAACAAAGACATCTGGTGAGACAAACAGACCTAAAAAGAATTCCTCAGAGAAGTAAATTTCTGTTTTCAGTGATTTGCCCCCCTGGAATACGTCACAATCACTTTCCTCGTTTCCTTTACCACGAGGAAGAGGGAAACAAGTGCAACACAGTAAATAAAAGGATGTGAATCAGCAAGGGCCTCATGATGTTCCCCCAACACAATATTCAAAAGCATTTCTGGACCCAGGTCCTGAGGAGTGATAGAGACTCGGGTCGTTTCTTGACGCGAGTCTCCCTCTCCTTAATTTGCTATCTAAAAAAAAAAAAAAGATGCATTGTTATTGTCGGAGACTTGATGTATGGACGAGTCTCACCATTGCTAAGCACAAACGAGACGGTGTAGCTACCGGGCACAGCAGCAGAGGTGAAGAATCAAAACGGAGATATTCCTTTGCCATTTTGTTTATGCCGAAGTTCATTGACACATACGATTAATTCCGTGCTATATGTAGCATGATCGAGTATGTAAATCATACTGACGGACTATCCATTTGCAGATTAGCAAATCATAGATGCAAGTTGATTTTAATCTGGCCATAAGACAAATTGTAACATAGTGCCTCTAACAGGTAGGCGATAAATATGAATAGCATCATCATGGTCTATCTGCAATTAATTCCATTTACACATCATTGTCCACGATCCTTTCCACACTCCCTGGGTGACTATTTCTTTCATCCATACTGAACATATTCCTAAATGAGATAACAGAGATCAGTCCACATTAACTGGTACATAGCGACTTTGTTAACAGGCCAACCAGTCCCATGTAAAGAACATCTATCTGCAGCTTTGTTTGATGTTCTTATTTAATGATATTTCCACGGCACCAGCGGCCAAAATGCACAAAAGATTAGTGGTGTTAGTAGTGGGTCGGGGGGGGGGGGGAGATGGAAGGTTCATCCATAATTTATTAACTTGCGCTATTACCCTGTAAACAGAGGGTATCAATACTTTTTTCCCCATGGTGCTCCATCAGAAAAAATTAACGTAGCGGTAGCAATGAAAGATGCATGAGAGACTAGACGTGTTTGAGTTTGTGTGTGTGCTTGAAGTGCGACGAGCTAGGGAACGCATCATTTACAGGAATCACCTTTAACAAAGCTATCGGAGTGTCCAACACACACCTTTTTCCCCAAAAAACCCATAGGTTTAACAACAGCTATGCAACCGAATCAATATGGCATGTAAGAAATCATCCTATGCATTGAAACACAAAAAAAAAGGAACAGATCACATGCTTGATTTTCTGGATGAGAAAGTGATCAAAGCAGAGAAGACAGTTTATTAGAGAGACGATGGTGAGTATAGACAGGACAGCAGCCAGTTAAATGAGGTGAGGAGATGGCTTACAAGAAGACAGTGACAGATACTGCATTATTCAGGAAGCAAATTTCCCCTTGCAACACAACCCTTGTGTCTTGTTCCATGGAGGTCAAATTGCAGCCTGTCCTTTCTATAACACTGACAGCGGACACTATAATTCACCCATTTGCTTGCTTTCGTTATTCGGCCCGTTGACTTAATAAGCGGCAAGACGGCAGACCTGAAAGTACAAGCGACAGCTACGCCTCAGGCAAAAGCCTCAATCTGAGCTATGAGCAGCAGAAAATACAAGACGACAGCCAACAATGATTCGATATCCTGTGCAAAAAAGGTGAGCGGTTAGACTATTTAACCACCGTCTGTCATTCAGGAGAAGGTGGGTAGGAGGCTTCGAGTACCAGAGAGCAAAAGTTCCAAGGGGGAAAAGGAAGCAAAACAGTTATGCCCGAATATAGAACCCCAGGAAGGGAGGATGGACCTTAGTGATGACTGCTGGGACTCCGGTTGGTTTGGGTGGGATGGGAGGCTTTTTCTTGTCCGGGGAATGTGACGTCTCAAAGGCCACTGTCGCTATCTCATCAGTCCCCTGTTCCAGGAAGCTGCAGGCAGGATGAGCCCCGATCTCCTGCAGGGTGGTCTCCAGCTGGCGGATGGTCTCTTCCAAGCTGTCAAGCCTCCTATAGGTGCTGCTCCGGATGTCCTCTGCCGGTGACCCATGCAACAAGGTCGCTTTGGGCTGGCTCTCTACTGGGGCAGCTAACCAGTCACTGGTGCGCTCTACATTCTTATAGGTCCCCCCAACTTGTGTCTCGGTATCAGGGCACAGGGAAAGCATCCGGCACCTTGTCTCTGCTCCGTGCCTCGTAGCTTTCCTCAGTGCTGCCAGCTGTTTCCCAGACAGCCTAATTTTGCTGCCACTGGAAACACTCTGAGACCCAACTGTCTCAGCCTCTCCCTCCTCGTCCAGCAGTGCTTCCAGACACCTGTAAGCCTCCTTGACCTCCAGGGGCTCCTTAAATAGTACAAACAGCGGCGCACTGCTCAAAATTGGACCGGACGGGTTGTCTCGGAGGTAATAAATCTCACACGGCCCTCCTGGTTTGTGGGTGGGGATGGACATTAT
The DNA here is from genome assembly GCA_019775955.2 of Pollimyrus isidori. NCBI lineage: Eukaryota > Metazoa > Chordata > Actinopteri > Osteoglossiformes > Mormyridae > Pollimyrus > Pollimyrus isidori. The sequence continues at coordinate 13,364,356 of JABFDZ020000049.1, read as the reverse complement.
TCGCAATGGTTGTTTATTCTTCCTGATGAGTTCCTGAGCCTCATTCCTAGGTGAGACCTTCAACTGCCTGTCTGTGAGGACCAGGGCCAGCTCCTCCTTCTCAATAGTCTCTAAGGGATCCTGCCTTCGAAGTTTGCGACCATCTTTAGGACTTTGGTGCTGAGGGGCCGGCCTGCCAGAAGCCACCCAACAGACCCGTGGTGTCTCCGAGTCTCTCCCCACCTCAGCATCTGCAAAGTGCCCACCCTGTAGACCTGCCCCGACTAAGTTGTCAGTCTGTGACGATAAGGGTGGGACACACTCAGACTGCTGAGCCGTTGCATTATGATCAGAAGAAGTCAGGATGGATGAACCACCAACAGATTCCTGGGAAACAGAATCAAACTGGTGAGCTACAAACAACACTTTAATTCTGAACTCTCACACCACAGTCAGTATGAGCATCATGATTTTGATAACAGCAATAACAACAGCAATAGAATATCAAGAACAACAGAAGTACAGTAGAGTGCCAAAAGTACTACCCCTTATAATAAAAATAAAAACAACAGGTATCCAGCAACTAACACGGCTTGGATCCCTAATGACTAGGAACATTTAGTGTGGCTATATAACAACACGCTTTTATTGAGGGTGAAATGGCAGTAACAGTGTTGTGATGGGACTGGAAAGGCAACACCATCTTGCGTGACATTTCTCCTTCGAGACTCCCAAGAACTCCAGGAGCTGCTGTACGAGAAGCAGTGAAGGTGGACACAGCTCTGGGGGCACAGTGGAGTGGAGCAAGGGGCCTGATCTGCCCTGTGGGGAGGCTCCTCTGCTGCAGCCTTGCCCCCTACTTACTGAGGGCAGCCATCTTGCTCCACAGCCAACCACTTTGGTCACGCTAACAAGAGAGCCGGTGCATGTTTCCACAGTGTGCTGAGAGCCCGGCTTGCTGTGCTTACAGCCCCTCAACCGGACAATTAGGGGCCATTTCTATTCTCCAGTCAAAGTCTCATTTACAGACGCTGCCCTGGTTACGATGGTCCATATTTTTAATTAATGGCGGGTAAATGTTTCTCATTTTCTGTACATTATTCAATAAATTACATAACATGTTCAACCCTTTATAATAAAATAGGCATGATGTTTGTTAGGTTAGGATTACTGTATTAAAATGCATTTTCGCCTTATAATAGGTTTATCGGAACGTAACCCCATCGTAACCTGGGAAGAGACAATCTCTATAACTGAACAATTGTGCTCCCTTAGACACTACATACAGAATACTATGTTAAAAATACAGTAAAAAAATATCAGTTTAAGATAATTTATGACAAAAATGAATTACAAATATTAATACACTTGGTAATTACATTGTACTTAATGGGCAAGTGGAAACTTGTTACCGACATGAACTAGTCAGTCTTATTTGCTACTAGTTTGCTTACCTGGTAACCTGTGGGTCCTGACTGACCGGCTCCCACTCTAAATATGACCGATCCTGCAAGGGTTGGCAAACACCGGGTCTGGGGGCGAGCTGGGACCGCTCGGCCAACGCACGTCACGTGACCCGCGTGACACGAATGCATGCACTCGAACACTCGCGCCTTTAGAACACGCACACACACACGACGTAGTCGTACGAAGCAGAAGGCACGGCGTTAGCATACTCTTTCCTCCTGGTTAGTAAGAGAGCATTCCACCCATCAACCTGAGGTCACATTAGCTTTGGCTGGGGGGGAGCGGGGGGGTTTGGGGGGCAGGGGGGTAAGTAAGTCAGGAAGGCAAATGGGGGTGTCTGATGTGTTAGGAGAAGTTTTGGTAAGTGAGGGGTTCCAGTGATTGCGCGTCTTCATTCCAGCTTCAAGGAGAATGAGAAACAACTCAGCAGGCTAGATAACCCCACCAGACTGTCACTGTGCTACATTTTCCCTGGGACTTTTAGTGCTGAGGCAAGGATGTACGGAAAGTTAGACGTGCAAAAGCCCGCCATGAAAGATCTGCATGCACATGGTGGTTAGGCAGCTCAGGGGTTCCTCTCTCACACTACGGGGCAGCATGTGGCTCCGGGCTGAGTTCCGATGCGGGCAGGTTAGTGATGCCCAATGTGAGGGTGACGGGTGGTGTTTAGGGGGTGGTGAATGAGAAGGGGGGGGGGGGGGCAGGGTGAGGCATAAACAGGTGCCTCAGAAAAGCAGGGATCTGCACAGGCCCATAGGTAGGATTTACCGTCCTCCCCAGGGCTTCTGGGGGCCACAGGTCCAGGCTGCTGGGGGGCGAGCTGGTTCTGCGTTGGATGCTAGGCGAGGAGTGTGGGCGGTATGCTTTGCCCCGGGCTCTCTGAAAAGCCTGGCAGCGGGGGCGGGGAGGGGTACGACGGGGGATGTGGGTACAAAAACACTGTGAGCGATAAAATTAAGGTCCCGCACATTCCATACACGGTATGGTCTGTGTTGCTGTCTAACAAAGACCTAAAGCAATCCGAGCAATTCTGGGATGGGATGTCCAGCGCATGCATACAATTCACTTACATTTTTAGGGCCCTGCAGCTGAGCTTCACTGACTCAGATCTTGTGTGTCCTGACTAAGTGGACCCTATGATTACCAGTGTTTACGTAAAACACAGAGAGTATTGAAATCAGAACCACTGAATGAGACTCACAGCCGTTCAAGGCCATCGGTCTATTAGATCCAGGTTTGGGAAAACGTTCCATAAGTTAAAGTGAAGTCTGGGACACTATACCAGAAAGGGATCTTTTCGGGAAAAGACCATGAAGAATCAAGGAGCCTGCTGCTCTAATGTCCATTGAAGTATCTATCGATTTACATGAGAAAAACCGGGAGACTTTAGTTCTTTACCAAATACACTAAAGTTAACAACCGTCGAACGAAAAAACCAGTGAACACAGTGGCTCTCTATGGACCCGAGTCCCTGAAGCTTGTAGGTAGGACAGTAAACGCTTTAATATCACTATACAGACGGAATTCCTTTTCGGCTGGCTTGTGCCGTGCGATAGCAGCCCATCTGCAGGTCCCAGCAGGGCCATGACAACACAATTCTTACCGAAGGAGATAATTGTGTGCATGAAATTCTCTAGAACGTGAGCAGGAAGGGGAGTCCGGCCACCATGATGCCGTAGGTAATACCGCAGGGAGAGCCGCAGGAAGCTGGACCTTTTTCAATGACAGAAAGTCACACGACTCCCAAAAAGCTCCAGAGGACCCTCCTTACCTCCGGGTCGATGGCAGCCTTCTCATCGTCATCCTCATCCTTTCCCCCCGAGGCGACATCGGGCGGGGTGGAGGCAGGCCGCTGGGCCTCGGAGACTGCACGTCGAAGCTTGATATGTGGCTTCTGCACCTCCATTTCCTCTGAATCTGACTTCTATGCGGACAGAGAGGGAGTTAGAAGAATTGTGGGGGAAAAATAAGGAGGTGAAGGAAGCGGGCAGGTTGTAGGGAGAGGAGGCGCTGCAGACGATCGCCAAGCCGTGTTTACTGATCCGCAATGAACCTCGCACGTCTCACCTTAATGCTCTTGTTGCTGCCGACTGCGTCCCCACTGCGACAGAGGCTGATCCCCTGCGACGATGGGAAACTGCGACGTGGAGGCGGAGGGGGGGGTGACTTTGAGGGCTTCTCGGTGCGGTACCGTGCCACAGTCAACTCATCTGAACAGGAGCGAAGACAGCTGAAGTTAAAACCCAAATTGTGTACTGCAGGAGGTGGGGCTGAACATGGACAATCCCACCCACAGGATGGCCAGGTGAAGGGTGGACGTCACTGCATAGACACCATCCACTGACGCATCAGATTAGGGTGACCAGAAAGCCCATGCCAGAGAGGAGAATTTGAGATTGGACAGGATTTATAAACTGCCATTTCAATTAAAAGGACCTGCATTTCACTTAAGCACTGAGTTCTTGCTGTGTGCTGATTGGTCAGACTCCTGTAATCATGCATGTTGTCATTAATAATGTGAAACAGCTGGATGGGTCTTGCAATCAAGGAAAAAAAACAGTCAAAGCACAAGAAGAGCCGAACTGAACTTGATATATGGCGTCTCCACCTTTAGCGAAAGCCTTTCGGTTGTGTAGTCTGTAAAGCCTGAAGTAGCTCAAAGTGGATCACCTGGTAACCCTACATCAAGTGCGAAGCTAATGGAGAAGTTCCTGAAGCTGCTCCTTAAGCCGGACACTGTGTGACAAGACAGCTGGCAAGTGTTAGGTGGGGTATCCTTCCTGGTATAGCAGCTCATGACAGCTGAATAAAATTATTCATATACAGCATTAGTGCAAATCCCCAGGAGTGCAAGGCAAGAACCAAGCATTCCTTCAGTTGAGTCCACCATTACTGGGGCTGTCTACAAGCACAGTGGCACGAACGTGCGACATGAATACAGATATTAGCTCAACCAGCCGAAGGGTCTCCTCACCAGAGCCCCGACGCGAGCCGACCTCCTTGCTGGAAAGCTTTTGGGCCGAGTTCTGGGGCTTGCCAGGCCGGTGCTCGGGGGTCGACATGCCACCCTGCGATCCAGGTGGGGCGGACGGCTTGATCTGCTTGGCGGCAAAGTCCAGGTCGGGGATGGCCTTCATGAGCTCCGCCTGGGTCTCCTCCAGGAGCCTGTTGATGTCCTGGGCGCTGTATTGGGTCAGGCTAGCCCGCTTCTCCTCCCAGTCACGCTCCGCCGCCTAGCCCATACAGACACACAAAAGGGATTTTCAGCTCTCCAACAAATAAAATAACCTATGTCCTAATTAAACCTATTATGATGTCTGATCACACACAATCACGTATATAACTTAAGCAAGTATTTTGGTTGTGCAAAAGCCAACACCATACACAAACATAGTCACCGTCAAGCCACTATACATGCACACACGAGACAGATGTCCAGTACCAGTCTGACCTCCACGGACACCGATTTCTCCCCGCCCCGGCGACCTGACAGCTCCTCTAGGGCACGACTCTTGAGGGGCACCGGAGGGTGGGGGTCACGTGTGGCAGCAGAGGGGTTGCCATGGCTGGATCCAGAGTGAGGCGTCCAGTTGGCAAGACTGGAACTGCCCCCCAAGTCATTGAGTGGTGGGCTTGTAGGGATGTCAAAGTCTGTGCTCTTGCTGAAGTCCTCTGCATGCTTGGCCAAGGAGCTGGCGATGTCCCCCTGTCCCTTAGAGATGCCTTCACTCACTTGCCTGGACACAAATCAGTAGACTTTATAAAGCACCATTCCCAACAGAATGCACACAGTAAAAGGCTCAAGCAGAAAACTCCAGAAGAGAATGAAGGAGAGCAATAAAAAGTCTTTGTGTTGGACCAGTAAGCATCTTTGAGCACGGTCCTCAACCCCAAAAAATGCTCTGGGGTACCAGATAAATGACAGACCCTGCAAGTCTCAATGGAGATTTGGGATACTGCACCCGTTACGGACCTGCGCAGCATGGCCAGGGTGTCTGTGATGTTCTTGCAACGCTTCAGAAGAGCATCCAGTCGGTGTGGCTCCTCCTTGAGGAACTTCACTGCCTCCACCTCCACCCTCAGCACCACACGCATTTTGCTCTGCAAGCCGGGGAACTGGCCTGAGGATGCAGAGAGAGAGCAAACAGTAGCGCTAGCATGCTTTTGTGTCTCTGTATGCCACATCTCTAAATGCATCTTATTCCTGCATGGCAATCTGTCTTCAGGTGCTCCCAGCTGCATTGTAACGTTCTTCTGAACTAGTGTAGCACCGCTGAATAGGGGTGTTTCTCAATAACAAGAACACAAGGATCGTATGTTTTTCGTGGTCTTGCAAACATTTCTTTGACCTCAATGAATAATGGGATTGGTCTTATTCAGGGAGGATGCAACCGATGTAACCTTGATATCTGAGGATTTTTATCATCCTCTGTACTACTGTTCTTGAGTAATGGAACTGGTCTTCAGCAATAAATGTTGATGTAAAATGATACAAGAGCAAGTACAGTCAAGTATGTACCACAGAGCTGTTGCGTTTCTGTTAATCTCGCTTTACCTTGGAATGTTCCAGATCATTTCCTGTGTCTCTTCCTACATGAGTGTTCCTATGTGCATATTACCATTTCAATTCCTGCCCCAATTCCTGCCCCAAGACGCCAGCCTGATCTCACTCTTGAGCTCGGTGAGAGTCTCCCCCAGCTTCCTGAGCACGACGGCCTTCTCCTCCAGCTCCTGGGACGTCACCAGCCTGTGGTCCACGGAGGAGTTCTTCTGAATCTCCTCCACCGACTTCTCCAGGTCGCTGCAAGGTTAACGCGCATGTGTGGTTAGCATATCTGTGGTGGGGGCAGATGCAGGCCTGGTGCCTGGCACGGGGACCCTGCGAGAGCCTACTGTGGGATGGAGCTAAAAATATACCATTAGCAATTCTCCAGATGAACCGAGAAATGCTAATGCTACGGTGGAGGAAAGACATATTATATTATGTGAATAATTCAATCCTTCATGCTGACATGCTAAAGTGCATAAGAATGTGAATAAATCATGAGACTAATTCATTTCTGAGAATTATTACAAATAATCTTAAGAGTCTTTAGATGAAATTGTAACTGATTCGACTCTTGCTCAGAAAGCATTTTAACGAACTACTAGCTATTCATATTTAAAATATATAATGCGACATTGCAATATTTTTCTTTCAATTGCATGTCTGGCAGAAGTCAGATAAGCCTGACAATGTGACAGCTCTCTAATACAGCGTGAATGTGGAAATGTGACAATATCCTGGGGACATGTGGAACTGGTCCTGCCATCATGTAAATCTCATTCATCAACATCATTATTACTGCTATTATCGTCATCATAATTACCACCATTATCGTTATAATCATTATTTAAACTCAGGCCTGTTCTTAATGCTCATCTTGTCGTCCCTGTTACTCGAGTACAGTAACCACTGGGTTTCATTTTGCTTCATTCCCCTGATGGTAATGTCAAGTTCCCCCATGGGAGGAGCCTTCCTTCTGTCTCCCATAACCAGTAGCCATAACTCAGGGTTGGGCCTTTGTGGCTGTGGTTGGAAAACTACCATGTTGAACCTCGGCACGACCGTCACATTTCTGCTGGACGCTTCAGTCAGGCCCTCGACCCCTTAAATTGCTCAGAGTGCCGGATCAATGGCCGGAACCTACATTTGGACCCCAAACGTTATTCTGACCAGTCTGTCACAGGGCACATGCACAAAAACACATGAAATGACATCTGAGCAGGGCATCTAAAAAACATCCCTGGATTGTAGCAGAATACTGGAATATTCCAAGGGAGGTTCTGCAAAGCACACAGACAATCCACAGAGATAGAGAGAGAGAGACTGGGATCAAATCCACTGCTCTGGAGGAGTGGGGTCACAGTGCCACCTACTGTGTAAAGGAGGGAAATACTACAGACGGTGTTGAGGAGTAACTATGTACATGTAACAATGTTACGTTACTAAATTACTAAGTAAATTTAACTGTAATCCATTAGTTACTGAGAAAAGCATTTAATGAAATTACAGTTAATCAGAATGGTGGTGAGTACAAAGGAATTACAGTAAAAGTTTATGTGTAGAACATAACATTCATTTTATTGCGTTGCATCTTTTCACCAAGCAGAAATGCCTTATTTTGGCATATTTTCAGACAATGTGGGTCAGCAAAGCCATTGGGACTTTTCAATTTTATTTCCCAGTTTAAAACATTTGTTAAAAAAATAATCAAAAAGTAATTAAATGTGATAACTACATTACTTGTTACATTTTTAAAAGGGTAGCTAGTAATATGTAACCTATTACATTAAAAAATAACCTTCCCAGCACCGAGTAGGACTGCTTAAGAGCTGGACTGCTGGTACCGCACCCTTCACAGCAAGTATCTGACAGAAAACTGCTTTTTTTGGACGTCCTCTGGAAGATGATCTCAGCAACACTGACCTCTGCATGACATCTTGCTAAACAATCTTTTGTATTTTAATATACATCAAGGGAATTGCAAAAACACCCTCAATGAAAAGTAGGAATGATATTAGTTAAAAAGCAATTAGGCAAACACTGTTTACTGGTTGAGAGAGATAACAAATTAGATTATAAAGGTGGTGGGACCAATCAGTCAGACGTTTAACTAAAATGGCCACGAATTCATGTTGCGTTCCATTTGTAAATTCTGAGTTCCTAGCTGGAAATTTCAACTGGAACGCCCCCTCGAGTCAAAATTCCGACTTGTGAGCTCTGAGGAATCGACACAACCCCGAGGTCAGAATTCAAGATGGCTGCACCCGTTATTAACAGAAGTTAAAGCTGTAGTTTTATACCATCTATTAGCACATACATCTTATTTGTGGCTCATTAAATCGGTCGTGCACAAAGTACTGCCCAAATGCTTTCTGTGGACATCTTGCTATGGGAGCAAGGTGTCCACAGAAAAATACAGCGTAATGTGTTCTTATCTACTGATATCGCTAATAATGGCTAACAACTGACCAGGCTGGAACTGGGGCCCATTTCATTAAGCAGGATTTCTTGCTTAAGCAGACATCTTGCAGGATTTAAGGTGGTCTGTGCTAATTGTAAGTGAACAAAAATAAAGGGCATTTAAACTGGGGTACCTTAAATCCAGGTAAACAAGAAAGCTAGCTTTTTGAAATGGGTCCCTGGTACTGCTAAATGGCTTTCCATCTTCCTGTATGGGACTAACTCATGTGTGACGCCATTTCCAATTCTGAGTTCCGACCTCTGAGGCAAAAGGGATGCAGCGTTATTCTACAGGCAGATATGTGTAGAGTTAATGAGTCTATAACCAGAGTGGCTCATGAGGCTGGGCTACTCACTGCAGCTGCTGGATAACGAGCTCTTCCTCATTGAGGTACTTGAGTCTCTCCTCCTCTACCAAGAGGCGCTGCCTCTGCAGGGGGTCTTCCTGCTTGCGGAGGGCGTCCGTCACACGCGAGCTGATCTCCATCTCGGTGCGCTTCAGTAGGGACCTCACCAAGTCCTGGTTCTGGAGCTGTGGAGAGAGACGCCGACGTACCACTGATGCCGTCACCTGCATTGCATCGTCAGACGTTCAGCGTTCAACAGACACATTGAACACCTACAAGCAGTATTTAGACTATTAAAGGGGGCTACTTTTTCTGTCACATGGCAAAATCCCCACCCCCCAAAATCTATTTCTGGATACTGGCCTGTAATTTCGCCACCACTGAAGTCCAACACCAGACATGACAGACTCTGAAACATTCATCTCTCTTCTCTTCACATCAAGACAGCTTCTGCAAGCCTGAGTCTCCTGTCCTGCAGCCACGCCGCAGGTAGACGATGCCACCAGACACGCAATCGTATTGCAGTGATTAACAAACAGCCCCGAATGTCCCTGCTCTTCTAGCACCGCTAACGCAACCTTAGGGCTTTTAAATTAATTAACGTTTATTCCTGAGCGTTCACTTAAAATATAGGAATTTAATGTCTCCCGGTAAAAGCTCCCTGAAGTACTTTTTTATATATTAAAGCCATTCAAAACACACCGAAGCATCAACCCCAAAAAGCATCTGGTGTTTTTGAGGGACTCACAATTTCGAAAGGTACTCAAGAAACCAGTAGTTTAGATTGTTCGGAGAAATAAGAGGGCAATTTCAGTTAATGATTGTGCTCAAGGACTTTACTCCAGTAAAGTTGGAAAGACATTGGCAGGTTCGAAATTTGCGGTTCAATAAATCTTAAACAAAACATTCTTACAACACAATATAAATGTCTATTTAATAGTAGTAAGGTAGACAATGAGATACAACCGGATTGTAGTCCAAACAATATTTTACCACTAAAGCGCAACAGCTGTTTTCTATAAATTTTCTTTCATTAATTTTAATTTTACATGCTGTGTACATAAAATCTACATTGGTTTACCCTCCTAAAATCAGGTGCACATTTAATTATTTAACAGATATTCAACATACTGTGTAGCCTACTGTGCTGTTGCATATATATGAGATGGTTTGTGTAGAGCTAAAATTATTCTCATTACAAAAAAAATCATTTAAAATGACATAATATAGGTAATATGCGAGTCGTTGAATTGACATTAAGTATAATTATACTGTAGCACCGGCGGGGCGTATATCCCAGCATCCCCTGTGTGCAAGTGTAAACAGCCCTTGTTATTGTTTAATGTTAATGGTTGCATTTCCCTTTTGTCACACGTGTGTTTGTCCGTGTGTGTACCCGGTCCGATCCTCGTGTGTAATTAGTCTACGTGAAACTCCCACCGCGTGTGCATCTTACAGTTCGGCGTCTGACAACCTTGTGTTTCATATGCGTTATTGGTTCGGTGTTGGTTAGGTGCCGACATCGCTTTTTTTCGGCGCTACCGATAAAGCGCGTATGCCCCATTGCCGCCAGAATTTCCGTGTTTTTTTACGATGTTTTTTTGACAGTGCTTCTTGTACAGCTTCTTTCCCGACACGGACCTGTTTACATCCATCTTGCACTATTGCCTCTTGAATAAGAATTAGAATCGGGTTACGTGGCTCTTTCTGTCCTGTGACATTCAAGGCTCGACGGAAACGCTGAACACCTACAAGCAGTATATAGACTATTCTAAGGGGGCTACGTTTTCTGTCACATAAGAAATAGCCTGTCAGCACTAACTGTAATCTAAAGAAGACCCAGTTGCATCCAAAAGCCTTATTTTTTTTACAATTTTCTTTAACTGCCAATGCTTTCTGAGTGCACATCAGGACATGTTTTGTATATAGCCAGTAAGCTTACACACTGTACCACAATCATCCATCGAATGTCATCTGACACCCCCCCACCCAAAATTTTTTTGCTCCCAACCAGGCAGTAAAATAACAGCTTTGACCTGCCACGTCCCCCCACCCCAAAATTGCTCCCATCCCCCCGAGTCGGCAAAATGTATCGGGGGGGGGGCACCCCCCAAACTTTGTTTCTGGCTACTGGCCTGCAATTTCACCACCACGGAAGTCCAAGACCAGACATGACAGACTCTGAAACATTCATCTCTCTTCTCTTCACATCAAGCCTGAGTCTCCTGTCCTGCAGCCACGCCGCAGGTAGACGATGCCACCAGACACGCAATCGTATTGCAGTGATT
>JABFDZ020000049.1:13312834-13326771 GCA_019775955.2 Pollimyrus isidori | reverse complement strand
TCAGGTGTTTTAAATGTGGGGAAACCCAAAAATGTGCAGGGCTCTGCCCCTCCCCCCCCCCCCCACTAGGACTGGAGTTTGAGACCCCTGAGCTACAGACATGAGAGAAGAGGAGGTTCTGGGGCTGAGGAGTCCAGAGACGCCCTCGCTTGGCCATCTCCCGCCATCAGCGGCCCTTTAGCTCACCCCTTGACAGAATGTGTATTTCAATCTGTTGCCGAAGGTCCCTATTATGCTCATTTTCAGTATTCATAATGTTATTTTTGGGTGCTACTTAAATAGATGCACATGCTTCATTCAGTGTACCAAAAACACACATTTTTTCTCATACTGCGTATCTCTATTTAGACTATATATGCCTCTGCCTGAAATGCCCTGTTAGAGCTATAAGCACCGCACCTGATGAGCTCAGTGTGCTCTGATTGGTCACCTTACCCTACACTGCCCATCTTATAGTTTGCAGTCAGGTCCTTGCAGGTAGGTGGCCAATAAGGATAATGTTATGAGGTGACACCACCATGTCACAGATGTAAGGGCTGAAATTCCACAGAGGCGTTTCCGGCAGATTAGAGATGAATGGTTTCAGTGGTGAGAGGTATCTCCTTTGGTGCATAGATTTGGCTTTAACACTTTGCAGAACTTTTATATTGCGGAAAAGGCTATACAAGACACTAAAGAAAATGGAAAATACAGAAGAGCATAATAGGGCCCCTTTAATAGTTCTAACAAATTATTGATTCTGTGGTTATCTTCAATGCACTGCGACCAGAGTTTCTCTTGGGCTCCCTCTAGTGTTCAGGCCCTAAAATACATCCCTTATGGTCAACCTTGAAGATGGGTGGGGAGGGACTGTTACGGGTTGGACGGGTGCGGGACCCTTTTGGGGTTACCTTGCTTCGGGAAACAGGCCGCAGCATCAGCTGGAAGGGAAAACAGGCATACAGTTAATTACACTGAGGCGGCCGTCGGATGCACGGAATGGGGGGGGGGGGTAACCCATGGAGATGCGACGTCTGTCTGAAAGGTGGAGAAAGACACAGTCAGGATTTGGTTAAAAGTAATACATAAAAAAGCAGATGGAAATGAAAAGGAAGCGTGTCGAGGCAGCAGAGGGAAGAGGCGGAGCCTTGACAGACCAGAGAGGCGGAGCCTCGACAGACGGGAGAGGCGGAGCCTCGACAGCGGTGAAACACAGCAGTGCGGCCCGAGAGCGCCAGGGCTGGGTCACAGTTTGACCGGAGCAGATTGTGTCCCCGCGCTCCTCTTGTGGGTCAGTGACCAGTGCGCCCCCTGTTGTCAAAGCTGACATATAACTGCTGCTACCCAAAGAGAAGCTGGGTGTCCAGAATGTGGCATGTGCGCGTGTGAGTGTGTGTGGGAACACACACACACAATGAATCACCCTCAGGCCAGGCCCGCAGCGTAAAAAAAGCCCACTGCCCTCTCGGCGAGTGTGACACAGCCGTCAATTAGAGCTTCAGAGAAGCAGGAGCGTGGGAGACCGGCTACAGACCGACTGGGTCACATCTGATGTTCTCTGACAAAGAGGAATGTTCTCTTAGCATCACCGTTTTTAAAGTGTCATTAATATATAAAAGGGCAGCATTAAAATCCACTAATAGGTTAAAGTGAGAGACAATGGGGGCAGCTGCGCTGTTTAAATGCGTCGGTCTTCATTACGGAATGGGCTTTTTCTTAAGGAAAAAGTTCAGATATCCTTTGGTCCGCAATCCTGCTCCTGCTCTTAAAATTAAACATGGGGTGTAGCTGGTTCAGGGCAGTCCCCCAGTGAGCCCCTTCAAGGGTGAGATCAATGCTAAATCTCGACCAAATTAAATGTTATGCTCATTGAATAAGATTACATTATAAATAAATTGACATCAGATTGCCCAGGACAGAAGAAAGCCCTTGAAAGCATATTGTTTTACATATATGATCCTCCTTTCACATGCCTTCCACACACTATGCCCCATGTCCCCAAAGCCAGTCATGCACTGCAGAAAGCCATGCGTGTGACTAGCCATGCGTGTGTGGCACATATCCTCCAATCAGAGACAGGCTCCTGAGCCAGCAGCCAATGGGGAGGTAGGTCGCAGCGGCCACCAGGACAAGCAGGTGCAGACAGAAGCAGGAGGAGCAGTGCTGGGCGTTCCAGGTCCAGAAAGCAAAAATCCAGACCAAGATTTTGTTTTTGCCAACCAATTGAGCATAAAGAATCATAGTCACAGAGTACTCAACCGGGTGGTAGGAACAAAATCTTGGTCTGGATTCTGCGGGCTACCCGACGTGTAGCAGAGGCAAAGCTAAGTACTGCGATCTACAGTCATTTAATACAGAGTCTAGCCGCTGTCTCTACATGCGCTACCATCTTGGTACGTGTCTATGTTCCCTCCCCACACAGACAGACCAACATATCGCTTTCCAGGAAATACTGTAAATGGTTTAAATTGTAAATACAGGTGCAAATAGCACAGCTTGTAACTTATTTCACTGAGTATTTATAGAATCCTCTGCCTAAGTTCTTTACCGTTTCCTCTCTGTCTTTATCTCCATTTTGATACAATTTATGCTCCTCACTAGAGCTGCGAAAAGAGATGTTGACAAAATTTCATCATATGGAAGTACGATGACAATAGAGCCTTTTTTTATCTTTTCTCTTATCTTATCTTACAGTGAGTTAGAAAAGAGGCATGATGAGGATTAGTCAGCCAGCCAGATAATCAGATTTTTACTCATTTGCTTTTCTATTTGACACTCGCAAATGCCGCTCTTCCAGTTCATTACTGTAAGTCTAACATGGAGAAAAATATAAATAGTCAGTCTACCAGCCGCTAGCTTGTAACCCTTTGGGTTAGCGGTATCGATAGAGGTCGACAGCTAACCAGGTATAAAAACCTCACAGAGTACTGACGAGGCAATTGGTTAAGGTGAGTCAGATTTGTCTTCTCAATGCCCAAAGTCCGAGGATCGTCCGTTCCCCTTGAAGAGATTGAGATCTCCATTAATTAACTGGGATCTGCTTCCCCTACTCCTGTCTGCCCCCCCGCCCCCAAAAACTTCACCACGGTTACCAATCCTCCCCAACTAAATAGAATACAAAGCAGCCGGCTGTGAGAAATGGCTTGGTATTTCACAGCAATGCAACACGTCAACACTGACAGCCGCCCACAAACCTCGTATAAAAGAAGTGGCCCCACCCACAAACCCAACTACAACAGAGACTCCGCCCACAAATTGCGCTAAAATGAGTAGGCCCCGCCCATCACTGGCCCCAAAGCCTCGTCAGCCCCCTGACTAACGAAACGTCACCTTGAAGCTCATTCCAGGGAGCTGCTGTTACTCACCCTAACACTACGGAATATAAATGCTCCTTGTGTGTCCCCCTTGCCGGGGAGAAATAGAGACAAAACCCTTTAGTTCTGCTGGATATTTACTAAACCCACTTTTTTACATGCACAATGGTGGATTTTTATGGAGATTCGAGGTACAGAAGCATATTTATTGATGTCTTTGTGCACCCTGCCACCGGGGTGGGGGTAATACAGAACGGCACGGGGATGCAAAAAAGCACAAATGGCTCTGGACGGTAATTAGGGTGGTCCGGTTCCGGAGGGGGTTGGGGGGGGTAGCCTGAACCCTGCAGCTCTCCTGCCGGCTGGGCGTCCGCAGGAACGCCACTCTGGATCCTTCCAGCCCGCGCTTTTCAAATACTCCCCACTGGCCTCCCACCGTTTCCCGGGGCAACCGGGCTGACAAATGTGCCATCAGCCGGCTGTTACCTGGCTCAATAGATATGCGGCAAATCAATCTTTCCAGCAACCCCCCGCCCCCCCCATCCACCCTTCCCCGCCATCGTCCTCCTGGGGCCCGTGGCCAAAGAATTATTACCTCTCAATCACGCCAAACGGCTCCGGCTACCGCAGCACCAGATCACGTCCCTGGTGACGGCTAAACCGCACCGAGAGCCAACAGCACCCGAGAGCTGCCCGTACAGTCAGCGCGAGGAACAGAATGTAGCGGCCCGGCACATCCACGGAAAGATCTGGAAGTCCTCAGAAGACATAACAGCCTTCCAGACCATCTGAGGCCGCCTGGTGGAGAACGACGAGCCTCCGCCACTTCCTGATCTTCGACTTTCCTGCTCGCTGCCACCTGTTTCCAAAACGACTGGTACCAAGGCGGGCGGGGAGGGAGCAGGTGAGAAGCTACGCTGTCACAGCTCCCCCTGCTGAGCCGCTGACAGCTCAGTCCCCCACCCCCGCTAGTACTGAACTGCTGTGCTGTCGTGTCGGAGCGCCCCCTGCTGTGAGCTGGAAAACAAGCGCATACTCCCTGCTAGCGACTAAATATTAACCTCAAATGCTTCACACCTGACGGCACCAGGGCATTAAGCAAAAACACGTACACATTATAATTCAGGAATGAACAGTCATGAAAAGATTATGTGAAGATTCAGTCACTTATATTCTCTTCTATGTAAACTGTCATTTAGAAAACAACTCATCCTACTTAATTTACAATTATATATAATAATAACTACTCATCTATTGTTGCTTTCCCTATGCAAAAATGCAGAAACGACACCTGGGTGATATTTACAGAGGTGCATATAAGAAACACGAGTGTAGATTTCACCTTACAGATCTGAGTACCGGCAACTTCTAGAACATGGAATGCCAAAAGGTCTCGATACCCTCCGGTCTCAGCAATTTCCTGGTCTCGTTTCAGACGGTCCTGTCTAAAACACTAATCTTCTCAGAACGGCAGCTTCTCTGTGACCCCAGTTAAGCTGTGACCACACCCCTGGTTTTATTTCACTGGAGCACAGTGTTGTTCACTGCCGAGGCAGTTGGTTTGCCTCCGTGTTGCGCCCCCCCCCATCCCTTTTTGAAATTGTAAACAAATTTTAAACAATTTAAAATGTAAAAAATTGTGCACGTCAATATTTGGGCCAATACAGGTACAACTGGGCATTCTGTTCTGTAGTATGGAACTGCAGAAGGGTCGTAAATGCCTTGACTGACACGTTGTCTTATGCACACATGCAAAAATGTCCCAAACATGCGTACACGCGTACACCAGGTCCAAGACCAAGGCCAAGACACACTAAGGCGAGACAGAGACCACGTAGTCGAGACCAAGACCGAACACAGACTAGGGATAGAATTGACATCACAGTACTCAGATCAACTGTAGAGAAAAAAGGCATTGCTGTAAAGTGTCATACGTCGTTAAATCAAATTCATGTTATCTTTTCAATCATGTTGTCCATATGTCTCTCATTTAAAATCTCTCAGATTTGTCATAGTTACGAGGCCTGATGGAAAATAATATTATCAGCAATCCTCTCCTATAACCATCTTATCAGACCTCGTCAAGGGAAAGAGATGGGATGTACCAGAAAGATGTTCATATTAAGTCTCTTAAACCAGGGACAGAGACCTTGGCTAAGCTATGAATACGGCTATGTAATGACCCTTTGCTTTGAATTGAAGAGAATGAGCCTTCAGATTGACTTGCACCTCCAAGACCGTGCTTTCTAATGAATGTAAAATACGGAATTTATTTGAATTATAACTATGCTATAGACTTCGTGGACATTTTTGGACATTTCTATGCTGACTTCGCTATGATGCGATGTGTATAACATGTGTGCACTGTGAAGCACTGGCAATGTCTGTTGAGAAAATGTTTACAATGTGACATATTTAAAATAGATGCATTTCACCGGTTGCATTTGAACTGAGGCACGTAATAAATAATGATACTGTTCTGTGAGGATGTGCTGTTTTCTCTTTTTTTCCCTATCCGATCGAGACCGCTATGTCTGAGACCAAGACAAGACCGAGACTAAATAGAGTCGAGACCAAGACAAGACCGAGACCAAATAGTGTCGAGACCAAGACAAGACCGAGACCATAAAAAACTGGTCGTGAGACCGGTCTCGAGATCTACAGCTCTAGAGATGATAGCAAACAGTTTCACTGGGGAGGGGAATGAAGATATGAGTCATGGCAAGCAGGTGGAAAAAGAAATAATTTAATTCAGGGGAGGGGCCACTGCTGCGTCACTCACCGATATTCAAAACATATCACTGGCTAATGGTGAGGTCAGTCCCTCTTATGCCTCCCACATTAAAATCCCAGAATCGCCCCCCACCCGTGCTTTCCATTCCTTTCAGTGTGAATCTGCGGCAGAGCTGGGGGTTGAGGAAATCTGCCGCCATGTTGAGGCGAGTGTGCAAGTGCTGACAGATGCGGCAGACAGCAGCCAGCTCAGAACTGATAGGAGCATCCGTCAAGTGAGACGTGCCGTTGCTTTCTGGTAGGATTATCCTGTCTGCTAGGAGGATCACATCCGGACACCTTCAAATAGCTGGCGCGGACGGCCACAGCACGAGGCCCTGGGCAGCACACGTTTTGTTTATTTTAGTAGACAGTTTTAGCCAAAGCTAAACATTTTGTTTTTTGAGAAAGCAGAGTAAAACAGTCCCCAGAGCAACAAGGTCTTGCAGAGGGGCCCAACGGCAAAATCCCTATGCCAACACAGAGATGCGATCACAGACACAGCATCCCAACCCACTGTGCCACACACCGCACCCACGAGCAGCATCACGACACGGCGCAGAGAACGGGGGAAGTGAGAATTTCCTCCTTCACTCAGGGCGCAGTGAGACGCGCTGAGAATTAGCTAGTGCATTTTACAAAGAAGATCTTGGGAACAAACCACAGCATTAAGGGCAAAAAGCATCACAATTTTAGAGCAAGGCCATGGGGGGCGGGGAGGGGGGGGGGGCGGCGGCGGCTGGAGAACGTTTATACAAAATGAACTTGCCATTAAAAACACATACAAAAAAGATGAGACGACGATCGCTTTAAAAACCCACTCGATCCGTGTGATGTGTTATTGCATATTCATAGACAGAAAATGGGTATAATGTGACCAGCCAGGGTGCGAGTGTCAGGGATACAGGGAGCGGGGGATTATGAATATCACGACAATTAGCGAAGTCGTTTATACAACGGCCAGGGGACAAGTTGTGGGTTTACTGATGTCTTGGGCCCAGCCCTGTGAGTCCCAGGAGGCGAGTGGATTTCCCTCTTCACAGGCTGGATGTTGCCCTTCACGACTGGGTCAATTGTAAAAAGCAACAGGATTTACAAAGTGGTTCCCGCCAAAACGCAGGTGAAAGACAACACTACGATGTGGCAAGTTTTCAGAGGATAGGGTGAAGAAGAGCTGGCGGGGATGAAGAAATGATCTAGCATCTTGGGGACCAAACAGACTGTCCCTGTTTTTGCTCCCTCCCAGCTATCGGTATATGTCTGACAGAGGGCTCAGAAGGAGCAAAAACACGGACCGGCTGTGGGACCCCAAAGACCGGATTGGGAAACACTGTAGTACTGGGTCACTCTGAGTCTGGCTCTTCTTCCAAGAAGCCCAGGGCAGGAGGTCAGACGGGATAACGGTGCAGTGTGCACAAAGCCTACACACTACTACGGATTAAGGGCAATTTAGGGACACGGGTTCGTTTAATCACCGCGGGAGGAAGCGGTGGAGGCCCACGGCAACATGCGGAGAATATGCAAAGTACGCAGACACACATCTGACGCTGGCAAGCAAACCCGCAACCCTGGAGCTACGAGGGCACAGTGATAATCATCTAATTATCTGCTCCCCCTGGCTTCAAGCCAGTTACACCCAATTACATAAAGTAACAACAACCTGTACAGCAACTTAAGGAATATTTTGCTATGGTGCAAACCATACAGTCTGCACAAAGCCATGGTAAGCAGATGCTGCACCCTAATGCTGTCTACAGGTACATAAATTGAGACTTTCTCTGCCAGACTAACCAACCGCATTGCTTGTTTTCCAGTACCGAGGTGATACAAAGAGTTTAAAACTGCAAGTATTCAGGTATCCATATCGAACAATGTATCTCATCAATATGCTTTTTCAACAGTGGTGGAAAAGTTCAAGTTCAGAAAGTACAAATCCAGACCAAGATTTTGCTTCAACCAACCAGCCACAAGTAAACAGTCATGGTCACAGAGTACTCAGCTAGCTGGTTAAAGCCAAACCTCAGTCTGGATTTGTACTTTCTGGAGCTGAACTTTCCACTTTTCACCATATTCTGCTTGTACACTATATACATTTTTTTGCACTGTTTACTTGTTTGCACTTTGTCTCATTTCACGCTACATATTTCTTTGTGTAAAGTTTACGTACCTTGCTACTGTATGTACAAAGATGTCACCCTGAGACCAGTAGAGTTAACTTATCAGATCTTATATGAGGTATCAAACAGTAATCCTCAAAGCAATTGCACTTCTTTTGATTCATTATAGAAGAAACTCACTTTAGCTCAGAATTCATGTGTCCTAGATCGGCTGATGAAAGGAATTCAATTATGATCTAAAGTGAGTTTCTTTTATTTCGTATAAACTAAACTAAAGTTTTTTTTCCCTAAGCTGCAGCTTTTTTTTTAACAACAAAGGAAATCTGTTGATGTCATTAACTTTTTGCAATTAGCTAATTGTTAATTTTAATCATGACGCAGATCCCGCTGCTTCTAAAACATAGAAAATATATTCAATTTAAATATTTGATTTAAAAGTGGAAATTGCTTTTTCTGGTGGGAGTATAGTGATTAGGAGGAAACGGATGGGCCATCCAAAGAGTGTTCGATGTTTGCACTGCAGGTTAAATACACCCAAAGACACATCATCTTAACTGCATGTTTTTGGACTGGGGGAGTAAAGCGGTGCACCCAGAGGAAACACATACACATACATCCCACCCCCACAAACCTCTACTCATATCTTTGTGGGGACCAGCCATTCATTTTATAAGGAAAACCCTAATCCCATCAATGACAGCCTTAACCCTTGCCCATCGATAACCCCAACCATAAGTAGCCAAACAAAATAGAAGTCTTTTGGCATTTTTAGCTTTTTGATTACAAAAACAATGGTTCCGAAATGTCGAAATAACAGGTTTTTGTCACATTGTGGGGGCATCTGGGGCCTGTACTGCAAAGCGGGGTTACAGGCTCATCGGGGTAACTTGTCAGATTTAAAATGTAAGTGAACAAATATGAAGTCCGTTTAAACTGTGGTACAGTACCTTATATCTGACAAGTTACCCCGATAAGTAACCCGGCTTTGTAGTACTGGCCCCGGGTCTGTGATGCATGTCTGACCCCCTGACACACGCAGCAAGGTGGGGAAATCAAATTCATAACCGTGATGGAGGTCTGTGGTGGTCGGGGCATCACGCTGAGGTACTGTCCCTCCATCAGAGAAGCGGTTGGACACACAGGCGCGTTTATGCGTTTCAGACAATGCAATCGGTCACAGGCTCGACGGAGCCAAAAACCGCACCGTGGACGCGACCGGGGGGATCAGGACAGAAAGAGGCTGACGTGCTTTGCCTCGGACAGCCGATGGCTCCAGTGCGGTCACTCACGCCGCGTCGCGTCGAAGCGTCTCCGCCGCTGCTCACAGCCCCCAAGAAAGAACCAGCGCCATCTAGCCTCCCAGCTGTCTTTCCTCCAAATTAATTGCAGAACTTAAAATCCTTGACATCCTGTCAGATTTGCAGCTTAGTTAATACAATCCGTCATCTCCCACCCGAAGCAGAAATGATTTCATTAATGATTTAAACCTAAAAATACGAGCATTTAGGTGATATTTTGTGATCGGTTCTAGCAATTATCAGACCCGCCAACCTCCCCATAATCAAACACGCATACTCACATTCCTTATTTTCCCACCCCCAGCTGTACAAAAAAGCTGTCAAGGTGTTTCACTGTCACTGTTGATGCCTTTTTCATATCCATCATTTAAAGACATCATTCAGATACAAGCACGAAAATCTACATATTTTTAACTCCCTTTATTGGCATAACTAGGCTACTGATTTTTTTTTTGTTAAATCAACACCTGCCCGATGACGAGTGCACTTTGAGTTCCCATTATGGCACTGTTCTGTATTCATGCTATCATCTTAGGTCATTATTTATAGATACAAGGACAAATTTAATTGCCGTGCCTAAGACTTCAGACCAGATATCTTTGTTAAATCACTTCACACAAATAGAAAACATTTGGATGGAGTCTAATTTCTAACTGCTATTTAGATAAAACCGGAGCTTTCATTTCAGATCTACAAGGAATGTTTGCCAGTTTTGCAATGACATTGTATGTTGCAGTGTTTTCCAGCTTTGCAGTGACATTGTACCAGGAGCTGAAGGACATTGGCATTATAGGCAATTAGGACGTTTAAATTCACACATTAAAAACAGCATGTCTGAAATATTCCTCTGTCACAGAAAGAGTAAAACATATCTGGAAGGGGGGGTGGGGGGGATTACAGGCCTCCTGGGTGCAAGAACATCTCCATAACCCTAACCCAGTGCAGGGCTGGACTGAGCCTGGAACCTTCCCTACAAAACACAAGGTACAGGGAACAGTTTGCCCATGGTGCCAGTCTATTGTAAGGCACATCTTTAAAGCAAACAGTAATTTACCGAGGATTTAGGGGATGCTTTTATACAGGGTCAGGGGTCCCTGGAGAATGTGGAGGTTAAGGGCCTTGAACCAACAACCATCCTATCCTGTTTTGCCACACAGTGCCCCTAGCTGCATGTTTTGGGAATACAGGACAGACCAATGCAGACAGAGCAGGGGTGGGATTTATATCTGCAGGTGCTGAGGCTGCCGTGTTCAAACCAAAAGGTCACTGACATCTAAACCGAATGGGATGAAAGAACAATCCGTTGGGTTGTGATACAACAGCTGCCAGAAGGCAATATCAGTCAAAAAAAAAAAATTACATACGAAACAGTCAAGGCCCGGTGTACGAGCCAAGAGCCGCCAAGCACCAACCCACATCAGGGAGCAAAAAAAAATGGTGGTTTTATTATTCACAGGAAATGAAGTGGGCTGCTTAGTGTAAATGTAAACCTGATGAACAACATTAAAAGCTGGATTTCAGGTGAATGAACTAAACAGTATTTAATATCAAGGGTGTCAACCGATTCTGCTCTACAGACCCGAAGGTCTTCTGCTGAAAGAACGGCAAACATTAGGCCGTTACAGCCTCCAGGAGAGACGAGAGTTTAATTTTATAATAAAAGCTGTTATTGCCTGTGTTAAATCTAAGCATTAAGTAGCAGTTTCCAAGACCTTGGAAGACATTTTCCATCCTTTCTCTCTCTCTCTCTCCCCCCCCCTCATCACCTGCTCCCTCACAAATCTCCCTGGGCTCTGCACACAGGTAATCCCTGAGCTGATTTCCATATCTGCTGCTAAAGGTGAAACACTGGGGAATATCTGTGTCCAGCAGTGTTGACTGCTTCTCAGGCAGATAGCAGGAGTCAGGAGAAAAGCAATGCAGAATGTTGGGGGGGGGGGCAAAGTACATCTAGAGGTAAACTCTTAGATGGATGGGAATGGATGGACAGAGATGCCAGCTGTCATCCTCGGATTATGGGGTTACCTGTGGTAGGTCCAGGGTTCTCACACAGGATTTTGTTTGGTTACTTACGGTTAAAGTTAGGGCTGGGTATGGGTTAAGATCTCTGTGCTGGGATTAGAGTTATTCCCCATAGAAATGATTGGAAAGTCCCCAAAAAGATATTTAGAAACCTGTGTGTGTGTGTGTGTGTGTGAGAGAGAGAGAGTGATAGAGAGAGAAAGAGGACAAAGGAGAGCATAATGGGATATGCTAAAAGGAGCATTTCAGTGGAATTGCACTCATACTTGTGCAAAAGGCAAATAAAGCATCATTTCATTTTTAATTTCATTCTGCATTTCATTTCATTTGAAGTACATCTATCACTAACAGTTCAGCAGACAGCAGAGCAGGGACACCAAACACACAGCAACGCAGCACATGGCGTCATCGCCGTCGATGACTCCACCGGCTTGGCCCTGCTCAGATGCATCGGGGGGCTGCTGATGCCTGTAAGAATAATCTGCAATATCGCACCACAGGAGTCGCAGTGCCGCATGCAAGCAAGGACGCAGGAATGGCGCATGTCCGTCCATAGGATCGCAGCGTCTTTCCGGCACAGGGGATGGTTCCAGCTGGTACCTAATCACTGTTTAGCCTGCACACAAAGGCTACATCCAGGCAGCCGAGAAGAGAGGAAGAGTAGCCCCACGTCACGGCCAAAGATGGCCGCCGAGTCCTGGTGCAGAGCGTCTCTGTAGCCATCAACGGCATGGTGGAGCCCCGGCGTCTGCTATCTCCAACATGCACTTCCCTGTCTTTTCATATGTATGGCGTTTGTGTGCTTGATCTCCCAGCCAACCATGCGTACATTTGACAAGCCGGTTTACAATCTGGTGAAGGTTGATCTCCCCCAGCTTCATCATCAGATCTCTGCATCTGGCCTGCCCTTGGCCCCCAGTGAGCGTAACCAACACGCGAGACCCACAAAGAAACACAAGGTCTGATCCACATCTATAGCAGCATAAGATCAATCCAACCTGACGAAGGCAAAATGACACCCGTACAATGAGGGATCTCAGTTTGGATATATCTTTTTTTCTCCTCTCTCCTCCCACAGGCTCTCGACACTCCTTTCCTTTCTGAAATTTTTTTTTCTGCGTTCGACACCCGCTAGAAGTCTTTCCGTACAGCCCGGTTCTCTCTCCCGCGCATCTCTGGGTCCGGACTCGCGCCGTTGGTTCGTGGCCAACGGAGAGGCAGGGCGTGGGTAGCTGGATGACTCACGGATGGGCCTGTAGGCCTGTGGAGAAGACAGCCATCAGCTTGGCAGATGTACCCGGCGATGGCTTTGACATTTCACGCAGTTCTCCGCTAATGTGCTTCGTAGCTAAATGAAAGAGGGGCCTGATTATCTCAGGGCATACACACACAGAGTACACAATTTAGATGTACACGGGGGATCCGGAACTGGAGAGAATTATAGGAGAGGGTAAAAAAAAAATCAATCAAGCAAGATTTCATTTCAGGATACCTGTCATGTTCTATCAAAGAATCCCATACAAGTTTTTCATGCATAGGCATCCTCCCACAAAAGGCACGCTTGCAGATGGACACACAGTCCACCGCAAAGACTGCAGTGCTCCCCTGGAGCAAGATAAAAGTTTGACGATTTTTCCTTTAAAGCTGCAGTGTTTTCCAGCTAGGAATCAGCCTGCTGTAACATTTATCACTCTGGGTCCCAGAGAATGTGACATTTCATAAAGTTCCTCAAAGCATTTTGGTGATTTTGCTTCTGCCAGGACCTTCATCCACATGGGATAGTGCCCTTTATGAATTTTAAAATCCCTATAAACTTTACTAAATGACATCACATACACAATGGGAGGCGAGGGACACGGGATCCTGCCTAAAACACAACCATCAGGCAGACAATACAGGATCCCGCCCCAAATAAAACCTGCAGGCACTAAAGGACTCGCACACATAGCCCCCACACACCCTGCCACAGGTCTACTTTGTCATTTTACACATATATATTATCTTGTACATACTGTTCATATATTACATGACTTGTGATTTTGGTTGCACCGCTCACAAAGCTGCTAACGCAACGTCATTATGCTGTCAGGTATGATGACAATAAAAACAAATTGATCTCCAGTCCTGAACGTATAGCCATAAGCAGAAAGAACCCTGAGCCCCAACGACGTCAGGGCTAACGGTGGAGGATGGAAGGGTGTAGATGGTTGAACGAGTCGACTTCTGTGTCCCGGATGCTAATCATCCTGCCTTCCTCTTCTCCATCCTTCACCCATTTGTGTTTTCATTGCTTCCTAGGCTACCGC
The DNA here is from genome assembly GCA_019775955.2 of Pollimyrus isidori. Lineage (NCBI taxonomy): Eukaryota > Metazoa > Chordata > Actinopteri > Osteoglossiformes > Mormyridae > Pollimyrus > Pollimyrus isidori. Next base: position 13,312,963 of record JABFDZ020000049.1, on the reverse strand, counting down.
ATACCTTCGGGGGTTGAGCGTGTGGTTTAGAGTCCATGAAGTCTACGGTCACGGGCTCAAGGCCGGCTGAAGCCCATCTCAGTACCGCATACCTTCGGGGGTTGAGCGTGCGGTTTAGAGTCCATGAAG
>JABFDZ020000049.1:13281496-13294047 GCA_019775955.2 Pollimyrus isidori | reverse complement strand
CGGTGGGGCGGAGGCTTTCTGGCAGGGCGGTGGCTTTCTGGAGGGGTGGAGGGTTTCAGGGGGGGCGGAGGCTTTCAGGCAGGGCGGAGGTTTTCAGGAGGGGTGGAGGGTTTCAGGCGGGGTGGAGGCTTTCAGGCAGGGCGGAGGTTTTCAGGAGGGGTGGAGGGTTTCAGGCGGGGTGGAGGCTTTCAGGCAGGGCAGAGGTTTTCAGGAGGGGTGGAGGGTTTCAGGCGGGGTGGAGGCTTTCAGGTGGGGCGGAGAGGCCTTGCTCTGTAAACAAACACTTAGACTCGACGTCCTGCGCTGAGACGACACCACGAGGCCATTCAGTTACTAAATGAGCTCCAAAAAGCAGAAACGGGGAACATCTAATTAGGCCTGAGATCTACCGTGGTTTATGCAGAACTGCAGCTGTTGGAAACGCGCCAGACTCCAGTCCCCCAACACCATTGCCGCTGACCAGCAGACGCCCTACAGGGGACACACATTCATCAGGATGAGTTAAATAAGTGCCTCCTTCCTACCGATTCAGATGCAGACACAAAGAAGGGGACACGGCAGCGTGTGAGAGAGGGAACGATCTGACAGTACAAATTAATGTCCGCCCCGATGAATCTCTCCCTGTTTTCGTTTGAAGGCAGATGAGGGTCTCTGGCATCGCAGGGGGTCGCTTTGGGCGCGTGCCGTCCAGTAATCCACAACAGTCTGACCCAGATGGAAGGAGTGTAAGGAGACTAACTCTCCCCAAGCTCAGAAGCAGAGAATGTGAGCATCGTAGAAAGTCTAGGAAAAGCAGCGAGTCCTCTCCTGTCATCCTACGCTGAGCTTGAAAGGGGCCGCCGAAGTAGAAGTACAAGGGCAGGGTGTGACCCAGCCTCGCGGTCGCGTGCGTGGAAGGCACACACAGGAGACACTTCAGTTTCATCCTGAATACGGACACAGGTCATCCTCGCGTCACAGTCCGAGACCTTGGCCAACATGGGTGGTGTCGTGAATTTCGATTTACAGCGCACGCCTCCGTCTTTTGCTCTGCTCCATAACGCTCAACAATTTCTTACCGTGGGCAAACATTCAATTAAAATTCATTGCACCTCAACCTGAGTAGTCTTCACATAATGACCTTGAACTGTCCTTCCTCCACCTTCTCTGATTCTCATTGGTCCATTCTGTCGAAAAGGGGTGGGCCCATGACAGGAGCTGAAAATAATGGATTTCCAAGACGATCTGTTTTAATGTGTCTGGCTCCATCCCAACCTGTTTTCCACCCCCTACTGCCCTCTCAGTCTCATCCCCCCCCAACCTAATCTCAGCACCCCCTGTTTTTCATTGTTATGGGGAAGTGCGTAATTTCCAAATTCGTTCAGCTCGCTGCATGACGAAGCAGGAAGAGGGCGAGCGAAAGAGGCCACTTTTCCCATGGCTAATGGCAAAGAGTTGGATTGACAAGTGTAATTAGAGCGACTCGCCTCCTTGGTGCCACTTCCGTTTCTTGCACCACTGGGCCAGACCATTAACATGCACACATTTTTTGGGGTCCACACACATCAGCTGGCACTATGGGCGTTGCGTACGAGTCGCTGGGCTACAGCGATCTGTGGGGGGAGGGTGTGCCTAGCCCATCCGGGAGGGAGGTGCCGGGGGCGCAACAGCAACACCCCACGCTATAGAAGGAGGGCCGCCGTCAAAGTCAGAAAGAGGCTATGCTCCAGAACTCTTAACTATGTTCCAGAACTCCCAAGACTGGCCGTCAAGGAGCTCGTCAAATGGATAAATTATCGGCATGACAGGTCGCAGTCTTTGCCGATCATACATGGGTCGGGCAGCACAAGCAGTCCTGACTCGGTATATCCACATGCAGAATGGGGCTGAAGAGCAGCTGTAACTCGTACCTCCTGAATTCAAAGCTCTAAGGCCCATGAACATGAGGAGCAATATATAAACAGCCGTACTCCTTGGAAGTCGCTCACAGTGCTGGGCTGTGCATTTCTTTTGAAATGTTTCATGGTGCACAGTGAATACAAATCTATAGAATGAAGCTTTGGGAGAAGTCAGGAGCGTGAGTCAGGTGACCGTTACTCAGGTGACTGAGTCAGGTGACCGTTACTCAGGTGACTGAGTCAGGTGACCGTTACTCAGGTGACTGAGTCAGGTGACCGCAAGCCAGATGTTTTGACTTGATTTCCCTTTTTCTCATCTCCGTCATTCTTGGCTATTCCGTTTTTGCTCGACAGCAATCCCTGTTTTACATGCCTAACTTCACCAACCCGCCCCAGTTTTCCCACAATGCACTAATACACAAACTGTGCCGTTTCCATGTCATCACTGTCACATATAAATGTGCAAATGCAGTTCCAGAAAACCATTAGCGCTGGTCATGGCCACATTGAGGAATATGGCTGCCCAGCGTGACTCGGCACTGGTACTCACACGGAATCCAGCCCCCCGATCCGCATAATCCGGCACAGAGCTGGCTTTCTCCATGGCCTCTGCACTTCCGCCCATTAGCATACATGGGTTGTTATCTTCCGCACCCTCGTGCTAAATGCTATGTTTCGCAGATTCGCTCCAATTAATATCCCTACCAGCAACTAGGGACATGTGAGCGCTTGTTGCCGTGTGTAACGCCACCTGGACAGCTACTCATGCACCTTCTTAATAATTACTATTTATCATCTATCGTCCCCAGCTCTGGTAACCCTAGCTCTTGGCCTTTGTTTTACGATGTCCAAATTCTCATATTCAAATACTGTTTTAGAAGCACCACCACATACAAATTCCTTGCCTGTTTAAGCACACTTGGGCAGCGGGGTGTCTCCGGTTAAGATTCACAGCACGCAGGAATGTACTTTCACCCGATAAACGAGCGCAAATCAGACTGGCTGGAGAGAGTCGCTATTCTTTATGGATGCAGAAGACATTTCTATTTTTTTTGTTTTCTTTGAATTAAAACAAAACAGGGTGATACATTCACTCTCTGCTGAAGGAAATGCTGAAAGTCTTTCTCTCACAGCAGAAGCATGTGACACATGTTGGGCGAGGGTTAAGTGGGGGATCGCACCACTTTTATTAATATCCTTACAGAGTCTGCCGCATCAGTTTGTCACACGTATAGAGAGCCAAGGAGTGATGGATCATATTACTCATGGTGATAGTAGGGAGAGGGTAGGCTGAGAATTAAGTGTGATACTCCCCCAGTCCACCAACCAGAATATTCTATTACAGCGTTTCCCAGCCCAGTTCCCTTGCGGACCCACAGTAGGTCCACTTCTTTGCTCCCTCCCAGACAGGCCGAGCTTAATGCAGAATTCTTATCCCGGCAATCATGGCTCACTGCGAATACCACGCGAGCAGCGTTCCGGATTAATTTAATAAAACCCTTTACTGGCCATCATTTAAAAGAAATATCAGTTTGCATGTAAATTCATGTGCCTGACCTTGCTGAGAATTCAAGGTATTCAGCACATGGTGTGGAAACATTCGCTAAAGCCTGCTGCCCCAATTAGTGCCAGAAATGTTTGGACGCGGGAGCAATGTCTGAAGTCTAAACTTGTTTTTTTTTTTTTTTTTTTTTTTTTTAAAAAACTCTTACGTCAAACCCCTCCCCCCCACCACCCACCCATGGGCGAGGACTCAATCATGATTCTATTTTTGTAAACAGGGCCATTTCCAATTGCACTAGCATTTCAAAAACATGCTTTAAACATGTCCAAAATGTTGCGTTTGATGTAATTCGAGCAGTATGGAGTAGAGCATGGAACATAACAATAAACAGAAAACTGATTATGGCTAAGTAGCTAATAACTGTGAAAGCGGTTCAGCCCCTTGTGTTTCCGTGGGGCTCGGAAAGACGTTTTAACGGATATTGTTACTCACACCCAGCTGATACCACACTTCATGCAGCCCTACTAAAAATCCCTATGCACATGTTGAAATGCATTAGGCATCACAAATCGCTATGGTCTGTGATGTGTGCCACTGAGATTGAAACAGTGTGTGTGTGTGTGTGTGTGTGTGTGCGTCTGTGTGAGTGAGTGAGTGAGTGTGTAAGTGGAGATGGTAGTGGCTGAAAGCGGACCAATGCACACGCAAAGCACAAGGGAACAGGGACGTACACTCAAATGACCAAAAAGAAATGCGCGTGGAAGACATCTGGCCTTTTGAGAGAAGCAGCGCTACATCGTTCAGACTTTCGAGAGCAGAGTGAAAGCATCACAAAAGGAAGCAGGGAGCTCATGTTCCGGGTTCCTGCAGCCCTTAGAAAAAAGACACACGGTTCAATGTCAGACTGTACAGGGAAAAAAAAACCACACATATACTGAACTGTACCTGCACACATTTCCCAAGCATGACACTGTCATGTTGCCTTCGCAGTTTGGGCCTTTTGCCTATTTTTATCTGAAAGAAAACATCCACATCTACGCAATAATAGATGGAGCACAAACATTTAAAAATGTCCAAAAGGACGTTGGTTCTGAAGAGATGTCATTGTGTCAGTTTGTTACCTTTTTGAAGTTTCCCTTTACTCTTTGTGACTTTTCTTTCTACTATGACTGAACACACGCAATTTCATTGAACCCCTAGGTTTCCTTAGCAAAGCCAACAAAAAAGTAATGTAATAAGTAAACAAAAATGGAGAAAATGTTACATTATCAGCTAGAAATTTCTTTCCCTTCTTCAGGCTATTGCACATATGTCCCTATAATGAGATATGAAAGTTCCAGGGTACGTAGAAAAAAAAAAGCACCAAATAGCTAAAAACTGAAAATGACTGCAAAGCAAATTCGTGACAGGATAGTCAATGGAATTCGTTGAAGTTTCAAGTCATACAAAAATCCCACTAAAGATACAAGTCATCTGGGACGGCTGCCATGCCCCCAGGTCCTGGAGAGTATAGATCTGCTGATGATATCCAGCAGAAACCCTCCATGTGCCAAGACTCATTTAATGACGACCAGGATAAACACCACATATAAATACAAGTTAAAATCTGGGTGCTGACAAGACTAAACCCCTTTAATGTCTTTCCTCTTTTGCTCAAAGCAGCGCAGTGCTCTTCACCCACGGCACAGAGAACCTACAAGTTTCCGCAGTCACGAAGCCGACCCAGATGGCTTCATGCTCCAAGCCGAGCCCGTTTTATCCGCCTGTTCTGGAAACCCCACCCACAATGGATTCAGCTCGCAGCAGATTTTCAGAGTGAAAGGACGAATGCTCTATTCGCACAAACACGAGGACGCACACATCAGAACGCCACTTTTCACATACCCCAGCTTGCTCTGCCTTTGAGACACATACCCAGTTGAGAGCAAAGCTTGGGTTCTGCCAGCAGAGTCAGGCGGATCGTGTGGAAACATTCACTAAAGCCTGCTGCCTTAATTAGTGCCAGGAGTCTTTGAGTGGGGGAGCGATGTCTAAACTTGTGTCAAAAAAAACTAGGAGATTTATTTCAAACTCCCATTGCTCTGGAGGCCCTGAATAATTGTGGGTTTAAGGGTCTTGATCAAGGGTCCAAGGGACACGTAACTTCTCTGGCCAGGATGGGATCTGAATTGGTGACCTTGTTCTCAGGGAGAGAGATCTAACTCAATGACCCACTCCACCCCCCCCATCCTGATGATGTTGAAAATGGGCTTCCTTGCATGTGACACCATGGTAACAACTGCCCAGGGAAATGATTGGAAATGTGGGGAGTGGAAACGAAGGCGAGCAGAGGAGGTCTCAACCAACACACAATGACCACAAACAGAAGGTGAGCAGAGGAGGTCTCAACCAACACACAATGACCACAATCAGAAGGTGAGCAGAGGAGGTCTCAACCAACACACAATGACCACAGAAGGCGAGCAGAGGAGGTCTTGGCCAACAAACGATGACCATAGTAAGAAAGCGAGCAGAGGAGGTCTCAACCAACACACAATGACCATAGTAAGAAAGCGAGCAGAGGAGGAATCAACCAACACACAATGACCATAGTAAGAAAGCGAGCAGAGGAGGTCTCAACCAATACACAATGACTACAGTAAGACCTGTGAACTGAACAATTAAGGTGGCCCTCAATCAGCCCCCATGGTGATAGCAGCAAGTCCCCGAGAGCATACGGATGGCCCAAAGCGAGGAGGTTCTGGGGGGGGGGCTGTGAGAACTGACTGTGAAGCATCGATCGCTAGGAAGAGGGGACAGCTCTGCTAGCGAAGGAAGGAAATCTGATGCCAAACAGAATCTGATCTTTGTTGCTTAGTGTGCATTAAATCCAGGGTGGGGGGGGGGACACACAGTGATGTCCAGCTTTGCAAAGGGAATCATTTAAAAAACTTAATGTGCCTTTTCTCTTCCAAGCCTCGATTGATTGTCATGCTGAGAGAACACTGACACAGGGGGTGGGAAAGAAGAAGTCCCATGCCCTCCCCCCTCCCCCCTCCCAGAGATGCAGGAACTCTCTGCCATTCCATTCAGTTCACTGTCAAGATGCTCAGACACAAGGATGAAAACACACAGCCTGATGACCTCCCGGATGCAGAGAGAAGCAGAACCGGATAACCGGTGTTACAAAAGAAAGATTCAAAAGCTGGTTTGGAAAAAATGGGATCATATGAATTAGATTGGAGATGGTAGCATAGAAAGACTTATTCAACGGCTTTTCTTCTAATAAACCACTTCCCTGAACCAGACGACAAACTGTGCATTATGGCTTTGATATCTGTGCGTTATAGCTTTGATATCTGTACATTATGGCTTTGATATCTCTCCCCATGTTATTATTTTCCCTCCCGAGGGACTAACAGAACAGGGTGTGGGGATGTGGGTTACACCTGTGTGACGATGACGACTGGGTGACATGGCCATGTGGGACCCCCGCCTGACAGCAGACAACGGTTACCGCGAGAAAATATGACCAAGTTAACTGATTTTCTTATATTTATGCTAGAGATGGATGGGAGGATCTATGGATTCCTATTCCTAATAGTCAACCAGTATAGGTATGTGGGGGGGGGGGGGGCGTTTGATGTGACGTGGGGTGAGGAGTGGGACCAGGCTAACAGGTTCATCTTTCTCAAATAGAATTTTGGTTCTCTTTGGAGTAGCCCAAGATCAATTACTGGCATGGCTCGGGGCACATCCGTGATATCAACACTTATTCTGGGGTAACATCATTGCAAGATTAGCCAGCATTCAAATTACAGGACCCACGTCTGAGCCTTTGTCCCTGAGAAGCACCTTTAAGACCTGAAGTTCACCAGCCGCGAGGAAGACTGAAGCCTGCTGGAATCACGGGAGCAATGAAAGGCTTTTGGGCATTTCAAAATCACCACACAGGAGTGTTAATGAGTAAACTTGGCATTTTCAACAAACAGGTCAAAGACCTGCAGTTCTATTCAATATCAGGGGAGTAACTGGCGGAGAAAAAATGAAAAGAGAGAATTCTGTGTATGTGACCGCGTGCATGAGACAGATAGCAGGGAAGCGATGACAACCAAAACAGGGGTATCTTCGCAAGTCCAATAATGAACATGACACCATTAATTCTGTAAATCCCAAGCTTTAGTTAATGCTGGCGAGGAAATGTCATATCTAAAATAACTGTTTATCGCGAAGGGTCTGGCATTTAGCGTGAAGTCTCATATCTGGCTGTGTTCAACAGCTGCAGATGAAGACAGACTTGGCCATTGGTTTAAAGAGGTAGTGCTAGAAATAACCAGAGAGGAGAGGGAGAAAGGAGACAAACGGCACACAGGAGATCACGCTAACCCACTCACACACTATCCACAGGATATAACAGCTTTAAATTGTCCTCATGAGCCTCTATGTCCTTTTATTGCCTTACCATTGCGAGGAATTGCCTTTACAGTGATGTCAGCTGAGGCAGAAGTGATTGGTTGAGAGCATTGTGGCATTATCGTCAGGGACACGCCCATTTTCGCTGTTTCTCATGTCTGACGGCTATGTTACAGGTTACACACAGAAGAATACTGCAACCACTGAGTCAATTTCGCGTCCTCATACTTAAAGCTTTGGACTTTACAATAATATATTTGAAAAATAATCAGAACGGAGTTACCTATCAGGCCCAGGAACTGGGCTGAGCCTTAGCCGGGTTACCAATTGTCCCAAACTGCAAGCAAACACCAAATGCCCCTCCCGAAGCAAGATTTCCCTCCAGCGCAATTTACACCCAGCAGAAGTTCATGATTAGCATTTCAAACGCAGGCATTGCAGCATTCTACACAGCGATTAGCTTTCGTCCTCACCCCTGCTCGACCCCCACCACACAGCAGGGGGAAGGGTAGCGGTAAACTGCCGCGAGTCCTCGTTTCATCTCGGTCCAGCGATAGACCATCAAAGCACAAAGACGCAACGCGGGCAGAAGGGTTCAGCAGGCGATGGACCAGCCCAGGACATGGACTAGGAGCCAAAATATCACAAGCGATCCGGAAGTTCACCCTTTACTGTAATGAAACACGAGCGTTGCTGCCGCCACGTTGCCGCTGGTGCTTCATCTAAACTCCACGAAAAGCACTTTTAATGCAAAGCAATGCCCATAAATCCTTGAGTACTCCTAAACAAATGTTCGCACATATGTACATCTGCTGCTGTCACGTCACGCACTTCCCGCGAATCATCATGCATTATTCATGTGTCGTAGCCCTTCTGGATCGGAGCGCCATACATCGGGGATATTTATAGACATAAGGATGCAGTATAACGCGACTGCATAATTTTGCACAGTCCAGACCACCTCTACAAGTACTTCAGCATCACCTGTGGAAGATGACAGTGCCCTCAACGTGACCTCCCGTTTAGTAAAATCAACATAAGCAAAGCAAATAAATAAATTAGAGAAATTGATAAACAAGCAGAACCATTTAAATATAACGGGGTTTCTGAAGTACGGGTTTCGAGAAATCTCTTCTCCAAATGTGACCATCCTCCTGAGACTTCTGTTCAAGATGCAGGCGCGTTGCTATAGTAACTCCAGCACAGGGTAGATGTCTGGGTTTGAATCGCCACATCTGCTGTTTTACACAGTTGACTTTATTCCACCCTTTGAGAAAAAAATAAACTATTCTGCACTCTTCCTCTCGATCCGGTTCACTTTAATTAGTACTCAGAAGTCTACAGTGAACTCCAGGTGCTTAAATCTCTGCCGTATTTTCCGTCTCTCGATAGGTAATATCCGCAGACATGTTTAGGGGACTTGTTTCCATCTTAAAGTATTAAAAATAATAAGTACAGTTATCAGTAAATTGTAAATATACACCCAGCACAATACATAGCATCCCTAGTGTGATCCTGTAGCTTCAAATATGGAGACAGGTTAATGAAGTAGGGTAATACGGATACATCCTAGGAGACGCCTAGATCAGTGTTTCCCAATCCGGTCCTCGGGGAGCTGCAGACAGTCTACGTTTTATTCGGAGGAGTTAAAAACCAGGACCGGCCGTGAGTCTCTGAGGACCAGATTGGGAAACACTGGCCTAGATAAATCAGTTCCAGCTCTTCCTGAGCATCAGGCCTCTGCTGCCGGCAGGCTGATCATGAGAGGGAAGTACAGGAAGAGGGCAGCTAGAAGCAGGCTGAGGTTCCGGTCACCTTCGATTCATGTAAGACCAGCCACCGGTCCACCACCACCAGGAGAGCAATGAAGCGGCCGTCAGACCACCGTCAGACCACCATCAGACCGAGGTCAGCGACCAAAATCAAAAAAAGATCATGGGCAATATCATCCCATCGCAGTAGTTTGAGGCAATGCTCTTCTGACAGGATGTATTCTTCATTATTGCAACCAAAAATTGCTTCTGTTGCATCATGCCTGATCTCTAGGAGCTCCACAGAAAGTAGGAAGTGTGATAAGCTCCCTGTCCCTCCATACGATTGCTAAGGGGTCGACATAGTGGTTCAGTTGGTGAAACATCTGGGACGGTGTTTTCAACTTCAGTGCTCCCTCCCAGCTGACCTGAACTGAATAGCTGGTACAGGTGTGCTGGGAGCAGGGTAAGAACAAAAATGTGGAGTGGGGATCCCTGAGGACCGGGTTGGGAGACACTGATGTAGAACATGGTGTCGATACACCCCTCCCTGAATTTTACGAGCACCTTGTTTTTGCCATCGTTTCTCAGAGAATAATAGGCAGCGAGTTTCACTGGTGAGGAAGGATATTTATTCCTGTTCTTTTTTTTCCGTTAGATTCACTCGATTTTCCCTGGTGGTTCTAAGGAAGAACACCACTGGGAACAGGCGAAGGGCACGTGCCGCGATCAGGGATGTATTTACCGGGCGTAATTAGATCTCGGCTGCGAGTGCCAGGGCACAAGGATGGCACGGGCAGGTGCCAAAGACGCTCGGGCCCCAGCGGGTTGCCAGACAGTGGCGCGGCTGTTCCCTGCGATTTATTCTCGACTGATCCGAGAAGCGCTTCCCTCTTCCTCGTGATGTGGCCGTTACAGGATTCCCGTTTCCTAGTAACCGCAGAACAAAGTGCAAAGCAGGAAGGCAGGGAAAAACATTCCCAAAGTAAAAGAAGGGAAAACTGTTTAGATGGCTGTAAAATATCACAGAGTAGGGCAACAAACTGTTTTAATGGCAACTACTGTTCTCTCTGACATAAGGGAGCGGGGGGGTTCAATCCTTCCCAGCTGTTCACCTTGAAGACTTTGGGAAGGTCACATGGCATAGGGGGGCACAACAAGCCTCTCCCCACCCACACCTCCACCCAGAATTTTTTTTCAGTCAAAAACACAGAAATGTTTTGGGGGAGAGGGGGGTGTTCATTTTAATTTGTGATTTCTTGTTTTTTACTTCTTTGCAAAGAACAATTCGAGCTGCACATATTTCTGATTGAAAGTCTAGGAACACATCTGTAAGGCGGCAAGAGGTGGACGTTCCAGGTCCAGGTAGTAAAATTCCAAGCCAAGATTTCGTTTCAACCGACTAGGTCAATACAAAGGGTCAATCACAGAGAACTCAACCGGTGGACGGAAACAAAATCTAAAATCTTGGTCTGGATTTTTAATTTCTGGACCTGAAATATCCGGCTCTGTCAGAAACGTCCCTCCATGACACTGGGCTCTTTTCTCCAACTTGTTATATATAGGTCTGCATATAATTATTTATATGGAACCCCTGAAGAGCACGAGTGTCAGTAGACATTTATGAAAAGGGGGGTAAGGCCTCCACATTTTAAAGGAAACTAATTAGTGTGCATTTATTTGGGGGAAGGGCCTAAAGAATATTACAGCAAGGTTAAAGCCTCACTAGAACAACCAGTGACACCCCCATTGAATACCTGTGCCCCAGGTGAGTGTATATCTGGGGGAAAGAAAAGGACATGCTATGCTAACAATGTGCTGCTGCGTGATGGAAACTGCCCCCCCAATCCCGCCACCACTATCTCCAAGCCCCACCGCCATGGCCATGCCCCCCCATCCCAGATCCGATGCAGTTCACAGCGGTGACTTTACACAATTAACCACCTGCGGCTACTGTTGTTAAATGAGCAGCCTTGTAGCAATGCCACGTCCTTCGAGATGTAAACCACGAGCAGATTGGCCGGCAGCCTTGTAGCAATGCTACGTACTTTGAGATATAAACTATGAGCAGATTGGCCAGGCAGCCTTGTAGCAATGCTACATACTTCGAGATGTAAACTATGAGCGGATTGGCCGGCAGCCTTTTAGCAATGCCACGTCCTTCAAGATGTACTGTAAACTACGAGCGGATTGGCCGGCAACCTTGTAGCAATGCTACGTACTTCGAGATGAAAACTATGAGCAGATTGGCCGGCAGCCTTGTAGCAATGCCACGTGGTTCTTGATGAACACAATAAGCGCATTGGTCAGAAGCTTAATTTCAAAATGAGCACAGTACAGATGAATTGAACCCAGACACTGACAAAAATAAAACAAGAATCCCAGTGCAAAAGTCATTTACAAACAAAGCACTCCTTAGGTGTAAAGCATATATTAAATCAGAAAGGTACCTGTTTATCAAGATTTTTCAGCCATCAGTAATTTCCCCTTTACAAATTAATATTTACAGAAAGCGTTGCGATACATGCTCAGCAGTAAGAGATGAGGTTCAAACCCACAGCCCATACGTCGTTACCGGCAGTATGAACATCATTTACCGTGCTAGTGGTGAGGGTTCCGCAACATTCTCTCTCTGAACCAATCAATTTTCATTCTGCCTTCAGAATATTTTTGCATCAGTAAAACTCCCAGGAGTGTTTCCTCTGGGTGCCACGAGAGCTCAAAACCATGTGGTTATATGAAGAATGGTCTATCCAGGGTGGGGGACTGTTTGCCCTGCGATGATCCAGAGTGTGTCCAGCCTTGTGCCCTTTGAATCCTGGGATTGGCCCCAGACTCCCCAAAATTCCAGACTGGATAAACAGTTACCAGAAGGGGTATATGCTCACCTAAAGGATCATTAGGAACACCTGTTCAATTTCTTATTAATGCAATTATCTAATCAACCAACCACATGGCAGTTGTTTCAATGCATTTAGGGGTGTGGTCCTGGTCAAGACAATCTCCTGAACTCCAAACTGAATGTCA
>JABFDZ020000049.1:13261743-13271761 GCA_019775955.2 Pollimyrus isidori | reverse complement strand
ACCCCCCCCCCCCAAACACACCACCCACCACCCCACCCCCCCCCCCCACCCCCCCCCCCCCCCCCGGCCGGGGCGGGGCGCCCCGCGGGCCTTCAAAATGCAGCATCAGCCAGTCAAACATTTGAACATCTATCCATCCATTTTCTACACCTGCTTGTGCTATATAGGGTCACTGGGGCCTGGAATCTATCCTGAAATCAGCAGAAACATCAACCCAAGACAGGGCAGATTCACGCATATGGACAATTTGGTAACTCCAGTTCATCACCTAGGTGTGTTAACAAGGAGAAACCAGAGAACGGGGAGAACATGCAAATTTCACACACACACACACACACACACACACACACACACACACAAGGAGCACAAACACACACAACGAACCAAGGTGGGCACTCAAACCCTGGTCTCCAGAAGTGTGAAGCGATGATGCTGACCACCGCACCACTGTGCTCCATCCTTTGGCCACGAGGTAGGAAAATATGAAATGGAAACAAACCAAGTGTAGTCAAGCAGAGTTACCACCCTCCTAACTCCACACTATTTATTCACATGAGATTAAACATGTCCGCATGACCACAGCAATGAACTCTTTGAGACAGATTGCAAGATCTGACAGCACATACGCCGGGCGAGCAAACACCCCCTAAAAACTGACCGAACGGAACACGACGGAACCTATAAATGCGTTCCTCGCAGTGAACAGAAGGGGTTGATGGCACGGCTTAAACGAGCGCTTTATGTCGGCCCAAGAACATAAAATCGGAAAGATCCACCTCCACGGGAATAGGGGTTATGGAACACGAGGACAAACAGATGAAGAATAAAGGGCAAAAGATGGGAGCCACAGATTTATTAATGCTCGATAAATAATGCATGGGCACTGCGACTGCACTCCGCCGCTTGGTGCTGCCCGGCTGATCTGCAACAAAGATGGTGCGAAGCCTGATGAGGGCTCCTCCGCTTCAGCGCCAGAGCAGAAAGCAGCCTCTAGTAAACTCGCCCCCAGGGCTCCACACTGGCAGCGCTGACATCTCCCACGGATAACAGCAGCGGCCCAGAAATTTAAATAGGAACGGAGCCTCGTCGAGCGCAGAGCATCCAGCTGTGTAAACTGGAACGTGGCCCTCATGCGGCAACGCAAACACAAACCGCTTAGGCTTCGGTCGGAAGCGACGGAACCTGGGAAGGGTAAAGAGCAACGAGGAAAAAGAGGACATGACGTGGCCTGCAGACCACGGTTTGGATGTGTAACAGGGTCAGTGAAAGAAGGAAAGAGATACCAAAAAATATGGGATGTCACTTAAAAGTTTGAATTAGTTCTGAGAGAGAAGCTCCTATGTCTAAATTCTTCCTCGTGAGGCAAATTATTGTTTACGACCGTCAGCTTCAATCCAAAAATTTGTATGATAGGAGTCGCACAAACTACTGTCCTCATAACCGTAAATATAATGCGAGCTGCAGGCCTAATGATTACCGGCACTCAATAAGGACGCTCTCAGAAAGTAATGATGTATTGAATCAATGCGATGGGTTGACAATTTCTGCCCGAAATCTGTGTCAACAATCGATTGCCGATACAAAGGACATGTTTATGATGGGTATTTCGAAAATGCTTGCCATTATACGGCAGCACAAAATCCAGAGAATATTGGACAATTTGAAATTTCATGTGTCACAAAAACAATCAAGACATAATTAACCTGATTTCAAAGGGTTGTTAATATTGAATACAGAAGAATTTCAGAGACATTACCACAGCTACGAAAATTTGATAAGCTTGGTCGTTACGTTTGGGTTTATCGATATTTTTGAAGAGCACGGCTTGTTGGTGAATAGCTGCTTTTATCTTTTATATAGTGACTGGAAAAGACAAATAATGGTGTTTTTTTGTTATTATACATCTCAGATTCACAGCACATTGCCAGACTAGAACTTTCTGAATGTACTTTCTGTGCTATGTTTTTATATAATGTTTTACTCATCAGTTAAAAATATAGTACATAAAACATTGCAGATGTGCTGTAAGTGACCTTTTTATTTGGCGATTTGTGAAATATACAAACACTAAATTAGCATCGAACTTGATTGGTATTAGGGTTTGGCTTACTCAAGGGCACAGTAGAATTGAAAAAGAAAAAATAAAAACAGCAAGCGTTAATTGTGTTATGCTTTACAAAAATGCAATTCATTGAATTAAGGTCACTCAATTCTAATTAAATTACAAGCTGAACTAGAAATCAAACAGAAAAAAATTGCGATCCATACATTTATCCCATACAGGGCTTTGTGGGTCTGGAACCGACCCCAGGAGACAGTGGGCAATGCTTGTCCATCACAGGACAGAAATATAAAAACACATCTTATGGACCATTTAAGGAGCATCCATTAGCGTAACTGTATGTACTTGGACTGCGAGAGATAACAGGAAATCCAGGGGAAGCTGAAATGACATAGGAAATCTCAAACAGAATTCAAAGAATTCAATTTCAATTCAATTCAATTCATTTGTATATACCGCTTTTCACAACAGCATCGTCCCAAAGCACTCGGATGTGTTACGACACATTAAACATTATTAGAGAGAGTAATAAAGAATGGGAAGGGAAGAAATTAAATAAAACCAGAAGACAACGGAGAAGAATAGGGAGAAACGAGAACCCCCCCCGCCCAAGGCTACTAACATTACTGAAAACAGAAAAGAACGGACATGCTTGCTAAAGGCGAGGTATATGCTGTGATTAACAATCAAGACATCCTGGTGTAGGATGGCTAAAGACTGACACGCACCTGTACCCACAAACACCTGCCATTGGAAAAGCAATTGAAAGGATGGAAAGACAGATGGATGAAGGTACCACAGTCTACATTACTCAGAAGGTTGTGCCCAGAGAGCGACAAAGCAGGGCAAAGGGGATCTCCGACACCTCCTGTCACTACCAGGCGCTTTTAGGAACATCTCGAGAGCTCCGAAGGCTTTCAAACCAGCTGCTAGCAAACTGGGAAAATAAATCAATAAATGAGCAAATGGCAGGACTGCAGAGGCGCATACTTAATGTACCCTGCAGTTCATAATGAACATCGACTTTAAAGCATAAAAATGTCGCGCATTAAATCATACGCCTTCCAAAAAATATATAGGTTAAAAAAATAAACACACTATAAATGGCAGCCAGTACAGACACAAAAAAAATCTACAAAGCACAATGCATCTTCCACCACCACTTACTCAACACAGGATTGTGGGGTGGATGAGACCACAGGGGTACAAGACAGAGCCGCACACTGGACGGGACCCCACGTCCGTCAGAGACTGTCAAGATCGAGGGGAGGTTAACGCTGTTCACTGATGCTGGTTCAGCAGTAAAAGACTAACAGAACCAAGTAAATCTTTTTTTTGTTTGTTTCCCAAAGATTTCCATACAGCGTGAACGGTGCCCGTGGGCAAAACAGGATTATTCCTGCAATTAAATGGGATGTAGCATAGATGTCTCAGCTCCCATCGGCATGGAAATTAACGCGGAGAGCGTCTCTCAGGACTCCCAACGAGCTTCGTGCTGCACAGTGACCCTGCTGACTGACATCACCGCTCTAAGGTTTCGATAACTGACGGATGGATCCATTCGTCAGACGCACAAAATGATCGATTAATGGACCCTTGCAGAAATTAGATTAAATGTGATGATGGACCAATGATTGCCACACGAACAGACAACATGAAGGCAATGATTAAGTATATGCTTACTGATGCAAAACAAGTAGGCCCATTTCATTGTGTACATGACAATAAATGGTTTGCATATGGAATTCTATGTATTAATCTTGGTTTAAATATCTTGTTACACATTTATTCCATATTATTGATTTCCTTTTACCTAATGTTGGCTTATTTTGCCTTGTATTTAATTTCAAAAACAGTTTAACAATAAACTTGCTACAAAATACAATGCATATAGGCCTAATTGTTATATTTTAAATGCTATGAATGTTATAATGCATGTCAGGTGGTCATATTTGATCGCCACTCCACCCTGATGTGGCAGTACCAACAAAGACTCGCTACTCTCTTATCTCGCGTCTCATTCCTAATCCATCCATTGTGTAGCCTGCCCATCCATACATCCATCCATCCATTTTCTGAAACTGCTTGCTCTTTTCAGGGTCACATGGGATCCAGAGCCAATCCTGGAGGCTTTGGGCACAACACAGGGAACCACCCAAGATGGGGTGTCAACCAATCCCAGGGCAAATGCACCTCATTCACTCATACATGCACACCTTCTGTATGGGCAGTTCGGTAGTTCTAAGGAGTCATGGGGAGACTTGAACTCGGAGGCAACAGTGCTAATCACTGCACCGCCATGCTCTCCTCTCCATGGTGTAGGTGTTTGCGTGATATATGTATTACGCAATCACCAGGTTGCCCATGGACAGTTTTGTGACAAACAAATATGTAATTACCATGATTATTTAAATTATAAACTGTCATGCAAATGATGGTTTAAATAATCATTTAAATTGTAATTTAAAATGGTTGTTTAAATTACAATTTAAAAAACAATAAGGTTCCATAGCACTACGTGCTTTGGACCCTTAATGAAACCAGCAACCATTACAATTATCTGTCAGTCACCCATCAAACATAGTGGGCGGGGTCTAAACAAAACCTAACATCTGATTGGTTACATTGCAAACTAAGTCACTCAATGACATATTTATAAATAATCGTTTAAATGGCATTATAGAATATTGTCACAAAACACCGCTATACTTGCCCCACTTAGCTTTGATACTCTTTTATCCACTTTTCTTATCAGCGCCACCGAGTGCGCTACCCGTCGGGGGCGTCCTGCATGCGGCGCCTCACCTGGCACCTGCTACGCTATAGTTGCCTGAAACTTCATTAAATCAGAGCTTAACAAAAGCCAAAAACCAGCAACGAATTTTCTACAGCGCGACTTAAACACAATTTAAGTGGTTGTTTACTTATTTTTAATCGCGCAATTAAATCGCACAATGCGGCTTTAATTATTAGGCTAAATTAACGCAGAGCAGTCGCGCATATAACACGCAGAGCAGTGGGTTTAAAGAGTGCAATTGTTAATTTTAGTGAACTTAGAAATGCCGTATGTATAAGGTACGAAGTGTCTTTGGAAGCAGACGCGAACAAAGAAGTATGGCATATTTAAAAGCTTCTGAATACTTTATATCAAATTCTGTTAATGAATCATTTACCATATTTTCTCTTCGTTGCTACTATCCTAAGAGAAATCTTATTGTACTTTGTCAACACATATTTGTAGGCGCGATGTGTGGATCTGTAAACTAATTTTATTTCGGTAATGCCGCGCAGTAATAACCTGAGAATTCCAGCAGGTGCCAGGGAAAGCCAATGGCCGATTTAATTATAAATGGCATAAATCGACGCAAAAACATCCCACGAGTTTTTCTCATAATATTACAAAACTTTTGAAAATTAAGAATTTACACCTAAAGAGAAACAAAAGGTTTTAATGGTCAGCCAAACACCCGCAAGCGTCATTACAAGGGAAATTGTTGGCCTAATGTGCCGGCAACTTTTTTTGGTAGGGCTCTGATATGCAGTTGATCCTAAATGCTACATATTATATATTATATTATATTGCGTGTATATATACATATACGGTCAAACATGTATTTCTTCCAGCTCCTTATTATTATTTCAGGCCCAACAGAGTTGCTTCGATGTCTTATATAACAGTGCATTCTAATCAATGGGATTCATTAGCTGGTGCCATCCGCACAAGCGGTACATTCACAGGCTCGGGCCCATTGTTAGTTTGCGGTCCAGCCTGGAAGGCATAATGTAACCATCGCCACTTCTGTCCTAATAGCATGACATCGATTATTACATTTCTTAACAAGGAAGTAGTTTGATTGGTGGTGTGGGGTAGGTTTCTGTCCTCGGTCCCCTCGCCGACAGATGTAAAGAAGGGAGGACATCTTTGTATGTTCAATTTGATCGATTTCTATTTATGATACCGTGCGGCGAGTGATTTTTTTAATTTTTGTTTTTGGTATGAGAAGACTGATGAGGAACACTTTCCAGATACCATTCCGTCTCGCATAGCCATTTGTCCAGGACAGTCATGGAAAGCCTGAGGGGTGTTTCAGGATGCAGAGGGCACAAGGCAGGGGACAATGCAGAGCGGCATTCTGGATTTTCCCGCCTGGTTATTATGTACACAGGATCTGACATCTCAGACAAGTCTGACTGCGGATTTCCATAAGGCTAGCTGGCAGCGCAAAGGCCTCCCAGGCAACTGGCACTGCAAATTCCATACATTGTGCTGCACCTCCGATCCACTTAAACCGCCTCCTTCACATCGCTATGCTTGTTGCGCATTATCTGCCAGACTTGTGTGCTGCTTTTTCACTTTTGCCAGACACATAAACGTAAGTATCTAATGTAGGACATGAGGAGTGCCTGCTGGAGAAGGGAGATCTCGGACTGCGGAAGTGGCCTCCTGGCTCTACATGCCGCACTCGTTTTATAAATGGTTCCTCGCCACTGTGGGCCGAGGTTGTAGAGAATAAGATTCAAGGTGATTTCTTACAGTACAGCAGTAGCTCTCAGTCATCTCCCTGGCATGCGGAATGTTTTCATTCCAACCTACACTGCTTTCAACCTGCCACATTAATTAAGAATGACCATATAAACATGATTAAGGTGGGGGGGGCGATAACCACCCCCCCCCAAAGGTGCAGTGGATGGACCTCTGTTGTCCTTTGTGTGCCAGGGGACAGTCATGCGTGAGGCGAGTACAAGCACGTGGCATTCTTCTGAAGGGGTCAAGAGAGGCGCCTGACGGCTCTTGCCGGCTTTTATCGGCCACGCTGGGGAGTCGCGTAGGGTTTTCGCACGTTGAGCCGGTGGGGCCAGATCATTCTCTGAATGCCTCACTGGACTGGACCCAGATTCAGGAAGAAAGACTGTATCCTCACTCAGACTTATTGTCCGTTCTATATAGCCTAAAATCTGCTTTTAATACTGACAGAAAATGGAAGGGGTGCAGGTGAATACTGAAAGGGAATTGAAGAGATGGAGAGGACAAAAGTGTAATCTTTATCTGTGAGCAGTCCATTTGCAGCAGAATGACTGGGCCCGGGCTGCCGCCTCTTTACCACGAGAGCTTACAGCAAGCACCTGCAGTTAATCCCAAAGGCAATTGGAGGGCCGGTCGCAGAAGAGAACTCCGCCCCTGGAAGTGGACGGCAAATCAGGCGATCGAGACAGACGCAGGACTTTCTCTGCAGGTCAGACATTCAATGAAAATGATGGCGGGGGAGGGGGGGGGGGGTCATATATAATGCCCCAAGTCAGAGTACAGCACACGTCAAGGTTGGGGCAACTGTATTATTCAAAGAGAGAGAGGAGCCCAATCCAAGAAGGGTTCAACACGCCATGAAATACTGATGCTGCAACTCGCTGCAGCGGAAATTTATATTCTTGGGACCAAACGGCACTTTATTCCATGGTGAGGCACCCCGCAGAGAGCGGCAGCGAGAGGATGGTGTGAGCGTGAAAAGAAAACGAGGACGCTGGTTCCATTCTTTTAAGTAATTCACCATAAACAAAATCTTGTATAGGACTGGTTGAGGTGTGTGTGTGTGTGTGTGTGTGTGTGTGTGGGGTGGGGGCAGAGTGTTTGCAGTGAAGGCTAAGTTGTCTTAACTACATGAAAGAAAAAAAACACCAGGCTGGGGAAGAAAAAAAAAACAAAACCTCTTTTGCCTGTGATGTGAGGAATGTCCGGGTACCTTGGCAGGGCAGGAGAGAGGGGGGGGCATCTCACTTTCCACCAAAAGGTCGGGACTGGGAGTAAATGAAGGGGATAACCTGCCAGTCATTCCACAAAAGCACCAGCAAATCCACACACACAACGTGACAGAGAGCATTAATATAGCACCTTTCAGGAGGAATGGTATAAAAAAAAACCAGGCTTGTGCTCCCGAGGGCAAATTCAGGTATAAATATCTTTTCCCCCGACTTCTTTCTTACATGACCTGGCCAGTGCCTGTAAGCACAGAGAGGTGCCGTTTCCAAGGTAACGCCTCCGTGGAGAGTCAGCCATGTTTGCTGGAAGACAGGGATTGGAAGGTTACAAGGTTTTGCTCTGGTGGTGCACGGCAGGGGGGCATCAGTGACCAATATCCCTTATCAGACACTTTCTCAAACATCTTCCAGCCTTTCTTTTAGCCTGAAAAAAAAGTGTAAGGTCTTATCAGCAAACCATGAAGATTAAAACCTGTTTTAGTTTCAAAGCATGATATTTATCACTAATGGCACGGGTGAGTTTTCATCACGGTGGGGAGAGTGGGTGGAGAAAAGCAGAATTAGAAAACAGATTGTATTATTTCAATATAACCATGACAAGGTCACGCTCCACCAGAGACACGTGTAGGGGCTTGCAAATGGACCTCGCGATGCAGAGCTCCAGATTCAAGACTTGTTTAATGATGTCCTGAGTTTCTGATTACTTTACGGTATCCGCTGTGCATTGATCCCAGTGACTGGCTTCTTCCATTGGGTGACATATAGATATTTCTGAGAGGGGTGTTGAGCCCCCCCCCCATATTTCAAGCACATCGTCATACAAAGAAGCCCCAAAGATCCATTTCAGAGGCAGACACACCTTTTCAAGCGCGGCCTAAGGTGCTGGTTATGAATTCAGGCAGGGAAAGGATGTTTGACAGGGCTTAGAGTCTGACTGATTAAAAAAATCAACTCAATGAGTATATACCTCCCTCTAGTGGTCAGAGGGAACGTAGCACTCAAGTATGTCGTCACTGCCTAGAACAGCTCTGTGAAAAACAAGCTCCATAAAACACTATTACAAGGTCATTCATGCCAAAAGTTGTTCCAGGTGACTTCTTAAGAAACTGGCCACACGGCAAGTGTATGCCCTGTGTTAAACTGGTATCCAGTCCAAGGTATATCTCTATCTTGTGCATTATGCTGCCAGGGATAGGTCGTCCCACGTTAATACCCAAGGGGGGCCCAGATTAATGAACACGGTTAGTGATAGCGGACCCTATGGCAGCAGGCAGCTGAGTCATTCTAACCACAAGTTACATTTTAGCGTAAAATGGTGATAAATGGCAGCGCTTGATGGGTAATTCAGTGCTGCTAGACCCCCGAAAGCTCGGAGCATTTTGGTGCCGGGTGCAGACTGGCCCTCGCGTAGTTTGAGGAGCTTCCTCACGTGGCAATTGTGAGAAGGCCACTTCCTCAAGGCAAGTGATCGCGCTCGTGAAATATACAAAGGGGATTCCCGCCGATCGGCGTCAAATTATATCATGTGAGCTCAACTGATTGACAACAAAGTAACAAATTCAGGCCACCTGACAGCAAATTCCCAGACTAATTATTGTTGCCTGCCCGCTCCTGATTCAGCACCAAACAATCTACATATATGATGCAATGTAATCTGAGGTATGCTGGATGGCCCACATCCCATCCAATGGAACTTCAGCATGTCTGCTGAAAAGTCTGGGGCAAAAAAGGAGCACGGGTCATTTGGCATCAGCACCTCCAATGGAAAGAGGTGCTGGGGGAACAAAGCCAGCGCATTAAATGCGATCGCATCTGTGGCTGAGGCTGGCCAGTTTATAAGGCACCTGTGACCTGCGACATGCCTGCCATTGTCACAGACATCAGTAGGGGAAGCATTAAAGAATAATACAGGCAGACCTGTATCAAGCAGAACAACCACAGAGGAGCAAGGCAGGTAGCAGAGGATACAGCAGATGGGCAGGCCTCCTGAAAGCACGGGCGAGGCAGGTAGCAGTGGGTACAGCAGACGGGCAGGCCTCCTGAAAGCACGGGCGAGGCAGGTAGCAGTGGGTACAGCAGACGGGCAGGCCTCCTGAAAGCACGGACGAGGCAGGTAGCAGTGGGTACAGCAGACGGGCAGGCCTCCTGAAAGCACGGACGAGGCAGGTAGCAGTGGGTACAGCAGACGGGCAGGCCTCCTGA
>JABFDZ020000049.1:13177720-13217653 GCA_019775955.2 Pollimyrus isidori | reverse complement strand
GACAACATTCAACCCCATGGTAGGCCACTTCGGATTTCCCCCCCCCCGATACCGGGGGCATCTCGGCTCCCATGGGGACCTTACTACATTCCCTCCTCCCAGTACAAAAGCAACAAGTGGATACTTGTTCCTATCTCAATAAATGAAAAGAATTCTCCAAACTTGGGGGCAAAATACATATTTTCACTGGTAAAAATAGTTAGTGATGCACGGATGAGCAAATTTCTTGCCAATACTGACTTACAGTAAATTGGTTTGAAAACTGCCAACAATAATGATATTGCTTGTTTGGGAGGTTCTGCTTAAATGAAACCCTTTAAAAGTTAACACTGGCACACAACAGTCGCAAAGCCTCATTTTATAATGCTATACACCTTATAAGCTACTAAATTCTGGCGTTATTGACCGACTACCGTTATTCTACAGTACTGTAGCCTTCTTCATTGGAATGGGTTATTGGAAACTCTTTGCCCTTCACCTTAAGGTGAGCAATCAAATTTCTTGTATTGAAATGTTGATTATTAGATCCCAGTCGTGACATTTTAGCAGAGCAATGTTTGCAAAACGCATTTCTAACATCGTTTTTGCTAAAGTTAAAAATTCCACACGGCAGACATTTGTCTAACCATTTAGTGTGCAGGTAGCAAAGCAATATGGGTCACAATTTTAAAGAAAATTATCGGCCATAAATATCAGCTCATTCTTAACCACTGGCCAATTATTGCTGTATCGTTCAATACCGATAGTTCACCGCACATCTCTAATAGTAAGACCACAAATACTTCTACCTGGTTTCATTATAGAAAGGTATCATTCTGTCATTACACCCTCTGCCAGATTCTCACCCACTGCTGAGTATTCACCCAAAATAAAGTTACAAGCTCCCCCCAAACTTAGACAGGTAAAATACATTCCCCAGTCTCTCCCATTACTTCCGATATGAAGAGCCATCAAACCACACTAGGGGTTTGCCTCTGGGGTGTTGGAGAACTGCAGGCTGGAAACAGCTGGCCTAAAGGATTCGATTCAACTCCCCCATGGGGAATACGATAAGCCTCCCTCAGCGATACGCATAAGTAGGCCGCGAGCTCTGACTTCCGTAATAATTACGTAAACTTGCGTTAAAATTTGTAGCTTACATTCAAGTTTTTCCATTTATGCACTTTACGCAAAATCGTACAAAGTGCAGCTTAGCAGAAATACACTGAGCGCGCTACATCCTAATGTGGGGTATGGATTACAGACCGATTTAATCAACTTCAGAGCTTGCCGCAAGGAATTTCAAATCAGCCAAAGAACATTACTATGTTTCCAGTCCGTGAAAGAAAAGACACTCCAATCATTTTCCAGCAAGAGGCCCGGGCTGGCGTGGCTTTGAGCTTGCGGTACATGGCAAACATCACATCAGTGTGCTTGAGAACCTACAGTGACCAAAGGGCAGCGCTTACTGCCACTGCTATTTATAAAAAGTAGTCATCTTAACTGCATGGTTTTCAAGCACATGTCTTACGGAGACTAATGCTTGCCACTAGGGCCCAGGAGTTTAGCTCTAAAATTAATGCTTTTACAAATATATAGGCCAAGTGTCTTAATTAGAAAGAATAAAATCAATCTTAAATCGCTACAATTAAACCAGGTCTCTGGGACAGTCAGAACACTACTCAACAATTTAAAGGATTACCTCTAATATCTTGAATAAACACAATCAACGAAAAAAATGAACCAATTAAACTTTTCCATTCTATGGTATTATACTTATATCACATCATGAACAATGGACTTGGCTGAATGAAGGGGAGTAAAAATGACCCGACTGAAACAGTCTGACCCTCACAGCTCCCAGCTGGACGAAGCAGCAGTCTGGAATGACAGCTGCAGTCATGTGAGCTCCACACTGCACCAGACATTTGTTTTCTGGGTACATCTGAAGGCAATGCATTACATAACAGAGAACAAAGCCTTGATTCCATGGAATTGCAAGTTTTTATTTTAAAAAGTTGAAACTGGCGGCAGATTGGCTGTGGCGGTACACAACTTCTTGAGGATGCTTAGGTCCTTCAACGTGTGCAACAAGATGTTGCGTATCTGTTACCACTACCAGTCTGTCGTGGCAAACGCAATTTTCTTTGCGGCCATCTGCTGCCGTGATGGCATCAGAGCTGTAAGAAGCAAATAAGGCTCTGTGCTGGGAGCAGCTCCGGAGCCACTAAAGTTGGTTGGGGAGAGAAGGATGTTGCACAAACTGCTCAAAATTCTGGACAACACTATGCACCCTCTACACACCCTACTGGTCAGACAACAGAGCATCTTCAAATCAGAGGATCCTTCAGTTCTGCTGCAATAAGGATCATTACAGGAGGTCACTTCTACCCATGAGAATAACCACTTAAAATGAGTCCTCTGCGTGCCGGAAGATGAGTCTCCTGTCAAGCAAAGCATTGGGCACATTTACATTTAATTTGCACAATAAGAAAATATATATATATATATGCTCTGTTATAAATCTGGCTTAGTACTGTAGTTTCAGCATATATATACAAATATTTTGTCATTTGTAATTCTGTGTTTTGTCTACCGTTATTCCTACCTTAAGATTCTGTTATTTATGGGAGTTGCTACTGCAACACAAATTTCCTTTTGGGGATAAACAAAGCACTATGAATCTGAATAACAAATATTTCAATTACCGCACTCATGGATTGTTTAAATACTAGGTCTTTTCACAAACAATCCACTTTATACATGAGCAACCATACTCAAAACAAAAAAAGCTTGTTCTTATCATTATTATTCCTTCTGGGACAAAGTGCGCCATTCATTTTGAGGTAGAGCTTTCTCATGTGTCCTAACCCAACCACATGTTCCTGTCTGACAAACACCAGCCGACCAATCAGAACAAACCGCACAGGAAGTCCTTCAAAAACACAGAAGAAGAGAGGCGGAGCGTCCAATAGCAACAAGCAAAAGAACAACTGTCAACCATGACCACATTTTTCCCCCTGCATGAACATTACGTGAGCATATTTTTCAAAACACAAAAAGTTGTCCCAATGGAGCAATCCACAAACACAGCAGAAGCCTTCCTACGCGTGATTTCACCAATATCATTTTCCTGAGTTTTTTTAAACAGATTCCTAAATTGGTATTTCACACAATAGAAAGTGGATGTTTCTGCCAAAGAAAGCTCCAACTGCATTTGACTAAAGCACCTAGACAAGTCGGCCACGTAACTAGATTGAATAATTAAGCATATCAGATTTGGATACAAATGACGGAATGCGGGTCTTCCCACAGCATTTCGACAGGTCCAAAACATCGAAACAGATGGCTATTAAAATGGGATTTTACAGTATATCGTGTTATTCCACGAAGAACGCTAAAGCAGCCAAAACACACTATTTGAAAATGATCTGATGAAATATACTTGTGCCTACAAAAATTGAACCAAAACAACTGAGAGCAACAAAACCATCCATCGTCTTATCCATAGCCCCTTCTGCTACAGCCATTGTTTCATTACATGCAGCGGAGCTCTTCACTAAAGCATCTCTATATTGCTCCGAGAAGAAAGTGTCACCGAAGGATCTTTCTGTACAACAAACAATTCCACACTGTACCAACCGGTCTGTATCATCCATAAAGGAACAAAATATATTTGCACACCCGAAATATTTTCAGTGTTCCTGTAACATGGTTAAACCGGTTACCACACATTCCCGTCCCGGACAGCGAACTGCAAGCACAAGGAAACTTTCTCATAAATTTCTCAGGGTTTTAGCTCATAATGCATAACCTCTTGCAACGAATTAAGGCAAGGCTGCTGATTTTAAAAGGATTAACTATTTACTGCTAACGCAGATGAGATTAGTCAGCTAGCAGGCTTGTATTACTGCTGATTTAAGGCAGTCCACAGGCGTGCATTTTTAACATATATTTCTCCTTTTGCAATTAAAACTTCACAGCAAGGTATAATACCTTAACGTACGGCCTGCTTAACTCATCCACAAATTGTTTTACCTGGTAACTGCGGTCCTCGTTGAAACGAGAGAATCTCTCAGCCATTTTTTTTTCTACTGCAACTCCTCTGCCTTCACTCCCCGTCTGGCCTATCCATAATGCCTGGGAAACGCCCACTAAAGTGACGCCATAGCACAAATGTCCAATTGAAGCTCAGAAACCGTTTAATTGATTTGTGCTGCCACCAATCATCCGTTCCGCTAAACTCGGCATACTTTCTGAATTTTCACAACTGGTTTCAGGAATTAAGATTGAATCAGTATCCTGTATCATTCCTTATTGTCCATTGTAAATTAGCCAAATTATGGAACTGTCTACAAGTATGTATTAATTATCTGGTTAAAATCTAATAGGCGGTTAAAATATTTACTTGTTTGTAATTAGTCAAATGCCAGTAGATTTTCGACTAACTGCCCGTATCACTCATCCATTGACACTGATGAATACCGTGTATTATTTGTTATGAATACTGAATCCTTATTTCCAGCATTTAAGCTTAACATTTCGAGGCCGATGCATTTCCATGAGTGTAAATCGATCACAGATGTCGGAGACAATATCTGTTTGTACTGAAAGCATTACAAATAAAAATGGTTATGCCTTTTAAATTACATATATAATTACGAGTGTAGTCTCACATTAGTTGCCTTTAATTCAAGGCATATTTCTTCTTATGCGAGACCTTCATTCCTAAGTGGTGGGGATGCAATGTTGTATGAACTACATAATTAAACAGAAACTGCTACCAGCAAAGAAGGGCAAATGCATATTTTCAAAATCTTCACATGAACACTGGATTTGACGTACACGACTGGTACATACCGTCTGCGCATGTGCAATATTCATGCTCACAATAAAGTACGCCGTTTGCCAGTTTTTCATTCTTATAGATCTCAGTGCCCCCTAGTGGTCATATGGCGCATAAGAACGAGATATAAGAGACATGTTTTTATTTTAAAACTACACACATTCTGATCTTTTGATAATTTTCTAACTTTCGTTTTAAAATAAGTCAATACATCACTTAATTGCGAAGAGGGAAGAGGATACAAGCACAATTAATTGACAAAACAATCGCACCAAAGTGCGCTATACTGTATGCATTAATAGAAATTTATTTAAACTAAACATTTTATCTAAAATGAATTCGGAATTTACTTGGTTATAGCTTCAGTTATCGGGAATTGTAATATTATTGTGATCCTGAGAAGGAAATGAAGTTATTTTGATAGTGTGACTTGCGTCCTAAGAAAAAAATAAGATACATTTTCTGTTAATCTCCATAAATATGAAATATATGCCTCCTTTAAAAAGCCCGTTTAACTAAAATGCTTTTCATAAACGGTAGCGACGCCTAATAGGTATTTTTCCCCACGAATGCAGGCTACAGGGTAATTTATTTGCATGGTAGTTAGTACATATTCTCAAATCTATATACAGTTATGGAGTCAGTTATAATGACTTATGTTTGAAGCATTACCAAGTTTGATATAGTTCAGCTTGTTTGTACTTTTTTATTGAAAACTACTGATGCCGTTTCCCATGTGGTTCCAAAAACAGGCTGTGGTGTTTTACTAGAATTAATGTTATTCTGCAATCACCTGAAAAACTTTTTGTTAGATCAGTAAGGCGTCGTGTACGCAATAAACACAATACACGGGCGTCTTCTGGCATATTTTCGCTTTCCTTTCTGCGCGAAGTTCACGTCTTTCTATTCGCCCGTGGTGACGTAACCCCCCGCGTATCCTCAAGAAAGTTGCTCAGACAATCCTAAGGGACGATTTCAAACGCATCACAAGGAGTAAGAACTAGCGGGTAAGTACATTTGACAGCTTTTAAATACATAGTATTTATAAAGCACGTGCTAAATATTTTATTACTGTACACTAATGACTCCCTAAAATGGCGGCTATTATGAAGCGGAAGTCAAATATTAAAATGTACGAGCACAGCGATGTTTTTGGACCTTTAGGGGAGTAGTTAAAAATACAGCACGTGAGCTTAGTTTTGTAAATAATCGGATTGGTTACGCTATAAACAAGGCTTGGACGTGCAGGTGTACATAGATTTTAGTTTAAGGGATATTGTGATATGCAATCATATGATATGGTGTCATCATGTTTGAAGATTACACCTAGGTTAAGTAAAATCTTATTAGTATCTTATTAATAATAGTGTATAATAGATAATAGTCTTATTTGACAAACAGAACACATACTGAGTTTTACACTTCATTAGACAAATTGTTTAAGTAATCAAGGTAATTGTTGAAGAAAGCAAGTGAGCCCTTATATGGACTCTTATTGTCAGTAACGTCAACCGGATGTCTTCTGTAGCTGCACGTAGCAGTTAGTTTATATTTTAGATAATTCCTGTCATGACCCATGGATGTCAAAAATAACAATTCACTGCAAGTAATACTGTGTATGATTGCTATGTAACAAATAAAATTTGAATTTTGATATGCAAGATGAATGGCTTGAGGGCAGGTGTTTATTTGGCAACCTAAAAGTGGTATATTGAATGCAAACAAACAAGGACTGTACATTAACACGATCACAAAGGATCAAAATGAGAGGGCGGGCACAGCAGGAGTGGCATTAATGACTGGGCAGGGGAGCACAGCACTGGGAAGCACGTATATAGAGGAAAAACTAGGGAACTAACGAGAGGCAGATCGCAGTGATTAACGCGAGGGTTAGGAATGAGCAGGAAGACGAACAAGTAACAGGTGTGGCTTGGTAGGGTCATGCTAGGGAGGATACTGGAGGGTCAAATAGATATAGCAGGCATGATGTGACAATTCCTCTATATGACATAGCATTGCAGTTGGATTTCAGTCAGAATTTTGATTTGGTCACTTTGAAATACGGAGTTTCTTCTCTGTCAGAAATTTTATTTCTTCCAGATCAGTGTTTCCCGACTCGGTCCTTGGGGACCTACATACACCAAGGGTAACAATTTGTACCTTTGCTTGTTCCTGGGGATGTATCCTTGTAACTCTACCTTTAAGGTACAGGAATTGACTCTGAGGAACATCTTAAAGGTGCAAACATGATAATGTACCATAACCGGTATGGAAATGTTCCTCAGAGCCCATTTCGGTACCTTAAAAGGTTACCTACAGCTAAGGGTACAACTGGCAAACCCTTGAGGGTACATCCCTAGACGACTTTTTTCTCGGATATTCCATGTTTTTGCTCCCTCCCAGTGAGCAAAAACATGGACTGTCTGTGGCTTCTCAAGGGCCGGATTGGGAAACACTGTTGTAGATCATTACCATGTTGCGTGTTCCCACTTCTTTGAACTTCAAGATCACAGACGGACACCATGATATTATGCTGTAAAATTTCCAGGTACAACATGGATCCATTGGTCCCCCAGGGTAGCAAAACAGCACCACACCATGCTTAGGATCAGGCTTTGACGTTAGTTTTTAATATAAAGTTTTCACCAAAAATAACACTGTATATTTGCCAAAAATATACAGCGTAAATGTCCACAGCGTATTGCTCTAGTACTGTTATGGAACATTCAGGTCATCTTAAGCTAGGCTGAGATGGGTAGGACCACGGTTTCCTCTGTGGTAACCTCCCATAAACACTCTCTTTTTTTCTTACGGTAGACTCACATACACAGATGTTATCAAGTGCAACAGATGCCTGCAGATACTTAGCTGCTGCCCCGGGGTTCTTTGTCACTTTGAAGATTCTACAGCTTGCTGTTGCACCGATCTTTGTAAGACACCCACTATTAGGAAAAAAAATGGCGGTGCTGAATTTCTTCCATTCGTAACCTGTCTGACTATGGACAAATGGAGAATGAAGTCGTTAAAAATCCTTTCCAGTTTTATGAGATTCAGCTGTTCTTCTTTTCAGGTCTTATGGGACCTTGTTTGACCTCTTGATTGTATATAAATTGCATAGATTTTTTTCTTTAAGGAATACCTGACTTCAGAGAACATTATACCAGAGGTTCATACTTTTTCCATCCATGACCTTGATTGTTTAAAACCATTTGTTCAGCAAAGTCATGGTAATGTAAAATGTCTTATGAGGAGAGATTAGATGAGCTGCATCTGTTTAGCCTTGAGCAAAGGAGACTAAGGTCGTGGCCATAAGTGGAAATTAGCAGGAGAACATTTTAAAACAAATTTGAGGAAGAACTTCTTTACGCAGCTTGTAGTTAGAGTATGGAATAGTCTTCCGGCTAGTGTAGCGGAAGCTAAAACCCTGGGTTCCTTTAAATCACAGCTGGATAAGATTTTAACAACTCTGAGCTATTAGTTAAGTTCTCCCCAAACGAGCTTGATGGGCCGAATGGGCCCCCCTCACTTGTAAATTTATTATGTTCTTATCTTCTAACTAAGCTCCACTGAACTCAGACCTCATCAATCCAGGCATTCAGATGCTGCCAGGGAGAAGCCTGTAGAACGCTTGTCCACTGATGATGTCAGGCCTCCTCCAGCGAAAGGCGTGTGTGTGGGGTTTAAAATGACCCGGGCCTGCATAAAAGTAGAAACAGGATGCAGCTTTTCTGGGCCAGAAGAATGCAGGAAGACTAACTGGGCATGGATGACTCCGAGGTCTGTGGCCTGTATGAGTCAGTGTGTGTATCCATAATTCCTTTCACTGCGAGCTTTTTCAAAGAAGCCGTTTGGGCCCCTTGAGGACCGAGACACTGACTCCATTCTGTGAGAATTTCGGACGTTTCTCTGCAAAATTGTCTCAGCAGTTTTTTTTTCCACTCATTCTGTTTCTCTAAGACCCCATGGAGAGCTGCCTCCACTTACCAAGCTATGCCGCCACATCAGTTTCTCTCACTATTTATTTTGCTTTTGATTAGGTTTAGCATGTACAAACCTGCTTTAGGTTCTTTGCTCGCAGGTGAATGCATTACTAATATAGGATTTCATTTACATTGCCTGACAACAGATGCATTCAAGTGCTTCATCAAATATATCCTGAGTTGAGTTTGAATTTTAGGATTACTTTTTTGATTGTTGAATCACATCCAGTCTTTCTCATATCAAAATATTGTCAGCATACATTCTGCATTTGCACGACATGTTTAACTGCGTCACTTGAGGTGAAGCCTTATGTGCAAAGCCTGAATGCTTTTCTTGCTGCTCACTGCAGCTGCGCAAGCTTACAGAAGACATGTTCCTATTTGTAGTGCAAAACACTATCAGGTGCCAACCACAGGATAAAAAAGATGATCTTCCAGGAAATAAGAATGAGAAACATAGTCTCATGCTCTTCTCATGTGGTTGGACTATGATAAGTTTTAAATACCGATACTTAAAGTGTGATTAAAGACTTTACATGCAACTTTGTAATGTGCTGTGGGTCTTGGTTGTTTAGTTAACAGTGTAGCCAAAGTGACATGTCAGGAGATGCTTTGGTCCCGTCAGGCTGGGTGTTTATAGTAAATGCTTAATCATGAAGGATAAAGTCATAGAAAGTTGCATTTCAGGAAAGAAGGTGTAAGAATTCATAAGTAGACAGGAGATAATGTTTGTGTTAACCCCACTCAGTCTGTCTGCTTGGCGTGGTGTCAAAAAGAATGCAGTGAACTGGAACCACAGTAAGCTGGTAGGCTTGACAGATATTTTGTTTGCCATTGTGCACAGTTAAAATCACTTTAGTCCATGTATTTACTAGATTTTTTTTTTTTTTATAAAACTCAGACTGACAATTTAAAGTAAACTAGAGACGTAAATGTGGTTCAGTTTGACCTGTCCAGAAAGTGTTTGTACATGCATTCAATACTGTGCAAAAGTCTCAGTCAAAGGAAATGATGTTTAAATGATCTTCATGTTTGTTGTAAATCTATGATGTTGTGTCTGTTAAAGTGTGTCAGCTTAGCTGTTTATAAACTTATGCTAAAACCACAGCATAATTTGTAGTGGCCATCCAGTATAGCCAGTGTTTTTTTACTTGACCAGTAGCACACCTTACGTAGCTAATCAACATCTCATTAACTGTTCTTAACTTATTAAATGAAAAAATGAAGCGAGCTGGTGGTGAAATGTAATAAATACATGGAATGGCTGCAGTTCCCCTGAGGAGGGGTTTGGTTACTGAAGCAGTGTTCTTTTAAACAAGATTCAAACAAGATATCAGTAACTTTTTGAAGAACAGAAGAAATTTTTTAGCACTTTTTATTGTTACTTATTACATTATTTGCATATGTTGTGTGTTTTTAAGCAAATGTGCACTTGCTGCTTAGATAAATAGCGTTAAACGTTTCTTTTACTACCTAAGACTTGTGCACAGTACTGTACATAAGAAGCGAGGGCAAGGTAAAGCTCGTCTCCGCCAGCCCCGATGAGGGAGGGAGGGGTTGCTGGGAAATGGAGGTAGTCTTCCTGTAAATCGCCTCCAGCCAATGAGAACGCCAGCTCATACCCAGCTTTGCTGGCTGAGTGCCAGCTAGGTCAGCAGACACAGAAACGAGGACCGTAGCGGGGAAGAGAGAGAAGCTGAGTTAGGCAGGGGGAAGAGGGGATTCTCTACAGAGGAACCAGGAGCAACGCTTGTGAAGATGTCCCTGTAAAAAGTAGGTTCGTGATCTGCAATGGTGGTGGTGTAGTTTTTTGTGTGTTTTTGAGAGATTTGCAGTTGATGCAGTACAAAATAGGATGTGAATAAGCTTGTGAACAAGCAGGCAGCTGGTGCACGCGAATAGAATGGGGAGGTAGGTGTGCTTAGCTTAGCTCTCTCTTCTCCTGGAAATCTGAGGGAAAATGCAAGATGCACTGTGTAACTGAGAAAATGCCCTTTTCTTATGCATTTCCATGGCTGTTTCCATTTTTCTACACCAAGGAAAACAGGGACCAAGTTAAGATAGACGAGCATTTCATGTGTCTGCGATGTGGCGGTGCGCTCTGTTCAGCTGAGCAGCACTTGTTTTGGAGTGTTTTCTGTCACCTCTGAAGCGGCGTGGGGCAGATACCCACAGGGGTTTTCCGTCAAATAATGTCGACCTCTAGGGGGCAGTTTTAACCGTTTGAGGTCTCGCTGTCACTCCGGAGTCAGCGCTTGAGGTCTTGCTGTCACTCCGGCAGCAGTGCGGCACGTTTCTCTTGCTGGTGTGACGTTTGGGTTAGCTACTCTTATTTTGATTGTATGGTGTCTGAAACTAGGTGGTGAACATGGGTTTGGTTACCTGCAGTCAACAGGCTGTAATTTCTGAACTGTAATCGCATGCAATCCCCTCATGCAATCTTTGCTTTTTTGAAAATGTAATAACAATAATGTATTATTATTATTATTATTATCATTATTAGAAATGGCAGATTTTAGCAGTTATGTTTGCACCCCTCGCTTTCTTTCACTATTTGTCCCTGCAAGTGTTGCATTTTTTATGTTTGTTTTGTTACTTTCAATATGTTTAAAGTGGCTTTTACTACTTTTTCGCCGGTTTCATATGTTCTGCTACAGGGTGTGTCTCCTCAGGCTCTCTCGTAGCCCCGTCCACTCTAGATGTGACTCTCTTCCCCTACATCAGAAGCAGTAGCAAGAGACGCTGATCATAAAGAATATGGGTGCCACACTTGGATCTATTGGCGACTTGCAGCTGTGCTCAGTGCCAGCTGGTTTGGAGAAAAAGCTCCTTATATACTGTTAATGTTTCTGTTTTACAACAAGGCCAGCCTTCTGCAACTTTCTGTTTCTGCTGATATGTGGTGTTAGGTATAATTTAGAGAACAAAGTGCCTGGCTTGCAGGTGGTTGTGTACTTTGGTGTCGAATGTCTGTCCGTTGTGGTTAAGTGCTACTTACTAAAAAGTATAAGCTAGGCGAGGAGGACATAAAAGCTCGATTGATAACAACTAGCACGCATCTTCAAACAGGTGTCCTGCGGTACATTCGATCCCTGAGGATATTTATCATTTTTTTTTTACTTTTCAATTACTGTTAGCAACTCACCGTGAAGCGTGCTTGGTCCTTGAAATGGCAGGTGTCTGGTCAGATTTGCCTGTGAATGAGTTTCTTTATTGTGGAGCAGATGGATGTTCAACTGTCAAAGTTGGTATTGATTTCTTAATGACAAAATGATACCCACAACATTAACGTATTAGCCAAGCTCTGACTTGGCAGTATAGAATTACGGCTGTTTTTGGCAGCGTCGAAAAGCATTATTAGTCATATAGCTATCAAAGTCAGTTGGCAGTGTGAATGATGATGATCTCAGTCAAATCCCAGGGAATCGGAGCCCCGCTGAAGCAGGCAAGATCTGCTGACAGCTGCAGTCTGACTGAGGTCTCTCTCTCCACGCCCAGGGCACAGGGAGGAGAAATGGCCGTGCGGAACAGAATCCTCAACTCAACCATGCCTTTCACTGTGGGCCACAAGGAGCACAGTGGCCTGTATGCAGTGGGTTCCAACCTGAAGCAGGTGATAGGCAGTGAGGAGAAGAGCTGTGAGGTTGACCGGCAGCCCAGCAAGATTCCTCCCCTGCTGTCCAAAGTGTTAATGTGCGGTACTGCTGATCAGGTAACTGGCGGTCAGCTGAACCAGGAGAAGCTATCACCCTTCATCGCTCAGGCAGAATGTAAGTAGAACATAATGGAGACAGAGACGTGCTTTCTTATCTCAGATGGGTCTTTTTTGATCAAATTGTTAAATTTGGAAAATGATTCAATGTGTTGATGTTCTCCAGGTGAAGGACAACAAGAGTTCAGCCCGAGCTCTTGGGAACGCCCCTATTTTGCCTCTCCAAGCTGTTTCCAGAGCAGGTCTGAGACACCCGCTTCCATATTCTTGCTTCTCATGTTTTTGCTCTACAACCAAACTCCTTGCCCTCAAACCGGCCTCCTCTCATCTCTCATTCCTTACGTGGGGTTCCAATGGGCCGAGTCCTGACAAGTCGTGTTTTGCAGGGTCTTGATAGAGCACAACAATGTGGCCTGTAAAGAGAGTGCCACCGAACGGCGAAGCCCGCAGGTCCACCAGCACTCCAGGAGAAAGACGAAAGACAGAAGACAGCGACGGAGGAAGCAGAACGTGAAGAAGGGGCCGAGGCAGAGGGAGAGGACACCTTCGGGAGTCCCAGAGCAGGAGAGCAGCAGTGCTTCGCAGGTGATTCAGGTGTGGATTAGACTATAGTCCCCATAAAAGCCACATAGCAGAGAAACTAAAATAATAACGATTTCAAGGGGTTACTATTAAGTAGTCAGAGTAACAACTAAGAGTAACTGACGTATTTCCAGGCAACTATAGGCACGGAAGTCATTGATAAAATAATCTAGGTAAATCGAATTAAAGGTGTTAATATGCTACGATTTCAACTTCATGTGCAATTAACTGCAAGTTTCATGCCCACTGCAAGTCACCCAGGGCCCATCTGCAAATTCAGCGGCACCAGAGTAATGGGTGCAACCGAAGAATGTTCAAGATGAGACAAGAACGCTGGAGCCATTTCTCTCCACGCTTCAGTTATGGGTCGTTTATGTCTCGCAACAGAAGGAAGAATCGGAGTACAACAGCAGAAGCAGCATCACCTACAGCGAACGCACCCACACTTTGGGGATACAGGAGACGGCGGAGCTGTGGTGGGAGGCGGCGATCAAGCCTGTCTACTCCTCCTCAGCTCAAATCCGGGGTCCCTCATCCTCAACCCTGCCTTGGGGCTCTGCCAGCCACAGCGCCCTCCATGACCTGTCCTTCTACGGCCAGGAGTGCAGCTCTGGCTCGGACTCACCCCTCTGCTGCAGCCTCGCTGTGCGGGCTCTCCGTGGCAGCGTGAGTCAGGAGGACCGCTGCTTTGCCCCTGCCTTCTACCGAGAGGTGGAACGGGAAGCGAAGACCGACAGCGAAGGCACCACAGCCGACATGAAGATCAATGAGGGTCTCCTCTTCCACCCTGAGGAGGTGAGAGACTCACAAGACAACCACTGTAGCTATTAACTTTTGTTCCGTCTAGAATAAGTCATATTTATGTATTATTTAATATTATTTAAGGATGAAAAACCCACGTGCTACTCAACCTGTGCTCCTTTTTCTGCCGTTTAGAAACTCCAGCCCAATGATTACGAATACCGTGAGAAGAGGGACTATTTGGTGCTGAACCACATTCAAAACGGCTCTTTTGGTGAAGTGTTCCATGTACAGGACTTGAGGACCAGCTTCGAATGCGCCGCCAAAAAGGTAATGTCTGGCCCCGCCCGGCCCATGCCGCCCCCGGGCATCAGAGGGTTTGCAGACTAACCCTGATTTCTTGCAGATACCCCTGGACGGCTTCAGAAGCGAGGAGGTGGGCTCGTGGAGCGCCCTGACCTCCCGCCGGGTCGTCGAGCTTTTCGGGGCTGTCCGCGAGGGTCCCTTTGTGGTCCTTTTCATGGCTCTTAAATCAGGTAAACCTCATTCCTCCGACCCGCGCCCTTTGTTAACTGCAAAATCTCAAGGGACGGCTGGGGGAAAACGTGTGACTCGCCAAACTGGACCTACGCCTGAGACCTGCTGCTACCCAATGAATTCCATGCAAATGAGTCATTCCCATTAAATGAAGAAATTGCCTAAAAATAGCATGGACAGCTTCTTTCTTTTAGCGTGAAACAATGGCTGTTTTGTAATGGAAAACGCCAGCTTTGCTCCAATCACCACTGAATGTCGTGAACCAAGGAGGAAAGCTTATGACTCACCCCGACCCAGGTTCTGTGGGAAAGCTGCTGAAACAGAGAGGACGCCTCCCGGAGGACTTGGCCCTTCACTACCACTGCCAGCTCATGGAGGCCGTCGAGGACCTACAACGGAAAAGAATCATGCATCTAGACATCAAAGGTAAATCAGCATATAAACATACAGAGAGCTGCAAAAATATGAATATAGGTACAAAACAAAATTCATATGTAATGCACACTTAACCGAAATCTCATAGCTTTTTGCATAACACAGTTAAATTCTGCTGCTCCAGAAGAGTTACGGACAGCCGATTCTTAATGCAATACTCTCTTTAAATATGCAATAACATTTACTAATGTTGTGTAAGCTTGTGTCCGTCATCAAAATTGGAATACTCCGGAGCCATTTAAGCGTAGCTCTGGAGAGCTGTGTATGTTTCCTGGTTTTAGTCCACAAAACATCAGGACCCAAAAATGTTAGGCATCCACTTGTATATTCATGAAATACAGAACAATGGTCTTATGACTCAAACACCGCACCACGCTACAAAGTTCAACACTGACGTGGCCACATGCAACATGTGCATCTGCAGCAGACAACATGCTCTTGTCAGAAGATGGGAAGGACACGTACCTCTGTGACTTTGGACACTCTCGGACGCTGGAGCAAAACACGAAAAACGCCAGAATCTCTGCAGGTAACAAGAAACAGATGAGACCCCAGCACCAGTTATTACTGAATGTTCCATAATGAGGAGAAACAATAATAGGAATCGTAATGTAAGCAAAATTACGTCTGCTTGTGTTCTACAGCTCTATAGTTTTTTGTTGAATCATTGTAGTAGCTGTAAAGCTTGCCATTTTGGCCAGGTGTCTGTCAAGAACATTGAAAGAATCTGGCAAAATACAAGACAGACTGACTGATTTATTGATTGATTGCAGCTAATATTTCTTCATCTAAAAAAATACTATAGTGCGATGAAAAAGTACAGTTAAACTTATTGGATTTTCCCAGATCCACAGACATTCAAATCCATTCGTACCTCAACCATTAAGCCACACCCCCCTGATTCCTTGATCTGTGCTTCTGTGGGTCAAGGAGTCAAGCTTACGGTTTTTGTTCAATCTTTGTGTGCCCGGTGCAGGAGAGCAGTTCCCTGGCACGGAGAGCCACATGGCCCCCGAGGTGGTCAAGGGGGAGGCTGTCGACTTCCAGGCAGACGTGTGGAGCAGCTGCTGCACGCTCCTGCACATGCTGACTGGCTGCCCACCATGGACGCGCCACTACAGCCGCCCGCTGTGTCTGACGGTGAGCGCCGGCGGCATGGCCTGTGCATTTATGTGTGAGGAGGAGGGTCATAGGTGCAGCAACCATCACTAAATCTTGTGACTGTTAGATCGGGGGTATAAATTACGGGGGATGGGGGAGCTGTAAACCCCCAGTATTCAAAACCAACCAATACAACCCCCTGGACCCCTTAAACGGGTGGAGACCTCAACCTCCCCTCATTGATGAACTCAAAGTTATGTCTTTGTGTTAATTAGTAGGTTTGGCAGTATCTACAAACCCATACTCTTTGTATTTGCTGGTCGTCTTTATCCACTACGGGAGACAAAAACATGGGCTGTCTGGCAGGGAGCTGGGAGGGAGGTCCCGAGGACTGGGTTGGGAAAAGCTTCACCATTGCTGAGACCATTGCTTTTCCCAACCTCAGATTGCCAATGAGGCGCCACCATTAAGAGAAATCCCACAAGACTGCAGGCCTGAAACTGCCGATGTAATCAAGGCGGGACTTGTTAAAGATCCAATCAAAAGAGCCTCCGCCAAAGAGTTAAGAGAGAAAACTATAAGAGCCCTGCAAGAAGGTGAGAACCTGCTCCCATGTTCTGTTATACCCCCTTGGGCAATGCTAATCAGCAATAGTATAATTGTACTTTTCTCATTGCATTGATTTGTTTACCTAACATGAGTTGTGTGTGAGGTCTTTACTTTGCCTTTAGGTAGACGGACATTCTTCTGTGATGCTCAGAGGTTGATAGTTCAGGCCCAGGTCAGATCCAGACCAAGATTTTGTTTCAACCAACCACTTGAGTATGCTGTGACTGTGACTTTTTTGAAACAAAATCTCGGTCCGGATTTTTATTTTCTGGACCTGAACTGTCCACCTCTGTGGATGTTTAAACCCACCTCAACTCCACTATGGATTTCTTGGTTATCATTCACAGTGGGTGGACTCACCAGCCCAATCCATGGAGAGTATCGGGAGCCGGAGAAAAGCGAGCTCCTGGAGATCTCTAGGGTGGCCTCCAGGTCCATTCCATCTGGCCTGTTCACCTCAGACACGGCCCCGTCGAGAGAACACTTTGAGCAGGTGCTGCGACCTCAAAGACCGAGGAGGAAGAAGGTGCATGTGGATGACGGTGTAGAGGTGGAGGACAACGCAGCAGTATCAACTCCTCCTTCTCCGGAACCTGTAATCTCCCTGCAAGCCAAGGATTCCGGACACCAGAAGAACAAGCGGCCTGACACTGTCCTCACGGCGCCTGAGCGGGAGCTGCAGAAGCTGGAGAGAGGTGAGCCTTCATGTCGAGGCACAGCAATGAAGGTTTGGCAGAGATGGCCAACCTGCTTCAAGAACCTTAGTCCTTTATTACAGGCGAGGTTAAGGCTCTACCTTGTAATTTCATAAAAGTATCTAAAACAATGTGCAAGGTTTGATTAAGTGGTGACTAAATGATGAATATGAATTGAGGACATGTATAAAGGAACAGAGCTGTTCAGAAGGTAGAACAGGCGCATAAGGAGAAACCCTGAATTTGGGGCTTCAGTAGTAGCCTGTGTTACATGCCTGTGAGACACAGCAACGTGGTTTCTCTCTTTCTGCAGATTTCTACCTGAGCAGTCTGTCCCAGCCATACTCCCCCGAGCTCCAGGAGCAGATGCTATCCTGCCTGAGTAGCAGCTTCTCCTCCCATACTGCCCCCGGTGGCAAGGTTAGTTCACATCGAAATCGATGCCGGTCAGTTGATGCCACTTGTTTTACCTTCTAAATTGAACAGTAAAATGCTCGTTGGTGTGTGACTTGCCATGCAACTGGACCTCGTTTCATGTCTTGCCTTGTAGGACTTGGTCAGGTGGTCGGTCAACACCAGCGGCGACCTCAGTTCCGGGGTCTTCTCTTACAACAGCCAATCAGAGGGACAGAAGAGCTTCAGCAAGGACTGGTTGGGGTCCTCCAACTGGCCAACACCACGCTGTTTTGAAGGTAGAGATATTTATGCAGCCATGATTGAAAGCTTTGGGAGAGGTTCATACAAAATGCAGAACTAAACATTTCAAATGTAGGAAGCAGTATGTAGGGTTGGCACCTTCAGGACTGGGGTGTGGTCCCCATTTTGTTAGCCTACAGAAACATACAGTTAGATGAATTGGTGCCTCTACATAGTTATGTGTTTGTGACCTGAAGATGGACTGTGTAGGATGTCCCCTGACTTGTATTCTGTGCTTCATGGGATAGGCTCAAGTCTCACCGTGGGCCTGTACTAGATAAATTGTGAGATGGATGAGTTTATAGAGTTAAATATGTATCAGCAGATTTTTAAAGTAGTTGCTCTGTGAAGGAGCACTGCCACGAAGCGTGGATTTTTACACCCTTACCTTGACTGTTGGATGCAGGGGTGGACGTGTATATCGAAGACCTTGAAGGCCACTGCCTGAAAATCCGTGAGACCCAGAAAGTGAAAGTGGGACACATCGCCGTAGGGATCAGCGAGCAGGTACGTGCTTGTGGGACCTGCTCAGTGCGTCTGACCTGCGGCCGTGAAGTCTCATCTCCATGAACTATGTACTGCTCTCCCTCAGATCTCAGAGCACGCCTTCAGCCTGGAGACCCAGGACGGGCGGCTGGTTTCGCCCGACGAGGAGGTGCATCAATCGGGCCTGTACCTGTGCTGCACGCGAGCGCCCGACTGCAGCGACGGCTGGACGTGGCGGGTCAGGGAGGGCATGCTGGAAACCCGAAACTGAGCCAGCCAGCCCGCCACACCAAGGGTCACCATGGGATCATCC
Source organism: Pollimyrus isidori (assembly GCA_019775955.2). Classification (NCBI taxonomy): domain Eukaryota; kingdom Metazoa; phylum Chordata; class Actinopteri; order Osteoglossiformes; family Mormyridae; genus Pollimyrus; species Pollimyrus isidori. The sequence continues at coordinate 13,198,941 of JABFDZ020000049.1, read as the reverse complement.
ACGTCGCTGTTCCTGGTCTGACAAAGATCTTTCAATAGACGTGTGAATCTATTTATCTGAACATTGCTGTGAGTCAGTTATGAAAACATCAGCTTATGTGAACTGTGCTCTTACTGTAAAAATGTGAAAATAATTTGAACTGTCAGGTTCTCTTTTAAGCTCAGCTACCAGTTGCATTTTAGAGTAAGCGGGCAGGGTGGGTGCTGGGATATCAGAGTGTTGTATGTGTTTGAGGCGGGGCAGGCAGATAAGAACTGAAGCGGGTGGGGCCACGGAGTCTTCTCACTGCAGCACAGCTGAAACCACCTAAGGGCTAAGGGACCCTATATGGTAAAATATGAACAGAATGCACTTGACTGACTCCTTGTGGCAGCTTCTGGTTTGACATTATGACAGAAGTGCTTCTCCCTGCTTGTTCTCTGCCTGCCTCTTAACCGAAGATCTCTGACAAAGTTCAAGCAGAAATTAAGCACCTGACCATTTCTGTGAGAATCCAAGCAGAGAATGGAATTAATTCTAATTCTTCATATGGGAAAAAACCACTGTGTTTTAGTCGTGTAGTCATATTGTTGTGTAATTAGTTGTAGCCACTATGTATGTTACTGCCAAAATTTCTTTGTGCCAAAGGGATTTCAGGTGCCCATCAAATCAAACAATATTAAAATGATACAGTAAAAATAATCAGAGATTGTAATGTGTATTCATTTTCATAAGCACATATAGCAGAGTCTGCCGCATTAACAGGTTATTGTAACACAATCAGGTACAAACAGCCACACATAAACCGCAACACGCTTGGAACAGGAAGGTAAGATTATTGATGAAAGGAGCACAATGTGTTCTATCCCATTTTGGACTGATTACAGAGAGATGAGCAAAAAACAAACTACTCAAAACTACAATATTCATTTATCTTTAATGTATAATCAAGAATTTGTGCTTCAGTTATGTTATATATATATATATATATATATATATTTATATTTATTTGAACAATATCTCTTACAAAGGCGGCAAAAAATGCATATATTAAATTAGAAAAATTGACATTTAACATTGAATTTGTCACTCAAGAAGGAATGCTCAGAAATTCTCTAAAAATATTCCTCAAGTTATGTGAAAATTCCAAAAACAAATTTAATATCTATCTATCTTGAAAAACCATTTATTATTGGCTACCATTCTGAACTTCTGCATAAAACCTGAGGTCCAGTTCCATCAGGCAGGCAGACGGAACTGGGCTACAGACTAAAAGGAACCAAAACATGAGTGAATAGATAACAAAAGACTTTAGTATTTGGCTCGGACGGCAGGTGCTAAATATGCATATATATCTTAATATAGAAGCAGGACACAGTATCTTGCACCTCGTTGTGAAGTTATGCGTTAAGGACAGCCACTAAAAACTAAGAGAAAGGAGGAAAATATTGTCTATCATCTTTGTTGGGATTGAAGAGTGATGACGTCCGAACAGTTCAGCTGAACTGAATATCCATCCATGCATTTTCTGTACCCACTTGTTCTAGGGTAAAATGCTTGCTACCCAAGTAGGTCACGTCTGCTGGCAGATCATGGACTTGGGCAGTCCTCCAGGAAGACAGCCAGCTTGCACTGGCCAAGGGGGTTGTAGGTGATGGCATCAATCTCACCACCTCCATTGATGGTCTTCTGGAAGTGGATCTCCAAGTGGTCCTGCAGGTCTTCCTGCTCCATGACAGTGGGGATGCCAGTCAGCAGCACAGTGCGTCTCGATTTGGAGACGCGCGTCTGGAGGGGTTCAGCGCAGGTATGGGAGGAGGGACATGAAGACAGAGGGAGGTCAGACAGATGAAGCCCATGCAGCTTCTAGACAGTTACACAATCATCTATAAAAAAAAAAACATTGACACACCAGGAGTGAAATTTGTGTTTTCCAATGGCAATAGATAAATTATTCTGAGCACAATAACATCCATCCATCCGTTCATCTTCTGTACTCATTTGTCCTATGCGGGGTCATGGGAGTTCAAAGCCCATTCTGGAAGCCATCACAATGCCCCCAAGTGGTAAAATTTAATATATTGACTTTTTAAATACACTGGCAAATAAGAATTTACTCCATGCTGGTCATGCAGGCAGATGAATGAGATGATGAGTGAAGCCTTCTGACCTTCAAGTCTGTGATCTTCCCGTTCATGAAAGGGCTCGCATGCACCCTTTGTTTCCCCGCAGTTCCAAAATCCACGTCGTGGGAAACAAGGTCAGTCAAAGCCTTAGCAACTGAAAGAAGATAAATCCAACTGAGCCATGGTGCTCAGCGAGCAGTACTGGGTGAAAATTCAAAAAGGATAAACTTGAGATAAATTTTTAAAAAATGTTCAGGAACAACAGGGGTGAATTGTGCAGAACACATTTAAAATTCTAACATAATATTAAGACATTTACTAACATCTGCTGAACAGTCTGCTTAGATCTATTTGTTTTAGTCACGAGCATCAAAGTAAAGAATAAAATGTAAATATTATAGCAAAGACTAGTGATCACGCGCCTTTCCCCAGTAATCAGTGCGAGAGAGCGCTCCGCTAACGGAGCCGGCACCGACCAGAATCCTGCACGAACGTGACGACGACGTTGCCGGAGTCTTGCAGGAACTCGACGGCCTCCACTTCCCCTCCTCCGTTGCGACTCTTGGAGAAGTGAATCTCCAGCTTGTCCAGCACGCGGCTCGTGTCAGTCCTCGGCAGGTTAGACACCAGAATGCGCTTCGGGCAAATGTGGGTGCTCACCTGCCCGTGCAACGCGCCCACAAGCACACGTGTGAGGACCAGACGCTACAACAAATTAATACGTTTTAAACGTACTTTGTGCACTTTTTAAAATTCTACTTGCACCTAACATGCAGTGCTCAAAGAGTATTGGGATGCTTTACTGATTGTCTAACAAAAATTGTGTTATGCATTTGTTTACAAAAAATATATAAATATCATATTAGAAATAACCAGCAGCTTTAAATAAAACAATTTCAAGAACTAATACATTTAAACTCAGAATTATAGTTCTGAAAGAGCTGTTCTGGGTTAAAACAGTCATTGAAAAGCTGCCTCTTTTTCCTCTATACCACCTTTACAATAACATACCAAACATTTGCATTTAGTGTCCCTTTGAGAGACAGCGATTACAACTGTTAACAGCAAAATGGCAATAACAGAACTGAATTAATCAGGCAAAAAAAAAAAACTTCATAAAAAGATCAATGTTTTTGTGGAACATACGAGGTATGTGAAGATACGTCAAACAATCCCTGTAAATGGACTTCTGCTATGAAGCTATTAAATCTGCAAGCATCCCAAGACAACCTGTGTGCGCGGCACATGGCTTCAGGATGGAGAAAGGTAAACACTGCTGTACCTCTATGTGACTGGGCTGCAGGACCCACACCGGCTCAGCCCGTAACCTGATGAAGCACTCCCCCAAGCTGACCTCATGAAGCTTCACACTCATGATCTTCTCCGCCACTGCCGAGACACAGCACAGCGCTCACCATCCCGGGCAAATAACTGGACACCCCACATTTCCGTTCTGCGTTAACACCCGGTGTACCCATACGTCCAAACACAGCTTAAGATTCGTACAGTCTTTATAGTAGGCCCAAATATAAAAGGTAGAAGTATTATTTGGTATTATTTAAGCTACAGCTTTAATCATGGTAAACACATATTTTACATTCTATGGTATATTACTGCTTTTCAGATCTACAGCATGATTAAAGGGACATCACTTCTATGACTGACTTAGAATGATAAAATAAGCATAATAATTTTCAAATCTGACCTTCCTCTTCTTCAAAGGTTAATAGTGCTGTGCCGCCATCCATTGGGTATAAAATACAGGGCTTGATGTCAAAATTACAGGAGGACTCCTCCTCACTAATGACGCCTCCAGTGAAAGTTACACTCTTCTCAGGTGCGGCAGTGGTCAACTATAAGAAATTAAATGTCAAGGATGAATGTAATATTGCCCGATCCGCTCTGGAAGCGAGTGTAAACTTACCCGTAGTCTATGTTTCTTTTTTACTAACACAATTACAGGTCACATTACCAGCATGATATTACTAACCAGTCTTATTTATAGTATAATGTGTACCGCGGGGTTTCCCAGTCCGGTCCTCCACGACCCCCACAGACAATCCGCGTTTTTGCTCCCCCTCAGCTACCTACTACAGCTGGAACAAAAACATGAACCGCTGTGGTCTGTGGGTCCCTGAGGACTGGACTGGGGAAACAGTGGTGTACTGAATTTGGGTGCAGGGGTGGACGCTCCCTCATCAAAAGATGATAGATTGGATGCTTTTCATGTCGTATGTTGGAATGCAGCAGAGTTATCAAAATACTGGGCAACTTCAGACATTCTCCCCTTTAATAGATTTAGCAATGTATGGTGCAGTTATGGCTATCCATGCATATGTGCAGTACAGCTGAGTATCAGTATGGACATACTTGTGTCTCTTGTTGAGCACTGCCAATCATCTCCTTCAAATCATGCAGTGCCTGCATGGCCTTCAGCTCTTCTTCAGCCAGCCTGGACTCCTCCTGCAGCAGCAGCAGCCGTCGGCCCTGAGAAGCACGGAAACAGCACATGTGTCATCAAGCTCGGCAGCAGCCATATAGGTCCTGCGACTAGTTACCCATCTCAGTTCTTCAGGCTTGCAACTGGCAGCAGCATCCGAGGCCCTGCCTACACTCGCTTTCAAAACACAACTTTGGCGATCGGATGGACGACGTCGAGTGCGTGTGAAAACAACCACCAAGGTGCACTGTGATCCGACGACTCAAACCACTTGCCGGGATGCATGTGGCCGCATATATTTTCTACTGTGAACGCCGAAGCGTTCTGATGCATCCCTGACAAGGACATGACAATAACTGTGTCGCGGGGCAGTAAGGAAATCTGAATAGAAGTGGTCTGCGGGACACCATGGAGATGCGTGAAAGACACAAGTGTAAACAGCGATGCGTCTCTGTAGTCTAATCGTGATTCGCTCCCAATAATCAATTCAAAACCAAGTATAAAGAGTCCAAATTTACAAAAAGGAATACATTCTCAAAGAATATATTGTGGCCGAGAACTCAATAGCGGCACCTCCCTGGTACTGAGATTGGTGACTTCGTAAGCATGCAAGTGCTGCTACCCATATAGAACAAGCTGAAGAAGCTCCCCGCACCTGGAGGAGGTCGCGATGCTGGGCTTGCTGCTGCTCATCCTCCAGCTGAGTCTCCTCTTTACTACGGGCTCGCTGGCGAAACTGATCCGCAAAGTGCTTCGCGGCTTCTATGGCCTTAGAAATCTCCTCTTGGTCAGCAATCAGCTGCCTGTGCTTTTCCTGAAACGTGGCATTTGAAAAAGAGCACAAATGAATTTACAGATCATATGCACTCATTTACTAAAGTCTATGTTGTAAATTTGGACTGGATACTGTGGAAGCATACTCAATATTGCACAGAAGTATTTTCATCTCCAAGTACACACACAGACAGATACACCTTGTAACTTTCGATCTCCTGTCCGATTTCCTCCAGAGAAGACGGAGATTCCAGGCCATTGTCAGATACTAAAGAATAGTCCTGAAAGACAGAAATGTGGAATTTAGATAAACCTTGCAGATTTCACTAAACTGCCATTTAACTAGTCCATCTCACAGCTTTATGATGACCAAAGGCATAGACCTCAAAAAAAGAACCTTTACCTCATCAGATGACATACTGACGTCAGAATGTTTCTCTACAGGGAAAGAGTTATATGCATTTAAATAGAGACATATAACTATCAAAGGGCTGCCAAGCAAGCCAACAGATAAAATGAAAGAAAAAGCAAAACATGGACCCCTAAAGCCTTTCATAATAAAAACATGGCGTCATTGACCATAACCCCAATCAAAGGCACATATCATGTGTACACATATAATCGTCTTGTTACAATACATAGGCAGGTTACGTGTTTTCATTTCCTTAATTTTAAGGTCTAAGAAACGCGTTTCTGTGAACTTCAGTACACTTGAAAAACTTTCGCGAGCATACAGCAATGTGGCTTCGCTACCACGCACTGCTTAACCTAATGCTAAAGCAGAAGTCAATTATGCCTAAGTTAACATGTCTGTTAAACACCCAAGGTTCAGTACATTATCCGAATTTGCATTTATACAAAAAAACAAGTAAAAATACAAAACCCAGTTCGCTTCTTGCCGACACCGCAAACACGAACGACGCTTTCGTTCTCTGAGCGTTTCGGTTTCGTTTTCATCAGACGCCCCACCTGCGGGGTATCAGGAGCATTGGGAGGGGTGGGTGCTGGCTGCGATTACGGTATTACGGCTATTATTGTATGTACATTGCTTATGGGGGCAGAGGAGGGTGGAAGGATAAAATTTGACCAACTGCGGGGGTAAAATTTGGGGTGAGGTTGCAGAGGTCTTTTTTGGCCAATTTTACAGCCGCTGAATCGTGGAACGACACTGGGCATCATCTCCGGGTGTCAGGGAGCCATTGCCAATCTCCCGGGAGAGGTGGGATGCTTGATTAGCTGTATAATTTTTGTTTATCTTTATTTGTCCGAAAGAGTGTCACGCCTGACGTCTGAGCTGGTAACCCTGTCGTGGTATTTATATACATTTAAAACAGGTATCACAAACTTAGAACATTTAAAATGCCCTTATCTTTAGATAAAACAAAAATAAATCGAGACATTTAATAGTTCTCTCATTTTGATGCTTCTCTGCTGATGTGCTACTTCCCAAAATTTTCTGCTGTTACAATATAGCATTTAATGAGCCAGTCCAGTTAATCAGCAAATACTTGGTATTTGTTTTTACAAACTACAAGTCTCAAAATTATCTTAATTTACAGACTTTGCGGAAAACCTACAAGCACAAGGAGGTCCAAAGCCTTCAGACAGTATGAACAGCAACTTTGTCATTCCACATAGAAGTATTTGCGCCAAAGCCTTTGGACAGGATGAAGAATACTTCCGTATGCAATTACAAAGCTAACTGAAGTGTGAGATCAAGACACTCTAAGCAGAGGAAAAGTTTATCCATGAAAAAAAACAAAATAGTGTGATTACTTAGACTTCATTTGATTTCTATGTGGAATACAAACAGAAATAAGGAGGTATCTAGATTATTCTGAATTTGCTCAATTTAAAACTTATTTTGTATGAGGTGGAATGATCACAATATATAGCTGAAGGAATAAGGAAAAAAAAAAGACTTTTTTTATTTTACACTTTTATTATTGATGCAGAAGCCAAATCAGAATCTCAGCTTCTGGAAGAACCACTTATTCTTGCCCGTCTTGTACCTGTGGGGGGAGAGAGAGAGATAGTGTTAAAGATGGGTGACAGATGAGACACTACATTCAGCTCAGCACAGGGACATGGGTAAGGCCCAGAATAAGTTCCACAAAATGCCACCCCTCCACCCAACCGAAGCGTCCATTTCAGACAGTTTTAAGACTTGTAATTCGGGCATTATTTTCCCAGCCCCAGTCTAAAGGCTCTTTCACACCATGGGAACTTTTTCCCGGAACCAGAAACTTCTGTCGCATTCTCACTGCAGAAACTTGATCCAATTGTAGTTCCTAAGAGGCGGTGTTCTGGAACCTTTTTTAGTCCCTACCCCTGACTAGGTACTGTTCGATTAACCACCAATCACTGGTGTAGAGCCTTTGGCTATAAACTTGCTGACTAACCACAAGCACTGGCACTAACTTAGAAGTAATGCAAGTGTGGGAAAAAGACAAGTATATAGCAAAAACTGAGCAAACTGATTTATGATTGATTTTTTATCTTAATTAAATGCATCAATATACACCTCTTGCTTATGTCTCCATATTTCTGCATCGGAAAAGTAGACTGAAAACTAATCGAATTTACGCTCCGGAGCAAAATGACAGGGGGCGGCATGGTGGTGCAATGGTTAGCACTGTTGCCTCACACCTCTGGGACCCGGGTTCCGGTCTCCGCCTGGGTTACGTGTGTGGAGTTTGCATGTTCTCCCCGTGTCATCGTGGGGTTTCCTCCGGGTACTCCGGTTTCCCCCCACAGTCCAAAAACATGCTGAGACTGATTGGAGTTGCCAAATTGCCCGTAGGTGTGCATCTGCAAGTTACTGGCGTGTGAGTGTGCCCTGCGATGGGCTGGCCCCCCATCCAGGGTTGTTCCCTGCCTCGTGCCCGTTGCATCTGGGATAGGCTCCGGACCCCTCCCCCAAGCCAGTAGGATAAACAGTTTGGAAAATGGATGGATCAAAATGACATTTTTTATTTTCAATTGAATAAAATCTACTGAGCAAAATTAGGTTATTTCCTTCTTTAGATTAATAAAGATTTAATAATGAATCAAACATGTCACAGATCATAAAAAAAGGTCTGTCCCATTTTTCAAACCAAGTAACCACTAACAAACACCTTTTTCATCGTTCACTGCTATTGGGTATAGTTATGTATAAAATCAGGTGTGAAGTTTACCCTATGAGCTTTTTACATATCTTCCACAGTTATTTAATATGTAGGTCATAGTTCCTGTTATGTGGTGGGAATACGTGAAAGTTGCCAGGAGTTAGAAACCAGTAACCAGATTTTGAAAACTTTGGTAGGAAAGCACCCAACACTAGTACCCCCATCAATTCTTCTTACCTCTCCTCAAATTTGACTTTGGCCTCCCGCCTGGCCTTGCGTTTTAGGGCAGGATCCCTGAAGATGTCCTTATTGACGACAGTTTTGTCAAAGGGAATATCTACAGAGTACCTACATTTCAGAATGAAGAGCGACAAGTTGTTAGGTTATAGTATGAAGAACATTTGAGAAATTATCGAAGAATGACATCTCGCTAACATTATACTGACCTACTCACTAGCACAGAATAATAAATAAATCCCAGGTCATAATTTACTTTTAAAAACAAATGTGAAACATTTACCACAACAAAGTATAAAAAGCTGAAATGAGGCTACATTTTTCATTACATTTACAATACATGCAAATCACACATTAAAGAATCAGTCCACTGCAAGTAAATAAAGACCTAATTAACATCACAGACAGCCTAGAGAGATTCCCTGGCATTATAATTACACCCTGCAGCACAGATGTTTTAGACCTAAAAAGCAAGAGTGGCATTTTCCAGTGAATAACAAAGCTAAATTAATTCTTACAAACATTTGAAATATACAGGAACACTGACCATCGACCTCTAATAGAAAACAATCTTGCCTTTAAAGTAGAAAAACAAAAACGACACATTTTACTCACTATATGAGAAAATTTAAACTATCATTGAGGAGGTAATGTGTCCACTGCCTGTACATTGCAGTAATGTGAAAACAAAAGCAGATAACCCGAGGACACACGTGCTAAAGCACTGGCTTATAACCACCAGCCCGGAGTCTCCATTCCATGCACCGACCTGGTGGGCATCAGATGGTTGTAGTTGAACACCTTCACGAAAGCCTTCATCTTGGACCTCTTGGCAACCTTCTTCTTGCTCATCTTCGTGGTGACTTTGCGGGGATAACGATCAATGCCAGACACCAAGGCATGGCTGTACTGGCGGTCCGCGGTGCCGTCATCGATATTCTGCCAGAGACGGCGAGAGCAACAACAGCAACAAGAGTGATTTCCTGACACAAAATAAACCTTCAGACCTTCAGTAGAACACGGCGTGAGAAGGTATGTCCTGTATTTACCTTCACGATGACCGCCTTGCGACCAGCGTAGCGCCCAGCCAACACCATCACCACCTTCCCGGGTTTCATGAACTTGCCCATTTCTGTGCAAACAGATCACTGGTCAAATTCGCCTGGCAGCAACTTGGTTACAAGGATGTCAACTGTAACTATACGCATAGGGGCTGTGAAATGAAGGCTGCAAATACACTTACGACAATGCTAAAAAATACAGGAAGTGGTGTAACTACCAAACTGGCGGAGCCCTCAGATTAATATATTGCGTTTTACTATAATATAGCTAGTGAAACACGCATTCAAATACCCAACTTCACTATCTAGTGTCTCGTTACTTATTGTTCTGTTGAATGGTTGTTTTGAAAAACACCCGCAACAAAATTAGAGTAACTCAGAAGTACATCGACACTTTAGCTATTCAAACAAGAGAAACCACTAAATAAATAAACCAATAAATTCTTACCAACACCACACGTCCAACCAACTTAGGTAAGTCAAACAGTTTAAATTAATCACACGACACGACCATTTGGTTAAATCCTATAGTGTATATGCGAGGGAACATGAGCGGATAATATGAGGATTTACTTTACCAATTCAGCAAAACTAATAACAATGGACGTAAGCAAATGTTGCTGGACGTGCACGCAACAATTAGAGACTAGAATAAGATCGCTATTTATAGGTATTTTCAACGATGGTGAACGATTACTTTGCGGGGCAGAATACTCACTAGTAGTGCTCAATGGCTGCCGCTAACAGGAAAGGAAGTAGAAACATTTCGCATAACCTTTCACCCCTATGCAGAAACGCAACTTCCGGGTAACGGGTTTAACCTGACGCTACTTCCTTTTGAAAAACCTTTATTTTGATGTCTTGTATAGCCAGAAGTTTCTATGATATTACTTCTATACCATTTTAGCTTAGCTTAACAAGGTGAACGGCTAGATTTTTCTATTCTTAAAGATCTCACTTTATCGTTAACCCTATGTACACTTAGTGTAGCGCTTCTTAGTGACTTAATATGAAGGTAACACCTATTGTTGCACAAATCATCTCAATCAATTAAAATGTAGTAGCAGCGACGGTAGCAACATCCTTAGACCTAGGCTAGTGGTCGTCGTTATGTCCTGTGAGCCATATGAGGACAGTTATGGCAGACTAGCCCTGAAGAGACCTAGTGATATGTTGAGCATGCAGGTTTGCCAACTTTGCTCAGCTGGCCGGAGTGAGATTTTCAATTCGAGACTAGTCTCCACATACATTTACATGTACGAGTGTGATTACCTTGTAAATGGTTTGTAGGGTATGTAAACTGCCACAACGCTGTGGGAGCACGTACTCCATTATGATGGATTGTATTCTGATAAACAACTTGTACTTTTAGATTAGAACAAGAGTCACATGACTTACTAGAAATCATAAGGCAAAACAATAGAAATGACTAATACCACAGAATAGAAAAACATACTCAGCACAAAACTTGGAACATTTATGCAATCAGTACAAATTAAAACCTCTCTGTAACCCTCAGAGGTCATCAGGGCACCGAACAGGCCTTCTTCTGCTATAGCACTTTGGAGCCTGCACGTAAGCTGTTTCTAGGGCAACTCCAAGGCCTTGCATAGCATCGAATGTAGAAACGAGAAGGGCGAGCAGCAAAGCGGAAAAAAACACCAATGTTGAGTTTGGTCCAAGAACATTGGGGTGGACATGATGGGGAGGATAGGCATTGTCCTTGAAAACATGGAACACGACCGGATGAGACCGCAAAAACATCTCCGTTCCCAGGGATGAGGACAAAAAACTCGGGACACCTGTAATGGTTGGATGGCTACCAAATTAAGGAGGGGGGTTCAGCCCAAAAGGGCTATAAGAAGGAATGTTAACTTACTGTTTTTTGAGCAATCCTGGGTACATGCTGACATTTTGTGTGTATGACAGTTGCTCCCTGTACAGAGAAAATAAACACCTGTATGATTGCACTCCTGCGACTCTCGTGAGTGAATCCCTGCCCATAAAACGGACCCGGCGGAGTTAGTTCAATTTACAACTCCCAACAACGCCTTTGACTTAGCTATAGATTTTACATCTATAATGGAAAAATGTAGATTTGCTGTAAAAATGTATTGCGTGAGAGTTTGAATGCATGTCGCGCCAGATGCATGAGAGTTTGCAACATTGTATAACGTATTAATAAAAAGATTTGCATTTAACCTTTTGTTATGGACAATTTATCATGTAAGGCATACCCATACAGTACTTTATTTTAGTTTACAGTGCATTTGAGTAGTATTTACTTTTACACACGCTAAAAGAGTAACTAGATCATTCACAGGTTTATATTTTATACTGAGAAAAAAACGTTCACAGAGCAGGATAGATTTTACAGATTTGGTCATATTCCACTGTTCTGATTACAAAGCTTCATGTGAAATAACTTCTGTAAAAGGGAATGATGCACATATTCTTGGGTAAGCAAGATACAACATATGCTGTAAATACCCAAAGCACAGTGTCATAAAACCAAGGAGCGTATGCTTCAACACTAGAGATGAAACCTCTATATAGTAGAAAGAGATAATTAAATGCCCTTACTAAAAAAGGTACCTAGTGAAATAGCAATTTTCATCAAGTTTGACAAAATCAGCTGAGTCAAGCCTTGCATTTTCATGAATTACTTTTGACGCAACTACTGATCTACATTAGAATAACCAGGAGTGCTATTTAAACATTTTCATCACTTAAACCAAAAAGAATGTTTCAACAGTTGAAAAAGAAAAAAAATCCTCACTCTGCAGTTCTCAAGGATAAGAACTAGCCTTAGATTATGCTTTACGAACTCGGCCAATGAATAACCAGCTTTGGAAATGTTACAGCATATACCATTGGTACATTCAGATTCACTTACTGATATGTAAATAATGATTCACAAGTCCCAGAAAGACTTTCCTTTAAACTTCAATATGAAAAGAACCAGCGGCAACCCCAAATCAACTTAAATATTGAAATACGATTATAGCAACATTCAGTTTTCGACCATTCCACAGAATCAGTACAGCCCTGGTTTCCCTGGATTTGAATTTACATCTGCTCAAAGACACACACTGATTATTTAATAAAAGTATATATGCCATGGACCTCATAAAACGGAAGCTATAAAGTCAACACTTAAAAGCTGACATGCTGAAACTGCTCATTTTCCAGATAGCTTTTATTCCAGGGATCTCCAACTCCGGTCCTGGAGAGCTACTATCCAGTCGGTTTTCTGTCCCACTTGGCTTCTGATGAGCCACACCTGCTCCTGGTATTTACCTGAGAACAGGTGTGGCTCATCAGAAGCCAGGTAGGATAGAAAAGCTACTGGACGGTAGCTCTCCAGGACCGGAGTTGGAAACCCCTGTTTCATACATTCAGAATGCAAGTATGTACAAGTTTGTTTTTTTCCCCCATCTCCTGAGATTATGCCTACAGATGGAGATCTTGTGGGGGTTCTTAAAGCAGTCCCATCATTGTCTACGTACTCCATGAAATAAACTTGGGTTAAACATCAATAAATTAATGACACACACACATTAGACTAGATCAGGATCCCCCAAATCCAGGCATGGAGGGCGAGTCTGCAACAGTTTGCAAATTTCTGTGCTCAAACACGCCTTATTCAGCTCACCAGCTAATCGCCAGGTTTAATAGCAGTGCCTGAGCAGGGAGGTCTGCAAACTGTGTTGCAGACCAGCCCTCCTGGAACGGGACCAGGCAACCCTGGGCTAGATGTACAACAGATTTAGAGGAAATGATATACAGGTAGTGGTCTATTCTCCGTAAGGTCTCACAATGACCTTACATCACAGCAATGTAATGGCAAATTCTCACCGCTAAATGTCATGTTTTTTTTTTCAATTTTTGTTCAGTTCATGGGGACAAAGTGTGACCAATATCGATTCATATGTAAAAATAGCAGTATGCTTTTCAGTGCAACTATGCAAGTGTGTCACACATCTTGCTTTAGCACGAAATTTTTAAATCATGGAGAATAGTACATGTTTGGCGAGAGTAATGCATGGACAATTGGCTTTTTGGCCTTAACGATAACCATGCACCAGTTACCTTGCATGGGATTCACTGAACTTTGGTTGGCAGCATGCAGCGAAATTTATGCAAAACGTTGCACTTCAAGGAAACGACCACTGGCATTATAAAGAGCACTGGTTCTTTTGGAATGTTGCAAGAGGGCTACATGGAGCCCAGGGATTTTAGAGCTTATTCAGAGCCCTTTAAAATGAGTCTAACATAAGACACTACACTAGGTGCCTCTACTCCTCCTAAACAGGGAGCCAACCCATAATCAGACACCATCGGAAAATGGGGTTCATTCACCTTTATGCAGCAGGGGAGTTCATAAAGATTAACATTCCAGTGATGCACTTGCCCTGATTAGAGAAATCACTCTGAGTTTAAAAAGCATCTTTAATGTTTTTGAGCTGTCGGACAGCCAAGTCCACGGGAAGGCTGAATTTCAGGTGGCTGAGGCGGCCCAGGATGCGGAGGGCGCCTTCGAAGCCTGTCTGGATCATGTAGCTCCAGGGCTGGTAGTGCGAATTGACCAATGTGCTGGACTTACAAAGGAGGTTGACCCAGGAGACCAGCCGCTGTTCATTGAGCGCCATGCACACAAGTGCCTTGAACTCGGAATCGGCGCTCCTCTTAAAGGGGTGGTGCTCCTGCAGCACAGAGTGCACAGCCCACAGCAGAGACTGCTTGGGCGTGACGGTCACCGGGCCAGCCCCGACGGGCAAGCTGAACGACTGCGAGAGCTGCCGGGCAGGGGATTCCACGAAAGCCTGGCCGTTTTTGGAATGGTAGTACTTGACAAAGAGCTCCCAGGGGTGCAAATCCTGAGGAGCGGGGCTGAAAGGCAACAAGCAGGCAATGGGAGCCAGCACCAGGCTCATGCCTTGAGACGGGGAGTAGAGGCCGTGGGCTAGTAGGTCACGTAGCGCCAAAGCCAGCTCCTTGCGGACGGTAACTGTCAACTGGTCGCGGGACCCGCAGGGGGCGCCGCTGTTGTAACCAACCACATGTTCTTCGGCGGCCGGCCCGCCGAGAGCTTGCTGCCGCACCCGGTCAACAGCGGCCTCAAGACGCTGCACCAGGGGCCCGTAGTCCTGGCCTCCGTCACCCTGGGACCACACCGTCTGGGGAACGTGTCCGGCGGCACACCCGAACTGACTGACGGCGAAGATCTGCAGCACCGCCACAGCACGCTGGATCAGCTGCAGGCCCGTGTCACGCATCTTCTGGGCCTGCTCAGCCTCCACTGGGAGGAGGAGACGGGGAACAGCAGAGCAGTGAGGACACAGAGCGGAGGTGGTCACTGAAATGCCATAACCATGGCTACAGCAGAAGCTCAATCGCATTTTCCAGCAAAGCTGGCAGATGTGCCGCTTCAACTAGGCTAGAACACAGGCAAGGTGGAGCCAAACTGACCTTTCCTCCTTCCAGCCATGCCTCGCACGTTAGAACCAGATAAACCGGCTGGTCTGTTCTGATCGTTCTCAGATAGAAGGGGATTTCCAACCTCATCTGAGCAGGAAAATAAGGAAACACTCAAGAACAACACTCAGCACACAGGAGGACAGGATATCTATTTATGACTGAAGAGACATAATATATCTTTAGCTGTAATTATACAAGATAAAAACTTCACGCATCACTGGTGAAGAAGTAACTCACTAAGCTGCAGGAGGTATGGTTGATTCTAGATTAAATCCTCCCAGAAAAGAATGACTGGTAACTAGGAACTTGTCACGCGACGTGAGAAATATCCAGATGTAGGCAGACGGCACCTTGTATGAAATTGATGAACATCTCCAGGTCCCGAATCTGGGTCTTGAGCTGGTCCACCAGCTGCTCTTTGACACGGGCGGGGTTTACAATCTGGGAGATAGCGGCATCCACCCTCTGCCTGAGCTCTTCTGGGCTCAGATTCCCGATGTCCTCATTCAGGTTCACATCAAGCTTCTTGATCAGCTCGTCAATTATCGCCTGCAGAGTCAACAGCGCGACTTGTAATGGGTGGATTTTCTTCTACAAAACTGCAGCGTCGTTCTGATGGCGTCAGGTCCTCAGGATGTGGGCGCTTACCTTCTGCCTCTCCATGACCACTGACTGGGGCAGGGAGTCGTAGCTGCCCTCCTGGTAGGCAAACCTCTCCAGGTCGTCCAGCTGAGTCTTCAGCTGGATGATCAGCTCCTTCTGCTTCCTCCTCTGGGCCTCCAGACGTTCCCTCTTCTCCCTCTCACTCTGAGTAAGGCGAGAACACAGAGTGAGCATGCAGTTAGGGTCGGAGCAACCTACTGGCAAATCAGGGGTGCCGGGGGGAAAAACGCCAAAATTAAGAACAGGAAAATGAAAACAACACACAGGTATTTCATTATTGCAGCTAGTTAGTCTGATTTTATTTAAATGAAAAGAACCTAACGGTAACACTTTACTTAAAGCGCTAAGCATTATAGATTCCTTTGTAATACATTAAAAAGCATTTATAAAGTATTATAGACACAACTATAACTATTTATTGAAAAGGCATAGCACGTTATATTCACGTTTATTATTCATTATGGATGCTCTCTTCTATAATGCACTATAAATACCTTCATAATGCATTACAATGGTTTATACTAACCATTGTAATGCATTATGAAGGTATCAGGAGCCAGATACCCTGTGCTACTGAAATGCTGTTAGTACAAGTGAGCTGACAAAATTAGTTTTTTGCTGCTCTGTATTGTGAAGGTTATAATTTCAGCATGCAGTCGACGTGTATGGGAAAATGCATAGAGCAGGGCTATTCAACTCAGGCGCTCGATTCCAAATCCAGGCCTTGTTTTCAGTTCTCCCAGGTAGTTAGTTTAATAATTGCTGATTCTGACTGGTCAGAGGCTTCACACCTGGCTTCACAGGTGAAGGAAGGCTGGAAAACCAGCAGGGCTTAGCCCTTGAGGACTGAGTTGAATAGCCCTGGCATAGACCATACAGAGGAAATTGTTTTTAAGCACTATCAAAGAACGTCTCCTTTTCAATAGTTATAGCCATCAGTTTTGACCTTAATATTCTTCACTGCTAGTTTCAGGTCAGGATAATAACGCAGTTTTTAACTGACATCAGATTTTAATTTTGAATGCACCTGAGAAATCTCAAAATGTGTAGAGGACCATCTGATTTTTGATGAGAACCATATCATTTTCAAAATGTTTCATTTACAGTCCAGTGTATACTACATTGCCAAGCCGAACTTAAGTGCTTCACTGCTTTGATGTTTGTATTCATATATTTTATTTATGCAACAAATTTTGCCTTATATGTTGTACTTTTTTTTGTATTTTGTTTTGAATACACAATGTCATGGAGAAGAATCTTGTGTTGTATGGGGGGAATATGTGAGGGTTTATGTATTTATATTGTTGTGTTTAGAGGCAGGATGGGGGTGGTTCAGCAGAATCCGGCCTGGGGCGCCAGAATACCCAGGGCCGTCCCTGGTTAGGCTAACCGGCATCACTAAATTGCTCAGAGTGTATCAGCTTATGTGCCCTGTGATGAACTAGCATCCCATCCAGGGTGCACCCCTAGCCGTATACTCTGGGCT
Source organism: Pollimyrus isidori (assembly GCA_019775955.2). Classification (NCBI taxonomy): domain Eukaryota; kingdom Metazoa; phylum Chordata; class Actinopteri; order Osteoglossiformes; family Mormyridae; genus Pollimyrus; species Pollimyrus isidori. Next base: position 13,181,584 of record JABFDZ020000049.1, on the reverse strand, counting down.
GCAGGGAAGGGTTCCTGGGCCATGTGATGATAACCAGGATGAGAAGTTAGAAAACTGATGAATGAAAGTATCTGGGGCCTGTATCACGAAGTGGGATTTCTTGCTTTGGCCAGTAACTTGTCAGATTTAAGGCACCCCAGGTTAAATAGACTTTATTTTACGTTTAGCGTTAAATCCGACAAGTCATCTGCTCAATGATACAGGCTCCGGGTGATGTAATGAATAAATAAGGGAACTTCTTGCTGTATAAAGCGAACAGAAAGCTAATATGAATTTCTTAACACTGTCTAGATAAAACGAACAAAGTGAATCCTAAAGCACAATCATACTCACCAGGCCCTCCTTACAATGTTTGCACATGAGAAAGAAACAACAATTTAGTTACAGCAGAATTCCAAACATATTTAACTGAGATTGAGATAAAGAGATAAACAGGACAAAGCACCTTACCACAGGCAAAAAAGGAACACCCACTAATCCTTATCCAAATAACTCTTGTGAAATATTCGAGGTCAGTATAATTTGACTGGGCTTATTCATAACCGTACATTACATTTACTGGCACCCTCCTAATGAGTTAATGTTTCTTTCAGTGAAATAAGAGGTTATATAAATAATACAGTTATCGGTTACATTTAAAAGTTCAGAATTTGCTCATGTGTTATTCGGTAATGTGAGGACCATTTATTCCTGAGTACCTTACAGCGTAGTGATTTTAGGGAGCAGTGAAGTGCACGGTGCTGCAGTGATGTACAGTGCCGAGGCTCACCGCGTTCTCCAGCAGCTGGGCGTCCCGGGCGCCGCAGCCCAGGACGTGGGGGCAGCCCCTGAAGGCGAACTCCTCCAGCTCCAGCAGCATCTTCTCCTTCTCCTCGCTCTGCGCGTGCACGATCTGCTTCAGCCTGAACTGCACCTGGGCGAAATGCGACGTGAGCGCCAGCAGCGACGAGTTTAGCTGATCCTGCTCTTCCTCCAGCTTCCGCAGCCTCGTCGCCATCTCCGCGACGCCCGTGGACGCGGAGCCTTTTCGGGCCGGTTCCGGCCCGGGCTCCCGTTCCCCCGGGTCCTCCTCTTCAGGGCTGGCTACGGCTCCCACCGGCGCCCATCGCTCGCCGGCACCGGCCAGTGCCGCTTCGCTGTCTGAGGCTGATAGCTCTTCTGTCGACATGCTGCGTCAAACGAAGCCGACAGTATAAACAAACGATTTAAGTGTTCCTGTTTAAGCTGCACTCTTGGTTAATTTAGGTAAACCTACTTGAACAATGCTTTAAATAAATATATATACATATATATACATCCACTATTGAGGAGCACTACGCCATCTTGGAGGAAGTGTGACGATGAATAAAGGTTGTCAGTGACGTCATGTTTAAACAAACGCCGCGTGCCCCCTGCCCAGGCCCACATGGCGTTCACCGTGCTGTTTACGCTGGGTTTTTTTTATGTATTTTAAGGCGAACGTCCAAAGCACATACGTGCCGTGTGCTAAACTGTTCTCAAATCCAAATATTTTTTACTACACTGACGCGCCGGCTGTAGCACACAGCACAATTCAATGGCACACTATCCTTGGTTGTTCGCTGCTGTAGGCTCTAGATCCCCCAGTGAGATAGGTTCACCGTTAGAACATATATATCGGATGAGAGCAAAATTTACCGAAGAAAGAAAATGTGTGCGGTGTGTCTTTAGTAATCTGCAGGATGAAAAAGAAGACTCCCCTTTACTTTGTTTATAAATTTAAAGTATGTGTGATTCTCGTAAACAACCGATTCGTTATATTGACAAGTATTTATAATTGAGCACAACACAGATACACTTAGATTAATATTCGATATGCTTCCATTATGTCAGTGTTTTAATGGATGATTTATTTATATTTTGAATTGAGATTTAAACTGGTACAACCAAACCTATAAGGTCATTAACGCAGCTAGATCAATGTGTCTCATGCTACTTTTACATTAAGCTTTTTCATAAAAAGTAGATTACTAAAGTAATTGTGTACGTTGTCCATGAATTTTATTTTGATACGAAACAACAGTGGCAATAAAAACAGTAATCACAATAATTATGTGCTATTCATTTCAATGAAAGGCCCATATTATTCTTCACTTAGTAAACTACTTTTACCGAAATTGCGCTTAGCCCGTGAAAGTAACAGAGCTGAGCTTGGTGCCATATTGAAGGGCTTTCTTAGCCGGACGGAATGACATATTGTTTGTCTTTGTGCACCTTATGGATTCCGTGCAATTCCCTCTCAAATTTTTTTATTATTGTATGTTTATTCTTCCGTGATTTTCGGCAATTAATGTGGGTCGTACCGTAGCGTGCAGCCAGGCAAACTCTATATCAAAAGTGAGTCCTTGGTGGTGTGAGGTGTGATATTACTTTTCTGAGTAGCTCGCGTTACCATGGCGACATTTATTCACGATAAAACACACTTAAAATCCCATAGGAATGCATTGAATGCTAACTTTTACCTAGCATTAGCCTGCCTCTGACTAACCGAGTGAATAACAATAAGAAACATACTTTTTTCATGGGAGTGAATGGGCCATAGACTTCAATGTATTTTTGTCGAAGTTTTGCCACTTATCCAATGCTTATGCCACAGCAACATAACTTGGTATGTAACCTTAGACCTCATCACCCAACACCTTAAGACCACTATCTTGACCCGCACTCGTCTTTCATCTCTCGTTCTCTCGCATTCTCTCGAATTAGCCCATCTCAAAATTTCTTCAGGAATTTTCATTTCTAGTTTTACCTTAAATTTGATTCTTGTTTTACTTTTCTGTTAAATATAAAGGCACATACTGTTTTTCAATACAAAGTGAAAAATCTGTATAAACGTTTTAAAAACTTGCATACAGCTTCAGTTGCATGTGAGCAGTGTTACTACCTTTATCTGGCATCAGCATAACGTAATGGATTCACATCATTTACATTTGAGATTATTACTACACTGTAAATTTTGATTGTCTGCCACATGGATTGAACCCGGAGGAAAATAAGATTACCCTAAAAAATAAAAATCAACTATATCTTTACCCAAGCACACTTAGCAACTGTAGAGACAAAGCAGGCTTCATGTCATCATCAATTCAGTTGCTTAACAAGTAGCTGTCAATAATACACTATGAAACCATACAAAATACCAAAAATCAAACCCTTTTGAATATTTACCATGCCCCAATCAAACAATAACAATTCTGTTTCAGGTAATTAAGTCATGTGTAGCACATTCGTCAGTGTGTGACGGACTGATCAGTGCAAGCAAAAAATCTCAACACAGCATCACAAATGAACAAAAGGTTTTCGCTTTGTAATAAATTGATCCCGGCTGTCCCATCTGTGCTCCGCCTTCTTGGTGCAGGATCCACCGACAAGATCACAAGTGTAGCCGCTTGGACAACAGTGCTGCATATCGCTGCAGCATACAGCCTGAGAAGCAATGAGAGTGCAGGTAAGGAACAGGGATATTGTCACCTGTGAACCGATTGTAAAATATACCCTTAACTGGAAAGATATCATTTTGTATAAAGCTACCTTTAAACTAAGGCTGGCATCTGGGCTGAACACTGATGTGAATATATCTAAGAATGTCTACAATCACATTGTTACCCATCCATTTTCTGTACCCACTTGTTATACTGTTCAGTGCTGCAGGGGGTTTGGAACCTATAGGTACAAGGTAGGGAAAAACCCCGGATGGGGTAGGGCACACTGACACCTACTGGCAATTTGGCAACTCTAATTCACCTTGAGATGTTTTTTTTTTGGGGGGGGGGGGGGGGGAAACCAAATTTTAACATTTGGGGGGGGGCTAAAAAAATGGACCCGGGAAAGTATGGTAAAATTGAA
>JABFDZ020000049.1:13154127-13168619 GCA_019775955.2 Pollimyrus isidori | reverse complement strand
TGGAGTTCAGGAGATTGTCTTGACCAGGACCACACCCCTAAATGCATCGAAGCAACTGCCATGTGATTGGTTGATTACATTAATGAGAAATTGAACGGGTATTCCTAATAATCCTTTAGGTGAGTGTGTATACTGTTCTGATTAACGTTATTTAGGTTATTTATATATTTGTGTGCATAATGTATTCATATTTGAGACTAAATTACGGCATTGAAACATATGTCTATGTCATTATATTAAGAAATTACACATTCTAAATATTTTGCTTAGGTTGATACACTACAAAAAATGCAATGTTATCAATACTAGACAGAACATTAAGTACTGTACCATTTTCACATTAAATGGACAAAAGCACTCAGATTAATTGTTAAATGCTTTAATCTTTTAACATTTTTAATAAGAACAAGCATAAAATACTTCAAAGTCCACACACAAAAAAGGTATCTTGAGAGGGAACCGGGTGGTATTTGTTAGGTCAAGCATACAGGACAGTTTTACTTTTCGTTGCCAGCGTATGGCGAACTACACCACACCTTCTTATCATACAAAACAGTAACATAAATTATACAAAAATATCAAACAATGCCTTCATCCAAGTCACAGAACCACCTGAAACATTCCATATTTGTCCAATTTTGCCCCCTGGTGGAGAATTTTGACGAAGTATTACCTCCTCATAAATCGCTCAATATTTTGCTGAGCGACGAGACACCAGTGATTTAACCACAAAGGACAAAAAAGACAAAAAAAAAAACACCCCTTATAAAATATATACAACTATCCCTGTGAATTTTTATAATTGTGTTACATTTATGGATAAAAAGTTTGTCATTGTCAAAATATTTGAACTTCCTTGTGGAGTGGCAACTCCATGAAGTAATGGTTGCTTACAGTGTCTAGATAATGGCAAAAAAATAACCTATTTCCGTGTGCAGGCTGGAACAGGCACGTATTTCTGTTTTAATCTGCATGGAAAAAATGTTTGTGTGTGACCGGGGAGGAAAATGATTGGCTGTAGTACCAGTGGCTGGAAAGTAAGGCACCAAAATGCAGATGGGAAGTTTACTGGTGAAAAAGGTTCATTCATATCGGGTCTCCAGTCAGATAGATGGCATAGGGTGGTAATTTGGCACTGTTAGGGTGGATTAAAGCCTTTCCCCTTTTGCTGAATGGGATATCAAGACAGACTATATCTAAAAAATAAAAAATAAAAAGTAAAACCTCTTCTTGAACAATAAAACAGTTCTATTTACCACAGATAAGAGAAAAGTGCCTACATTTTTATTATGCGTTATCTTACGCAGCGACAAAAGTCAAGCAATCCGCAGTCAAACACTTTCCTTTGGCGTTGTTCTACAGCTGAATTCAGCGACAGCTGGACAGAATTACAAGTGACGTAGCCAGGAGGTCACCATTCTACACAGTCCTGCACAGGTGCTGTGACAAGGTCGACACCTGCACATGTTGCGGGAGTATTGCCCGGGCGGTGACAAATGTTTCCCCTTCTCATTTCTCAACAGTTTCTTAAAAAAAAAAAATAGAATCACAACTGCTGATGGTGAGAAGGAGTTAAAAAAAAGTACATATAAGAGGAATTGTGAAATGGTTTACCTGCCGCAGTGAATCTAGAGAGAGAGGACTCAAAAAGACCATGATCGCTATAGCTGCATGAGAATCCACAACGCACATGGCTTTTCGGGAGCTGACAGAAACCAAACAGAGACTCACTTATATTTGTGCAAATAGCAACGGCTCGAAAAGATTTAATTCAAGGAACCAAACCTACAGCTTTACTCCATACCTGCTTCTGCCTCACAGTGGTTACAGTACTACAGTGCAGTCAAAGCAGAAACTTTACTGTAACGTGAAAATACTTGGCCTCCACGATACCTTATTAAAGGATATGTGGCCTGTGTAAAACTACTGCTGGTTTTACAAACTGACCCATTATTCCAGGCCAGTAATGTTGAAAAGGCAGTCCTATACATACACTACATCAGTGTTTCCTAATCCGGCCCTTGAGGACCCCCAAACAGTTTTTGTTTTCCTGGGAGCTGGGAAGGAGCAGACAGTCTAGAGGTTCCTGAGGGCCTGGTTGGGAAACATTGTGCTATATGGCCAAATGCATGTGGGTGCCATCATGTCCAACCAATCTCTGTGTTTCTGGGAAGGCTTTCTATTTGTTATTGGCAGACTGCTGGTGGATTTTCCTGCCTATCAGGTTAGGTATCAATGTTAGATGATCAGCTCCCTTTCTGTGAGCTTGTCACGCCCAAAACTTAACAAGTTAACTTGCCCCCAGACATTTTCACCTACACAGTCAAGTTATTTGTAGGTGACCAGGGCAGCTCAATCAGAGCAGAACTATGGTGAATATGTGCTGGGCAAAATCTGGCCTAGGGCACATGAACACCCAGGACCAGTCCTGACAAAAGCTTATTTTAAAATGTATGCTTTTTTTAACTAGTAAACCATACAAATTTAATTGAGCTGTATGTGCTTATATTTTTATTTCAGCCAAGTACTCATTTTCGAGACAAACGATTTAAATTTCTGGTTGTAATCTAAATAATTGTGTTCAAGACCTTGCATGCTTCTGGTCAGTATTCATTGGTTGTTTCATTGGAGTTTGACACCCCACAGTCCTTTGTAAAAAACAAACTGAGGAACACGATTTTTGGGGGATGAAGTGCCATAAACAATTCAGAAGGAATTTAAGACTGCTTGGCAATTTATGCATTTTGGCATTTCAATTTTGTAACATTAACCGTGCAACAGAAAAGTACAATATTTTTCCTCATTTAAAATTAATGAACAAATCCTGTGTTTAACATCTTTATATTTCAAATACTATCTAATCCAGAATCTATATATTTTAGCTGTACATCTTTCATGAGTGAGTAGGGGCGGACCTCACTCAGCTCTCAGCCCGAGGAGAGCAACTCGGGCTTCGGTATCAGCTCTTCTTCCACCGCCAGAACGGAGAGAGGAGCAGCAGTATGGGCAGTGCGCAGGTTACCAGCAAGATCCGTCCACCAAGACTGTAGGTATGTCGGAATAAAAATAATAATATGTAAACCTACATACGGTAGCCTACTGTACCTCGGGCTGACGAACCGTTGAAGTTCTGCGATGTTTTCTCGAGCGTCACAAATAGCGCGTGCGTTCGTTATTACGAACCATTGCAATTTACCCGAAGTTTTAATACAACAGGCTTCGTGGCAGACCGTTCGCAAGTACGAGACGTCCGTCAGTTGGACGTCGTTAAGCCGGGGACGGCTTGCACTACATCGGCGAATTGTTTCCTCTCATTAATAGTCTATTAGCATTTGGTCACAAGTATTTACTGATGACCGACTAGAGAAAGGCGGGCTTCGGGGGCTCACCGTTATGGTAAAGGGCCAAGCAGTTCTAGGTAAGCCTAGAATTCTTGAAGCAAAGGCATTGTCGGATAACTCAGCCCTCATGCAAAAACACAAAGCCAAAGATGACAGAACGAACGCTCTTTTTTTCTGGTTTGCTTTTTTTGGTCAGGCGCAAACCAGGCGGGGTGTACTAGTAAAACCAAAAACTGTACAACACACTTAACTGCAAATATGAGACTTTTTTTCTTACACCCTTCTGAATTTTGTATACTAAACATTTATTTCTTAAAAAAGTTGCATTCAAAAATGTAGAAATGCTGCTGAAAAAAAGTAATATTAGATGATTCAAAAGTAAGAGGATTAAATTGCAGTAGATACTCGATCTCTCTGCAGTCAGATTCGATTATAGAAAATTCAGAACACTTCAAATTCTTGAACTTCGAACTGTCATATATAAAATGTAATTACTATTGTTTTTATTGTGTGCATGCGTACCCAAAGGAATATTTCTGTTGTTCTTAAATGTATCAGCTAAGCAAAATAGGGTTCTGAGTGGCATATGCGGAGTGCGTTTCAGTCTTTTTACACCACTACACTTAATGATATTCCTGATTTTGTTCTTCATAATATTCCCCATTACTTTATTTGTAAGATAACTCCCCCGATAAATGAAAACCTAGGCATAGTACCAGTTTTAGTCCTGGCAAAGCCTCTCGCCTTAAAAGTCCGGGAGGAGACCCGACAGTACGATACATTTAGCCATTTCATCAAGGGTTTCACAGGAAAGGTTACTGCCAATAACCGAGGCAACGACTGGAACGAGACAGTTAAGTGGCCTTGTTTTAATGTTAAACTGAAGCCCCCCCCAGCTCAGCAAACAGGAAACGAAGGTTTTTTTCCCCTTACATGTGCGTGCTTTGATGCCACCAGTACTAGTAAAATAAAATTCAGTTGAACAAAAGATTGAGCAGACCTTCAGACCTCCGCAACACTTCCAAATGAAAGACCCCCCAGCAACATCAACCTGTTACTCAAAAAATAATTCACCGCACAGTCCAGTCTGATGAAGAGTCCACTTTGTTTAACCTGACCGGAAGTTCCTTTCTCTCTCTCCAGCTGCTCACGTCATTTAGCTCCCGTTTCAGAAAAAAAGAACCTAAAAAAAATGCAATCCTTAAAAAAAATTGATTATCTACACTCCTTCCTTCGTCTGCTTGCTGACAGAAAAAAAGTTTTATTTTTCTTTCCATAGGAATAAACACGTCTATTAGGCCTGCTGCTTGCTCCCAAAGTCAATACAAAATGTTTCACAAATGAGGTGAAGAGCAGGTTATGTTTTTTAAACAAACAAACAAACAAAAAAAAAAAAACGGTAGTGGCAGGTGATGAATTTCCGATTGAAAATGTTGCGTTACCTTCAAAAAGAGAGAAAGTAAAAAAAAAACGGCTCACATTTTGACAGACGCTTTGAATGAAAAATCGTTTTTTCTGTTTTATGTGCTGATTTCCTCTCATGTAACACGAACCCAAAGTGTAAATGCCAATGTTGCTCAAGGTTGGTGGCCACAGAAATGACGACAAACAAACAATTTGAAAGGCATCCAATATACAGGAGCGTGGTTAAGGTGATCAGTCCCCAGTATGAAGGACAATGACAATTAGAAAGGCAGGTTTTCAGATGTTGGTCCAGTTCACAGTTGTGCTTTGTGCCTTAGATTTAAGTGCGATTTTCTTTATTCTCCTTTGATCCACATTACAGACCATTTACAGCAAAGACTTCAATGACACAATCGAAGGGCACGAGGTTTGAGATGTTCCCAAGGGGATAACCGTAAACTTTTGCAAAATGGCTTCTGAAGGCCTTACTTGACGTTGAAGACCATGAGGGGCCTTTCCTCGCGCTTCTGCCACGGACTCTTCTTGTTCTCGCCTTCATCGTCCTTGTCGTCGCCTTCGATGTTCTCCTCGGGGCTAGTGACGGAGCCACGCCGGTTCTCACTGTCGGCGCTCCTCGAGCTGTTGCCCCGGCTGCGACCCGGCCGGGGGAAAGTGGCCCCTCTGGGTTCGGGAGCCTCGTCCAGAAGCGGAGTGAGGGAGTTGTCTTCTGGCGAGCACATCCCAGTGCGGCTGTCGCTGCTACTGGGCTCTGTGTCATCCATGCAGGCAAGCTTGGAGTACGCCTTGCCTCCATGAGCCTTCCTCTCCACGCCGCTGCTTCGTTCCTCCTTCACTCTACGGGGCTGCGGCCGGCCGTCACGCATCTCCAGCCTGGACTCTGAGCCACTGGCGCCACGTTCGTTTCCAAGCTCGATGTAGGAATGCCGCACCAGAGAATTAGACCGTCCATCCAGGGACACGAACCAGGCCCGAGGGTGGGGCTTCACCCCAAGCTCCAGCAGTTTCTTCTCCGTCAAAGCTTGCAGCTCGCCGTTCATCTGCGCCATAGTGGAGTCGTCGAACAGCACGGGAATACGAACGGAGCCCGACGGCTCCCCCTGCTGGCCGGCTATCTGCTGTTGCTGGCCCTGCTGCTGCTGGTGAGATGCTGCCTGCCGGGGCAGGGTGACGCTCACCTGGATCCCTTCTCGGTCATGCTGCTGTTGCTGTTGCTGCTCCAAAGCTTGCTCCACACCAGAGAAGTCCGTGGAGAGCTGCATGTAGTGAGCTGGGATGACCAAAGTTGGCACCACGCTCCGGTACATGCTTTCCTTCATTTGGTCCATGGAACTACAGAAGATGAGCTGCCCGGGTTGGGTGTTTAGGGAGGTGGGACGGACCATGGGTTCTGAAGCCTGCGACATGGAATACTCAGGGGGTCGGCCGTTATGACCGGGGTCCTGGTAGTGGCTACTGAAAGAAGGAGGAGAAGGGGGGTCGGAGGAGTAGCCCCGGTTATCGTTTGCGATGTGGAAATGATGTCTGTCATCTCGCCGTGGAGCGTCCAGGTTGTTGGTTTCAGTCGAGTGAGTCACCTTCATGGGGAAACTCTCCCCGTGTCGGGCGGCCACATCCACGTTGACCGTCGACTGACGCACCTTCTGGGTGGGGATGTGACGGAAGTATTCCTCCCGCGAGGAGAGGTCGGCTTTGCCAGCGTCCAGGTTGCCGTTGGAGGAGGCTGACTCCATATGTCCGCTGCTGATGAGGTTGAGGTGTGAGGTTGACGTGCCCTGGTCCTGCTTTAAGGCCTCCAGCGTGGAGGCGATGTGCATCTTACGATGTTGCTGCCTGGGCTTCAGACACCTTCTCCTAAAGGACGTGGGAAAAACAGCTCAATCCTAGAGACTCAGGTACATAGCCTGAGACTTTTAAGCTGGGGTAGCGAGGAATGAGGAACTCTAAGCAAGAGAAAACGTCAGAGCGGGGTTGGACAGTTCAGGTAAAGAAGGTAAAACTCCAGACCAAGATTTTGTTTCAACCCGCCACTTCAGTATAAAGTGTCACGGACACAGAGTACTAAACCGGTCGGTTGGAACATAGCACACTTTTTTTTTTTTACTTTTTGGACCTAAACTATCTGCTTGCTTGTGGGAGTTTCTTAGACAAAAATGTTCTGACGGTAGAATTAAAAATTATTGGTTCGGAGAGATGACCAATCAGATTGTAGCAGAGGTGGATCCAAGACTTGTTAGTCCCGCATACTCCAGGTGCTAGCACCAACCTCTGCTACAATGTGATTGGTCATCGCGCTGAACCAATTATTTTTCACATAATGCTGCAACAGCCAGGCTTCAGGAATTTCCCCAGCATGCCTTACACTCCAATTACCTGCAGTAGTACAGCAGCAGGCAGAGCAGGATGAGCACCAGCAAGGCCAAGGACCCCAAGATGGCGAGGAGAAAGATGGTGTGGTACGTGGTGATGTCACGGAAGCCAGAAGGGTTCAAGGCTAGACCTGCTAAAAACAGGAATTTTCACATGAGGCCCCAAAGTCTCCGGATCTCTCTCAGGCCCATACTCATCAGAAACATGCATGAGAAAGCTGTGAATTTTATGGATGATTATTAGAAATGTTACAGACCTCTATTTTAGTGGGCAAATCTAAAGGACAGCACATTTTAATGCCCTCTTCAAATGGAATAATAATGAAAAATAAAATAAATATGGATAATTTTAATTAGACTTCTCAAGATCTGAAGGCACTACGTGCAGTAATTTTCTTCAAGTGGCTATTAAAGTAAATGCCATTACGTCATCGATTTATTAATAAAGCACCTAAATAGTGATTTTCATCCACAAATTATTAATTATTTATTCAAAAATGCCAGCCAGTTTTTAAGTACATTTAGATGGACTCATTTTGAAATGACCGCTATTCAGGTTTCTGAGATGTAATCATTAATTATTCATTAATTATATCGTTTTTATGTTCCAGACAAAATTCTTGTTAAAATATGCCAATCACGTTAAGAGCATTATGCATAAATCAGCCATTAAACTATAGTTACAGGGCCAAACGATGCTGGCAGAAGGTGGAATCATTTTTGGACTTTTGAACACACCATAATAGCATCATGAGACCGACCTGTTGTTATGAGTTACAAGCAAGGATGGGCGCTCTGAATTTTCCATCCGTTGAGTACAGTTTAATCCGTCGAGAAGATGAAAATGTCAGGCAGTTATGACGGACTGCAGTTACTTAGCCTGTTTTCTCACATTCAGCTTTTTATATTTCGTGGAAGATGGACAAAGGATTATAGGTCAAAGAATTATTCAGGCATTAAAGGGATTTAAATTTTTCATTGTGCCTGAATGGGAATTTGCCTACAGATATCTTGACCTGTTTAACTTGACCTGTTTAACTTACTTATTTTGCTTTTGCACAGAAGGTGAAGATACCTTTTCTCTTAGCCTGAATGACACATTATATCTTTTTTTATGGTAATTGGGCTTTCATATAGCATAGTTACACTGCTTCTAAAATGCAAAACATTAAAGAAAAGGAACAAGTAAATGTTTTTTTTTTTTTTTACATAAATGAGTAATAAGAATAAAATTACAAATGCATTAAACAAAGAATAAGATTACTAATGTATTGTCAAGGATGTACACAGTTGGTGTTTTCATGTGTTTACAATTTGTAACCTCATAGCAAAAATTTTATTTTAGACCCTAACTACAAACCTTATTATCTCCTCCCTGAAAGTATATACCAATTAACAAGCCGTTCAGTAAGCACCTTTAAAAACTTTTTTTTTTTTTCCAGATGCCTGGCGTCTGGCCTCTCTTATACATGTACAGCTGGCTTGGAGTCAGGGAGGGGTGGGGTGGGTGCTATAGGGTTTATAAGGGGGTTATAGAATCTACAGTATATTGAAACTCTGCATGTGTACCCTGTTACATTCCTGTTTAAATTCAATAAAAATATTGTTGAGAAAAAAAAAAACTCATTAGATATTGAATTGCATTATACCCCCAATAAGATGCAGTATCACTATTAAACTTGAGTAAACTGAGCCAATCAGGAAGAATCATACTTGTGTACAAATTTTATTTATAATTATTAAGAAGCAAACAAGAAAATATGAGTGATGAGGTATTGTAGTAGGTAGGAATTAACAAAAACTAAATTGCATGGGGCCTCAAACTTAGATATTACAGAAATTGGGTTTTACAGTTATTGCTGGGAAATGGGGGTTTATTGTAGTTTTGGTTAAATGTGTCACCGGAGAGGCTTCAGTCACCTGAGCTGGAGGGGAAGGCTGCCAGCCAGTAGCCCAGCTGAGGGGCCACGAAGCTCCAGACCATCTGCACTCCCTCTTTCTTAATGTATCCTGTGCCGTTCCTGATCCAGAGACCTATGAAAGCACAAGCCACCGTCAGCTAACGGATATCCATGCCGTAGGCTATGCGTGACAAGAATGCATTTCCGATTCCAGACGCCAGATGGAGCCAAAGCCAGCATCTTCACACTTCTGACAAATAATCATGTATATACTGGGCACAGGGCAAATGGTAGAGTATAACACTGGATAACATACTGGTCCATAACATGTGTACACATCCATCCATCTGTCCCTCCGTCAGTCCGTCTGTCCATCCATCCATCCATCCATCTCCCTATCAACCATTGTATTTGAAAACTGTACATATGGTTAATCCCATCTATCGACCTTCATAACGAAAAGTCCAGGAAAGGATGACAATGAATTTTCTTAATAGATTTTTAAAACCAAGGATGACAAAAAAAAAACACCCCGACCTTCATATTTAATATAGAACGTCTGGAATTATATGGATAAGGTCCAATTTCACTGGAATCAGAAGTACGTTTGGCCATATTTTGGCTTCCATTGGCAATTAATTTCATAACTACACTATGCTCCTTAAATGTATCCTCAGCAGCCTCCCATACCCACCCCCCATCCCCAAAATCAAAGCAAAGAATAAATTTGGTCTGCAAAGGCTCTTGATTGATTCCAGTGCTGACGGAAATGGCAAAAATAGACCTAGAACCTTTTATTCCTGATACAGGAATTCATATAGGAGGTTGGTGGATGAAATTAGTTTAATTCATTCCTGAGTGCGGAACCAGGGAAGTCAAAACCAGCAGTTACGTTACGGATGCCGATAACACATCCAGTCCATTATATTAAATCGAAGTACGTCACTGACGCGTTTAGGGAAATAGACTGGAATCCCACTGCCCGAGTGTTAATTTAGTGTTCTTTGCCAGTGTTGCCAGAGTGTTAATTTAGTGTTCTCTGCCAGTGTTTGGCATTTCGGGTCCATAAGTTACAAATCCAGACCAAAATTTTGTTTTTACCGACCAGTGGCCTGTATTACGACGTGGGATTAACTCGTTGGATCTAAGGTACCACAGTTTAAATGGACTATATATTCATTCACATAAATTTTGCCCAGACTACCTTAAAACCAACATGTTACCCCGATAAGACAGTAACCCTACTTCCTAGTACAGCCCGCAGGTGAGTGCTCTGTGTCTGTGACTCTTTACACACAACTGGTTGGTAGAAACAAAATTTTGGTCTGGATTTGTAGCTTCTGGCCAGGAAATGCAGAACACCGGTGTTTGCACTCCTGATAGCATTTAATAGTCGATTCTGATCTAGAATAAGATTCTGATCTTCTGAACAGGAAATGAGGGCATCTATGGGGGGTTGGTGAACTGCGATCCTCAGTATTATTGTTTGGAGAGCTGTCTTCTTTTGTAGTTCCTGAAGAATTAAGATAATGACATTAGGGACGTGCTTCTCTTTTGCAGCCCTCGCCTGCTTCTCAGCTTCCATACAGCAGGTCCATTAGTCAGACCTGATCATAGCTGCAGCCTGAGCAAAACCTAACAGTCTACATGTTACTCTCGCTTCAGCCACACGGCACCCAACCCTCAGTCGGCCATCTTCCTCTCTAAGCTCTTTCATAGTCTCTGCTGTGACGAATCCCAGTGGGATCCCATTAAAATGCTCCCTGGATTACAAAAAAATCCAACGTTCAATAAGAATGCAAAGGAAAGGAACAGCAGATGGAAGTCCTGCATACAGGTGCTCTGCATGTTATTTAAGGTCCCGCCCACAAGGGGGCACTGTTTGAGTGGCAGTAGAGGAGGGTCTCATCACCCTGTGGGGGAGAGGGCCTTCTTCAGGATTTTAAGCTGGATAGAAATGTATGGCCTGCAGAAATAGCAGTACTCAGTTTCCTGTTTTCCAGTCATAAAGCTTCAATCAAAATGATGTAAAATAATGGACCCACATGCTGGCCCCCGGTCGCCGTCAGAAACGCCGCATTTCAATTCCTCGCTGGCTCTGTGCTCTTTCGCCAGTATCCCTGTTTTTGCTCACAGACACACACTGAATGCTAATTCCCATTTCAAGCTGCTCTGTATGTGGCAGGGGCCGCTGAAACGAAAAATCTCGAACGGCAACTGCGGCCAGTTAGCGGACAAAAACCAACAGCCAGGAAAGAGGAGCCAGAGGAGGCGATCGGAATGAAGTCGCCTTTCATCCGGACTAGATGGGACAGAAAGCCAGGTGTGATGCAGTATCCTGAGCGCCCCCTATCTGACAAATTGGGAATCTCACGGCGAGCTTGTCTGGTTTATTAAGTATGTGTTATGAAAGGGGACAGAATCACTATTCAGGGAGAGTGAGAGATGGGAGGGGTGGGAACAAACGGAATGTAAATCGGCTGGTCCTCCATCTCGGCCACGCTGCTGCTCCGCTATGCTGCCATGTCCTGCGGAGTTCAGCCTGACGCCAGTCAGCTAGCTGTGCGTATGGGTTAGGATAACCGTCACCTTACGGAGAAATGAAATCCTCCCGGTGTCCGTTTTGTTGACTCGAAAAGCAAAAGGTTCCTCTCACTCCAACATTTATTTGTTTATATGACACCAAAGTGACTAACAGTATAGCGAAGGGCTACGATTTGCGTCATACTCCCCGGGATTTGAACCCACCACCTATGCATTTTTAGTGGTCTTCTTCGGCTACAGAAGCTATATAAAACACTCAACCTATGCTTGCATGGGTTGGGCTGTACAGCATAATTTGCGGGGGTGGGGGGAGTGAGGGACTAAGAAGGGGGCTGACATTGAACTCTGATGACATCCCCCACCCTGATCACTGATCTACTTAAAACTACTAACTATGCTGCTCAAGTTCATAGTGAAAGATCCAGTCAATAGAAAGACAGATCGTGGTATTAAATCCCCAGGGACAACAAACGGGCTTTTTTGGGACCTCAGAACGCCACAGAAACACAGCTTCTTTCCTCTTTCCTTTTCACCGACCCTCCACTAATTTCCACCCTTTTCTGTCACTGAGCAGGTTACCATGGCAACAGTGTCTCTACCACAAAAAACAGGAAGGTGGGGATAATTTATTCGCCATTCGCGGAGTTTGTACCAGATTTATCGGCAAATCAGACCAGATTATGATAGCATCCTGCTATTTTTTTTGTCCAGTTTTAGACAACACTTCTCCCACTGCCTAAATAGGGAATTTAGCAAAGGATTAACAAACAGCTATGGAGCTCCCAGGCTGAAATGCAACAGCATCGAAGCAGCTTCAAGAGGCGGTTTTGTTTACTGGCACATTGAAAATGGCGTCCACAAAATCCTAACTTAAAGCCGTGGCACTCAGCCTAAACAAACTCCATACCGCTGAGCAGGTAAGCGTGACGTGAACATCTGTAGGGAAACGCATTTCATCCATCCCACAAAGCATAGGGAACCGTGGTGAGATTCTTC
Source organism: Pollimyrus isidori (assembly GCA_019775955.2). Lineage (NCBI taxonomy): Eukaryota > Metazoa > Chordata > Actinopteri > Osteoglossiformes > Mormyridae > Pollimyrus > Pollimyrus isidori. Next base: position 13,156,046 of record JABFDZ020000049.1, on the reverse strand, counting down.
AGATTGAATCGGATTCTTCAAAATCAAATTTGGACGGAAGGCTGCAGACACTCAAGAGGCCCAGTCTGGGAAGCCTCTCATTTCTCCAAGTAGACGGGAGGAGCACAAAAGACCCCGCTATGTGGAAAACTCTGGTGCGGCCTCTCTGAAAGCCTTCAGGCTCTCGCATAACGGGCCTTTCAGCCGGGCGAGGCACGCGCTGCGGCTGGACCGCTTTAACCCTTCGGCGCCGCAGTCCGGACCAGAAAGGCTGATGGCGGCATCTCCGAGACGCGCTGACGGCCCCAAACCACAAATTAGCGGCCCTTTCTCCCCCTGCCTGCCATCTGTCTGTCATGTTTGCCGCAGTAGGGGGTCCACATTAAACGAGGTTTCCCCGAATAATAAAACGAGCGCCGCCGTGTCCCATAGCCCCGCCTTTAAATTGCAGCCAGGTGGTGAGCCGTGTCTTTGAACTCGCCGCAAGCCCGTCGCCGTCCTCCAGAGGGCTCCACTTACGCACAGCGTCAGTGATTCTGAGCTGGTAAACTGACAGGAGACGATCAGGAATTCAATAAGCGCTGCCAACATCGATAGCTGATTTTCAGTGAAAGAGAGTATTTACTATACTCAGGCTGTCCGTGTGTCTCACAGCATAAGCTCACCATAACCCCCAAACAAATCAACGTTAGGGAAGCCCTGTGAACGTTTGGTACCACTGCTGTGCCGGATAAGATGGATGGATGGGAGATAGATGGGTGTGTATATTTCACGCTACTCAGATATCCAATACGAATCAGAACATGTCTCCTTTGACACTGGGACCAAGGGTGCACGAAACCCAAAAATCTCTGTTGACATGGATTTGAAAATTTTGTTGACATACAATTATGCAGTCTAACGGATGAGCAGGCACATTTCATTTAGTGGATGCTTTTACTGAAACAGAGAGGGGTCAAACAATCCCTGGGACAATTGGAGGTATAGGGCTTTATAGAGCTTTGCTCATTCTGTGAACTCTGGGATTTGAACCTGTGACCTTCAGATCACAGGCACAATGGCTGTGTGCGAATTTAGGAGCTACATCCTTCTAAAGTTGTATTCAAAGACTGAATGTATGACAGTGATGCAAGAAAGCTGTCCCATTTAGAAGGCTCCTTCAAATACAGTCTAGAAAAGCGTCCATGTTTGGCCGAGTCGCAGAGAATTCACCCGATGGATCCTTTGCAGCCCAACAATACTCATTGCACAGAGGTAAAGTGGGCGTGTCCCCGCCTGGGTGATAGGAGAGGCACTTCGCGACTCAAGCATAAGGGTGGGAATGGCTGCTGACACAAATGGGAAATAATTTGTAGACCAGGCCATTTGACCAGGCTTTCTGCTCAACTTTCAAAGGACTCCAAAGGTTGTACCTTCACTGATGCATCAATCAGTGAAGGTACAATCCTGAATTTGGACACAGCCAGCAAGCAAACCCACTGAGCCGCAGACTGTCCCCAGGGACTGTTCATGTCTATTGACAAACCAACACATGATTACTATGATATAATCCAAACAGTCAAGGAGGTGTGGCTATCACAGTCACATGTCCCTCACTGCAGCAGCTCTCACCTGTGCTGGCTTCAAATCTCCAAACAGGCACGCTTGTGGCCCCCTTAAGGGGAGTGTCAGAGGGCAGCGGGACGGAGACGTGCACGGGGTCCGACACGTGGAGGGTGCTGCCATTGCGGGTAGAGAGCCGGGTGCTGACCGCACCCACTGCCGTCAGCTCCACCCAGCCGCCATCTCCGCCTACAGCCAAGCACACAAGGACTTCATTAAACCAATCAGACCAACAATTTGCTGCATCTGCTCACTTTCATCCCCCCGCCGTCCCTTGTGCCACACCCACCCCCCCCCCCCCCAGAGCCCCCCCCCCCCGACCCCCAGAAGAACGGCAA
>JABFDZ020000049.1:13140017-13154027 GCA_019775955.2 Pollimyrus isidori | reverse complement strand
TTCCCTTGTGCCAGGCCCCGCCTTCCCTTGTGCCACGCCCCGCCTTCCCTTGTGCCACGCCCTGCCTTCCCTTGTGCCAGGCCCCACCTTCCCTTGTGCCACGCCCCGCCTTCCCTTGTGCCAGGCCCCCTCACCTGTGCCATTGCCCTCCCGGCCCAGTGGATAGGGGAAGCCTCCCATCTCGTACTGGCTCTTGGCCGCTGTCAGCATAGCCACCAGGTCCGTGTAGGAGGAGTTGAGGGACAGTCGGATGGCCTTCCTCTGAAACTGCACCCAAGGTTGGATTCTGCCTCCTGGAATGGCGGAAAGGGACAGAATAAACAAATATCCCCCACAAGACTAAATACAGGAAAAAAAGAACCAGGCCCGCTGTTAATCATCGCCTGACACTGAGGGTCATTGTCCCAGAGAATCACAGAAGTGATCTAGAAACCTACCTATTTAAAATCGGTCACTGACCTAGAGCAGTGTTTCCCAAACCGGTTACGATTGCGGTTGGGTAAAAATGTGCACCGTCTCAGGGCCCCTGAGGAAAAGCTTGAGGAACACTGACCTAGAAGGTAGGGGAAGCACCCTGAGGGGGGCGTGGGGGTAAGTGGCTGAGTGCTCCTAAAAACAGCAGGTACCATCATCAACACAAGGCAGCCCAACATGCAGACAGGGTTATCAGAAGCATAGATAGAACATCTGAAATGATTGAGGGCTCAGCTCCACTCAATGTAAAAAATAATAGTAATTAAATGCACTTCAAATTAGTAACACACACTGTTTAATCTACAGACTACAGGCTCTGAACTGCAGAGGGAGACAGAGTTAAAGTCACATCTGTTCCCACCCTCCTTACAGTTGTCTTGACCAATTACCATTTCTTGCTGCTCCTGTCTGATTTGTTCAGACAGTGCTGCTTCTGTCTCCACACCGCCCTTCCACTGCTTCTCAGTCTCTTTCAATACTCAAGGCATCACAGCCCCCCCTCCCCCCACATTGGGGCAAGACCACAGCACCAATCCCAGAGAGAATACATCTGAAATCACCCAAGTCTCCACTCATCCGGCTTGTATTTCACTTCACCCTGGTGTCTAACTCGCCTTTTGAACTACGCATCCGTGACTCCATTAGAACAGTAAACATGCTGCACGACGACGGGAAAGATGTTCTGTGAGTGTCGACTTTCAAGAAAACTTTGTCTATTACAAACTAACATGCTCCTCGGACACAGCACAACATTATATAACATAATAAGCATTAAAATCAGCAAATATCACAAAGCCTTATTTGGAAGCATTTAAGATCAAGGGAATGAATGACGTTTTATGCGTAAATCTTACTGGCCAGGGTCTGTTTGTGCTGATATCCTGATGGTGAAGAGATGTGATGCGATGTGTCCTATATTATAACCACAACTTTTCTAGAGACCGACAAAAGAAAGTAAACTGTTGCAGTCGCAGAGTACTCAACTGTTTGAAGCAAAATCTTGGTCTGGATTTTAACTATCTGTACCTGAACTTTCTACTTCTGGAGACAGTGAAAGTCAAATTGACCCTGTTGCCTGGCTAGTCTGACTGGCGACCTTAGAAAGTTCTGATTTGAGTCTGAGTGCTACTCCAAAAAGTGACATTAAAATTTCTAAAAAAAAAAATCAATATATTGATCCAGAGACCAAAGATTTAGACCTAAGGGCTGTGATGTTTAGCCGCTTGCGGTCGGCTGAGGTCGTCTCCACTGGGTCCTATTGCCACCAGCTGTGCTGGCATAGCTAACAGAAGCCAGGCTAAAGTGACGTCTGTTTCTAATAAAGACCCAGTGTGTCTCCTAGCTAGTGACAAGAGTGTCAACACAATGGGGAAAGGTCCCGGCCTATGAGAAGCAAGGTTGTTTCAGGAAGAGATTGTTTCCTGTTGCTGATCTTCTTTCCAGCTGAGCGATTTAATGAACAACGCAAATACAGTTAGCAACAGCAACAGTAACAAACACCACCACCAAACTATGTCAAAAATATTAGTGTTCCCGAGCCATTTAGGCTCCCCACAGCGAGCTTGACGAAAGAATTAAGAAGATGTTAGTTGACAAGATAATACAGCCTTCTTGTGAGAAATAATTTATGACACGCCCTGGCATACATATTTTTCTAAGCTTGACTCTAGCCTCAGAAGGGTGCGGGAGAGATATCTTAAAACCGAAAAATTCCAATCTGTCCGGACCGGCTGGGGATTACGTAATATGTAGGTCAATCCTCAATACACTCAACCGCAAAATAATTGACGATAACGTTTTCGGAAAACATTGCACATGCATTGTGTTCCTCTCAATATCAACTGCACTGATAGGCCTCTGTGAGCCAATGATCGTCTATCATACTCAACACTGAGCACGCCGGGTTCCTGTGACCACAGCAAAGGGAGCGCATGCATTCCTGTGGTCTTAACCAGCCACAGCTGCACACTGGGACCGGTCCATCAGCTGTGTGACCCGCATTCTCTGTGCTCTGTGGCTATGTTATATACGGCCTCTTGATCGCTCAGTGAGCCTCCGCTGGGCGGACATATCCGCGTTCTGCATGTTCATCTATAAAACCTGAACGAGTCAATAAATCTCTCCCTAGGCTGTTTTTCCCCCCTCCAAAATGTGCTAAGGGAAGCAGAAATATTGCAGCCCTGCAATCTCACAGTGGCAGGTACCGCACAACTCCGTTTTGTGTACAGTTACCCTGGAGAATGAGGCCGTGATTTCCTGCGGTATTTCCCCCAGTTACTTCCTGTCCCTCATTCATCTACGACCTGTTCCCAGGCCCTCGTCGAATCCAAAGTCAGAGTCTCAGAACTACAAGCCACTGAATCGCTGCTTCAGATGGCCAGGGACCTCAAAAGGGCCCACCACTCCCCATGCCGGGGGCCTCAAGAGGGCCCACCACCCGCCCGTGCCGGGGGGCTCAAGAGGGCGCCTCAACCGCCCATGCCGGGGGCCTCAAGAGGGCCAATCACCCGCCCATGCCGGGGGCCTCAAGAGGGCCCACCACCATGGGCCTGGTGTCAAGAGGAGCAGCAAAGCACCCAGAAGAACAGAACAGTCCCGATGCGGGTAGGTAGAAGACGGGAAGTGAGGTCAAAAGACTCTTCCAGTTTCTTTGAGCCGCCCCTGAAGGCTGCGATGGAGAACTCCAACCTTGAAAAGGCAAACAACCTCAAAGGAAAGTTACACATATCAAAGGCTTCATCCTTAAAATCAAGCAACAGGCTCAGTTTCAAAAGAGGGATCTATATATAGTGCTCACAGAAAGCCTTGGGACGCATGCTTCATTCGGTAAAAATACTGCAAATTCAAAATGAATTAAGTCATTATGTTATTAATTTGTTTACAAAAAATAAGTACCACATTAGACACATCCAGTAGTTTTTAAGTAAAACAAGTTGGTGATGAATTGAAACATACATTATATTTCTAAAGGAGCTGATCTGAGTTAAAAGGTTCACCCGACTGTAGTTAATAGCAAAATGACAGAAACAGAGCTGCAATGACTTTTGTCACATTTTTAAAGAATGTCGTTTTACAGAAGCTTCTCAAGAACTTATGTCAGCTCTGTGTATCTTCCAAGAGTATCCCAGACAGATGTATCAAGACATTGTATGTAAGTCATGTACATAAGCTCAGGCAGAGGGGGGTCACAGGTCAGAGTAACGGGGCAGACAGTTACCAGTCTTCCCACTTTGGTAGCTGATGGCTGCTTACCCTCTCTGTAGCAGTGTTTCCCAATCCAGTCCTCAAGAAACCCCGACCATCCACATTTTTACTCCCTCCGGGCTCCTGGTAGGGAGCAAAAATGTAGAGCTTGGAGGGAGAAAAAACCTGGATCATCTGTGGGTCCCCAAGGATCGGATTGGGAGACCCTGCTCTATATTCATGTATATTAATTATTTCTATGGTAGAATTTCAGAAAACATCTGTTCTAGAACTCTTACAGCGGAGCAGCACAGTCAGTGTCAGCCCAGTGTGAAGACGACCAGGTCTTTGAGAGTGGGCCACTGACGGCAGCGTCACGCAGCTCTCTGCCTCACTGTGAGCGCAGTGTCGTAAAGACCACGAGGACCCGCCGCCTTCACATCTAAGGTGCCTCTTCCCACTGTGCTTGCTGACAACATGCAGTGCGAGGCCAGATGCTCAGATCTCACGGTGGGCCTGTACACCATTCACCCTAAAGGAGATCCAGCCCAGAGGAGGAGATTGGTGCTTCCCGAAAGTGGGTTTTATCCTTAATCTGTCCAGCACCACACCCTGCTGGCAGGATTAGCTCTCCATCCCAGTGGTAACATATAATATTCACAGAAACTCAGTGTTTTCATTACTGTTAGTACCAGAATTTAAAAAATGCAGCGACCAAAACAATGCTTTTAAGTTTGCTCTCCAGGAGTACTGGCTGTAGTAATTAGTGAGTTTTTATTGCCGTCCATCCGTCGTCCTCTCACACGCATTTACAGGTAGCTTTTTTTTTAACAACATGCCTACGGATCCATCTTTCGGCTGTATGTCTGCCCCCTCTGTCGGTGATCTCTTGGGTGGCATTTTGCATTAGTGATATCGGTGTGCCCGCAGAATTTGGTAACTGCAGTGTTCCATTCTGGCCAGCCACTGTGGTTTGGCCTTCAGGCCCGGCTAAGATGATGGAAAAAATCCTCCAATGACTGCCAAGCCAACAGTCTCAGTTAGAGGTCTGCGCGGGACTGTTTTTTAGTCCCGCTCCTGCAAGGTTTTATTCCGCACCCACCCGCTCCCACTATATATTCACTCTTTGTTCACCCGCTGCCTGCTTAGAATAATTTTCTTCCCGACTTGACCATTCCCGCAAATTTTTTTTGTTTCCAGAATCTCACATTGAAAACCAAAAGAGAGGGACAACAAAAAAATTGTAAGTTGTACAAAAATTTATTTCACTTTTACTTCTTGTCAAGATGCTGTTAATACGGAAAATGTGTTGCAGAAAAAAAAAGTACAAAATTGTAGCATATGCATTATTTTTATTCAAAATACAAATTGTGACTGCTAAACAGCAAAACTTTTAGGCATTTATTGCAATGCGCAAAGGGTAATTTTTTTCCATCTGCATCTATGACACACGAAAAAGACTCCCATACATCAGACTTGCCTGATGTGGGTTTTGTAACAGTAAACTGACCTTTTTCGAGTCCAAGCTGAACGTCCTTCAAGGACAGCGCATCCACAGTTTGCTCTGCAATCTTCAATACAACCTGCTCTGATGACCATTATGCAAATGACCATTATGCGAATCCTGCGTGCACAGACCTTGCCAATAAAATGCGTGACGCAGTCCAGGCGTGCAGCGCGTGCATAACAGTCACGTGCACAGGCCTTACAGGTGCTCGATAAGTAAAACGCAGATATGCTGTTCAGAAAGGACGTCGGGAACGGTATATTATTGGACCGCCAGCTCCCGTCAAAATTACACCAGAGTTCCCAACCGCTCCCGCGTTTTGTTTGTAAATTTATTCCCACGTAGCAAAAAATCTGGGAATGCAGACCTCTAGTCTCAGTCATCTCCGGAGACCGAGACAAAGACCCCGGAGACGGCAGCTGTATCGGTTTCCGGTGCAGACCTGTAGCCTTACAGGCAAAAATGAGCAAAACTGGCGATGAAGTGGAACTGGCAGAAAGACGGAATGTTATCACAAATCACACACACACACACACACACACACACACTCACACACTCACACAAAGCCTAAAAGCTACCAGTCATATGCTTCTTTCGAGAAACGTGCCAATTATTCACACACAAGGTAAATTAAATGCCTTATTTGAAACGTGACCCGTGGGTAATTCAGGCTCTTCCTGCACATCGAGCTCCTGTAAGCCAATTCACTTCAGCAAAATTCCTCAGGTGATACAGATACAGTTATGGCAACTAACCTACCCTGTCGTGTAAATAGGGAAAGGAAGTTACATCATAATGGCGGCGACATAATCAGCTTCCTGGAGTCTCCTGTACATTGACAGATATTCCATCTTTAAATAACCGACTAATAGTCCAGCACAGGCGTCATGTATGTTAAGATGGAAGTCTCTCGCAGTCCTAGAACTCTCCCATTTAAGGCACTAATAAAATTAAATGTCCACTAAGAAAGATAACGTCTACAGCTGTTGACGCTAATATTAGTCGTAATGGCGCGGGCCTCGAGTTCCTGAGATTCTGCTTCATTAACATATTTTAAATGTGTAAGTGAAGTCCTTGCATGGCAAACTAAAGTGGGCCAAGGAAATCTTAGAATATTGCGATCAAAATGAACAATATATTAGCATTTGAGTTTTTTACGTGGACGCAATAAAGCTTAGAGTAGTTAAAGCTTTCTGCAAGCTGTTTGTGTGTGACAATTACAGCACATTTCCGGTTGAAAACCACTAGATCTACAGAGTACATGCTGTGTCACACTACCAGTCGTAGGCCTTTATTCGCCACGGCCCGTCAAATCTGCGGTAAGAGCACGCGGATGGCAGATGTGACGAGATGTCTCCTGACAGCCGCCCCCCCAAATCAAAGCCCCCACCCTCAGCATTGTGCCAGTCTCCCAAGAAACACCCCCCAACTGCTTGCTGAAAAGAAAAAGAAACACTTAGCTATCTTAATTTGAATTTCACACCTAACCTTGCAGTTTATAATGACTGGAACCAATTTCGTGCATGGAAAAAAAACAGCAGAACATGTGCCTACTGTTGTGATCACGGGTGCGCAGGGCGGCAAGAGAGGGTGTCCAGGCAGGTATACGGGGCAAAAACGAACGGTTTAATCCACAACACACCAACATACGACGACGTTTATGCCGCGTCTGCTGGAACAGATGCTGATGCAGACCTAAATACACAAAACAAGGCACAAGACAGGCGTGCGGCAATGCCACACAGGTGGAAACGCTAGGCAATCACAAGAGGTAAACGAGGTGGCCGTGGCACACGGGAGGAGCAGACGTCGCTGGACGTAACAACTTTAAGGACACTGAGATTAATTAAACACTGAATAACTAAGCATTAGCGAGATAAAAACAGTCTTCACTACCTCATTAGTCAATTCACCCTGAGCTTCAAATCACTCTTTGCGATCAGTAATACTGGATTCTGACATTGCTCTCCATCACAGCACTTTATGAACTTGGCTCGACCCCCCCCCAATGTAGATAAGATGCAGATATTTACATTCTGCGTGCAGACGGACAACTCTAGTCTCTGCGGTTACGTGGCTCTTATTGATTTTGTTTTAATATGCACATGCATTCTCAACCCTCCTAGTACAATCTGCTACCTCAACTCTCAGAGGATTTAAATTATCTTCAGAAACGTACAAAACCATCTTCAGCTGTGATAACGGGATGTAAACAGCTAAAGGTTTTCCAAAACCGAGTGCCATTATATTAAAGATCCCAACACAGTATCTGACATGTATTCCGACTTCCCAAGAGAATTACTTAACATAAATTTATATTTGTTTTACTTTAAATCTCTACTTGTTTAACTAAAATTCCCAAAGAGCGCACACACTCCATGGCTTAAGCGCTGATCCAAATCCCATCCTGCCTGTGTTTTAGACACAAAAGCACATGACATCGTAGGGTATAGAAACATCCAAACAGTTAATTTAATTACGCTAAAATAACCAGCTGGAGACCCGAGATTTTTATTGTCATTGAAGCTAATGCGGCATAATCTCGTAAATGGTCTATAACCAAAAAAAAAAAAAAAACCATCACAGATTTCTTGTTTTCTACTTTGGTTTCCGGCTGGCGACAGTCACAGGATCAGCATTTAATGGGGGCCCTTAACGAGGAGAACACTGCTGAATAGCTGCGGTACCGGCCCGCTTCCTGCCAGCTGCTGTTGGATATCCATTAAATCCTCTAAACAGGATGCTGCTGGCCTCAGTCCTGGAAGACGTGCTCACCTGGTGATCCCAGCAGCATCTGGACCACGTCGTCGTAGAGGATGAGCGTGGCCGGCCTCTGAGGCAGCAGGTAGAGGCTGACGGAGGCGTACACTGAAAGAAACAGGAATATCATGATGGACAATGTACTTGTCAACTTTATGCCTTCCAAGCCATAATAAGGTCTTGGGACACTCATTTCACATTCATACTGTATCAATTTTCTAACCACACAAACACACACACACACACACACGCTCACACACACACGCTCACACACACACAAACACACACGCTCACACACAAACACACACACACACACACACACTTTCTCCCTCTCTTCCACATCCACACACACATTAGAAACAATCCGTTTGAAGTAAAACATTCAACTAGTAATATATTTAAACCCAGATTATCATTCTAAAACTGCTGTTATGACTTAAGTTATTTGGCAAACAGTCACATTAAGTGATTTTTAATTAGCAACACCTTTGCAGTAAGATAAAACACCAAGCATTTCTGTTTAGTGTCCCTCTGGGAGCCGGTGACTACAATTGCAAATAATATCAAAATGGCAAGAACAGAATTGAATGAGACAGTTGGGAAAAAGAAAATCATAAAAATGCTTCATAAAAAGAAAATTTCTGTATGGAAGATATGTGCAGATATGTTAAACTTTGCTCGTCAATGTACTTATGTTAGAAAACCAATACCATTTGCTATTTTGCAAAATTAAGAAAGAGCCCCAAGACTTTCTGTAAGCACTGTATGTAATGATACAGCTAGGTATTTACTGAAGTATTTAGTCACAAATCCAATACCAGCCAACTCATGCGTGGCGGGGCTGTAGCATTTCCTAACCCCCCGATACCCGACAGGTACAAACACGTCCTCGTCCAGACAAACTACAAGCGCACTAGTGAGGGAACCTTAAATCTCTCGTTGCCAGGATCTGGCAGCCCAAATTAAAGGGAGAGCCACACTCAGAATGGTTATAGGCTAAAGTGGAACCCAGATTTGTTTCAGCACCAATAGGGTGAAGCTGGGTGGGGGGAGCTTGAATATTTATGCCAAGTCTGTCTTTGTTTTTGTGCTTGCGAGGCTCTTGGGACCCCCCCCCCCACTCCGGGGCAGATGTAGCTCACGCAGAAAAGGGGCCAGTATGTCAAATGTCAGCTGGCAGATAGCGAATGGAGGAGGGTTTCGCCTCAAAAGCTTAGCGTTTAAGAGCTTTTCCCTCAACTGGCAATGGTGCCTCTGAATGGAGCTGCGAAGCCGACAAGCACAGAGAGAAAAAAAAAAACTGTCAAATTAAAATTTTACTACTGCGATTGGCAAGACTGCAATTTAAGGTTATAAATATACTCGTACTTCAGGACTAATTACGTGTAACACAACCTGCATCATATGTCACTGAGGGTTTCTGTAAACATTAAACACCCATCTAAAAAGTGTAGCTGCTTATAGACCAACCAATTGTAACATCATAAATTACAATACAGACACTCTCTGGGTTACAGTGGTCTGTGTTACGATATTTTCACTTTACGATGGCTATTCAAATTCCAATCTGTTTTTACATTTTCAGCACACTATTCAATAAATTACTTGGGATGTTCAACACTTTATTATGAAATAGGCTTTGTGTTACTGATTTTGCCCAACTGTAGGCTAATTCTAAGCATATTTTAGGCAGGCTAAGCTAGGCTATGATGTTTGTTAGGTTAGGGGTACTGTATAAAAATGCATTTTCGGCTTACGATGGGTTTATCGGAAATAAACCCCATCATAACCTGCAGAGAGGCTGAACATACAGAATTTGTTGGGAGTTTGCAGATATTGGCTAAAAGGTGCTTCTAAAAGTCATTGGCTGAACACCTCCAGGGAGAATCCTCCTCATGTGTCTGTTTTCTAGTCTCTTTGATTCCAAAGGTATGTTGATCTGCTTTCATTCGTGATCCTCGCAGGAAATGCACCCCGCATGCACCCTGATGGCGCCGTCCCTGGACCCTACATCTCACCATCTGCTGGGCAGGCTTGCGTTCAGGTCTCCTAAGGAGCGGCGGGCCTGTTTCAGCCCTGACCACACGCAAGAGGCCCTTTCTGTGACTGTCGCCAGAAAAACAAGCTCCGAAACATCTACAGAACCCTAAGCCTTGACAAATTGGTATTTGTTGATGAGAAACACATGTCCAAAATTCACTCATGCATGACTTGGGCAGGTTCTTTGGGAAGCGGGAAGGAACATTACTCATTTGACATAGGAAATGTAACAAAAATGTAATGAAAAAGGTGCTCAGATTGGCTACAAGTTGATGTTGCAATAGGTCTGTCAGATATCACTGCAACGGTGTAAGGGTATGAGATCCAGCAGAGGAACCATCAAAGACCTTTTCAAAGACCACTAAAGAAGGACCACTCCAGCGAACCCCCCCTCCCCCCATGAATGGCTGAGCCCCTCGCGCTTGTGAGACCGATCCAGTTCAGCAGACCAAATCACAACATGCTTGACACTGACCATCTTGGGATTAACAGACAATGTTGACGCCCTTCTTGCGCAGGGAATGTGATATTTTACATAGAATCAAGAACTTTGAAAAAGAAAATCCTCTTCAGAGCCGCAAAACCAGAAATTTTATTAGTGATCATTGCTGATCTGTTTTTAAGGATCGGTCCGGCAAGTCCTTTCAAAGAGAAGCACATCCAAGATCATCTGAAACTCTCATCAGGTGGGCTGAGTCACTCTGTGGTGCGTAATGAAGACTTGAATAAGATGCATCGAAGTACAGCAGAAATTCCAGAAGGACATTTGTGCTCAGGAGATAATGAAGGTAGCCACTTATGCCTTTTGTAAGTACAAACACAGCAGTAGATCTGCCGGCTTGGTAAATACGCGTGGTGGTTACTTGGCAAAAAACATCACTGTGCGTAGAAGCTCCAAGCACTTTCATAGTTAAAAAGGTGCTGGCAACAGACGAGACAAGTTAGGGCTGTTTGCTACCCACAGAAGTGTTGGCTGCCACGCAGAACCTAAACGTGGGACCTTATGAAAATCGAACCTACAAAACTGGTCTTTAATTGTAATTATCTTATGGATTTGGTGGTTGGGGAGAGAGACAGAGAGAGAGTCAAGAAATGAAGCACTACAGATATAAAGTGAGAAAGTCACTTACAGGGGACACGATTAGCATGCCAGGGGGCCGAGTTGGTGACGTAGCCCTGTTTAGCTGCGGTGACGATCACCCACGTTCCCGGACGGTATACGAAGGTAGCCATGACGACTCCATCGCTGCCAGCCTTGCTAGATGCCAGTGTGGACTGGTTCCCGTAAATCTCGACAGCAGCACCCGCCACAGGTGAAAGGTCACTGTTGTCAAAAACCTGAACCTTGATCAGCACCTCTGTGAATTGAAAAAAGGGGGGGAGACATAACTTTAGACTCAAAATATACATGACAGTTCTATAAAAACAAAGTTTCTGGTTACATCTTGAAGTTGACATTGTTGGCAACTATTTAATAGATAATTGATTGGAAGATGGATGGATGGATGGATAAATCATTATAAACATATCTCCTGATTGTCAAGTTACCAAACATGGATTTCCTTTTTCTTCAGATGTATGCTTGGTTCTGCTTATTCAACCGTGAAATGCAAAAAAAAAAAAAAAACTTAACACATTAGCACTTTCCTACCCTATAAGTAAGTCTTTTTGGGACATCAGCCACTGAGTACTGTTGATTCTGAAAGTCCTGCCAAAATGCCTGGAAAACAAGCCTTGGGATTGGCCAGCACTGATCACATGTTCTCTGGTTTCCACGGTGATGACCTGGTTCATCAGTCAGGATATGGCTTTCATACCACTGGTCCTTCTTAAGATTGTATCCGCTCCATTTTTTTTTTTTGATAAGTCATGAATCATTGATTTCACAGTACTGACACTCGCACATTACTGCGACAAACCCATTATTTACCTGTTAGCATCTATTTGTTAGTCTTATTTATAGATGGGATTGCACATAACTGGAACGCAATTACACATCTTGCGGCAATTTCTTGTCGTAAAAGCGCAGGCCCGGAGTTATTGTATGTGCATTTGCGGTAATATGACAAGAAATTATCGTGCGTTTTACCCTTCATACGGCCAATTCGTACTTTATTCGCGATACGACCATTCAAATGCACGGTAACTTCTTGTCCTAACAGGACAAAATTCAAATACACTAAGTACGCATTTGCGCTGTTACAGAAAGAAATCGCCGCGCTTATCATTCCGGCGGATGTACCTGCGTGCCAGTTACGTGCATTCCCATCCGTAGATGAATATCCCATCGCCTACCTCACCCTCAAGCCTTGTTGGCTATGGATGTTTCATTCCCTTAGTATATGCACAGACTGTTCTTTGTACAAGACATCAAAATTAAATAAAAATGATTTAAAGATGACTTTCAGTAAGTGCAATAATGCTTCCTCCTGCTATTGCAAGCCACACATCTCTCATAAAGCCAGAACTGGCCGTGAGGAAACTGTAAAGGTGAGAGGAACAGTCTGCTGAAATTATTCACACGGTCCTTCTAGAAACGCGTTCGCTATAATAATTAGATTATTTGTGTCGTTTCCATGGATGGAGGGATAAACTGTATGTAACTTAAAATTCCGATCCACTTGCATGAACGTCCTGCAGCAAGTTAAAACGGATTATTAATAACACCATTATGGCGCAAGTTTACCTCATCACACCTCCCAGATTCCAGAAAAGCGGTTAAGTGCTCATTCTTTTTAGGTCTTTGTTGTATGTTTTATTGCCATGTTTTCATTTATCGTCTGTGTTCGGTACATCTGAAAGATTTTTGGTAAGTGAAAAATCATCTTTATTCATTTCCCTGCTGGCAAATGAAGGTATTAAATGAAGAACAAAACATTAAAATACGCTGACAAAATATGTTTATTGCATGGCATTTAATAAGGTCCTGATTCAAGTTAAAACGCCTTGCACGAGAAGAAAGAATCATCTGTGGCAATCGGGGTTTTGATGTTGGAAGCGTTTGTTTTTTATTTGTACGATGATTCAACGTGCTAGATTTTTGGGGGAATTCCTCAAAACTAATGGGTAGAAATACTCATTAAATGAGCAAACATGAAAACAGTTAACAGATGGCATTGACTGCGCTGTTTCATGATTGGTACAGATGAGGCAACAGAAGGTTCAAGCTCATGTTAAAACACACTGCATGCTCTTATGTAAAACTCGTCAACTGCAACGCCAAATTCAAGTCATCCGGACGTGACTTTTCTAAGCTCAACCCCGAGGCTTAGGGGGCAGCTGGGAGACCAGCAAACAGCGTCTGCAATCTGAAGACCATCTCCGCAGTTAGACACTGAAGGAAAGTGAGACAGACAGGGGAGGGACAGGAAGAACTAATCCTTTTGAATAGTACGGGGTGGGGCTTTGAGGAGGGGTACGGACGGGTCACAGAAATTGCTTGGCGTAGCAGAACAGGATGCTTTGTGCAGGATAATGGAAACGCAGAATCAACCACCAAAGGTGGAATTAACGTGAATTCCAGCAGCGCTCACTCAAAGCCCTGTGATTCCCTTTTTATATATTTCTACGCTGTATCCTACCTATTTACATTTTCTTTATGCAAAATGAAGAAGCAGGGGTCAGACGGTCCCTGTCATTCTGCTGAGCCTGGGATTTGAACCGGTGACCTACTGGGCACAGCATCCCCACCCTGCTGAGCCACACACCGTCCCTACACCTCTGTGTTTGCTATAAGTATAAAGCTTAGTAAATTCTAGGTAACCCCTGCCCAGAAAGCCCAGCTGTGTCCGGTGGGCACGCCTGAGGAGACGGAGAAGCACCACAAATGCAACATCCCTCACTTAACATCCTTTGCCGTAATGCCCATAAAAATCAAAGACTGGCACTGGATTTCGACACGACAGCGGTCTCATCCTGTCCACCAGTGGGGGGGGGGGGGGGGGGGGGGAAATTTGCGGACAGGTTTTAAAAAGGAAGATGCATGTTACTGCGTGTCCCACCACCCGGGGGGGGGGGCAAGGCCCGGCTGCCAGGCGCGCCCCCCC
>JABFDZ020000049.1:13096808-13124755 GCA_019775955.2 Pollimyrus isidori | reverse complement strand
AGACGCCAGTCCATCACGGGGCACACGGCAGGGGACTCCCTATATGAGACGCCAGTCCATCACGGGGCACACGGCAGAGGACTCCCTATATGAGACGCCAGTCCATCACGGGGCACATGGCAGGGGACTCCCTATATGAGGTGCCAGTCCATCACGGGGCACACATGCATGGACACAATCATACACTTTGGGTACTTCAGAGATTCCAGTCGACTTAAATGCAACTGCACGAGAAAACCAGAGTACCTGGAGAAATCTGTGCAACATGGAGAGAGATGCAAACTCCACACACAGTGTAGGAACATTAACCAGAACCACAGCGCTAGAGCGGTGAGCTGTTTCCTCTAAGCTAATCCAAAACCATTTCCGTACATAGGAAGGTTCGCCTAGGAACAGTCACATGACCACGTTTAAGACACATGCTCGCGGAACCATTATTTCGTCCCTTTATATTCTCCTACGATGTCACCTGTGCGACTGCTGTCATGTGGCCCTGTAGCACAGCCTGGGTGGAGTCTGCCAGTCTGTAGGTCAGGGCGATGAAGATGGGACTCAGTTTGTCCTTGAACTCCGACTCATGCTGCACAGAAAACATCCAGGTGACATCGGATAAAACTGCAAGACTTTGTGATCGGTTAATAAAAATGTTATTATTGAAAAGCTGTACAAACAGAATAATTCTAAAGTGACAAACGGGTAATAAGTACAATACTCAATGCAGATTTCAAATAGTAGATTAAACATTGCTGTGAGGTTTTGCAGTCATTCTAATTGGTTGGAAATCAATACTTTAGTTGTCCATATGCAATTGTTGAAGAAAGAAAATGCATCACAGTATATGTTAAAAAGTATTTCTGGAAACAGTAGTACTTTGCAGTAGTGATGGCCAAGAGAAGCTTCATGAACCACTTGCTGTATTTCTTGACTCCACTAGATGGTGCTCTTGGCTTGCTTTGAGGTGTGCTTCGAGCCCTTTACTGAACAGAGAGCCCCATCTTGTGAAGTCAGAAGATACTGCAAGCAGCTCATTAAGCTTAATTTGTGCATCACTATTTAGGAGTGTCAGCTATCTACAAAAAATGCATCACCATCCCCCCTAATGTCCTAATGACATCTAAAAGTCATCATTGGACCTTTTCCCTATTCAAGTCACATACAATTGGTGCTTCACTTGGAGCAACCTACCCGTAGGTAGGCAGTGTGGTTCATACAGACCACGCCCACCCGCTTTAGGATATTTAGGGAGAGGTTCTCCTGTGGCTGACTGGACTTCAGAAAGAGGGTCCTTCTGGCAGTCTTCTGCTTCATCTTATCTAGCTGAAGCTCAGCGTTCAGAACTGGAAGTGTCACAGAGACATTGAAGAGAAAACTGAAAGCAGGTAGGTAAATATTCTTTATGGGTCCTAGGGTACGGTTACTTAAATCACGTAAATCAAATTTTAATTTAAGTCTTAAGTGAGAGATGTTTCATTAGTGCCAAAATTGTGGAAACACGTCTAATTTTTATTCAACTGTTTCTCCAGTTACTTATTTAATCGTCCAATGTATGATATTTGTAACATTCTTCTTCTTAATAATTTCCCCCCAGTATATCTGTAGTAATTTTTTAAATGCAATGCCAAAAATGCTAGACATTTCCACAGTTTTGGTCACTAGTGCATATAAAATATTTACCAATCTCTTCTGGAATTCTGTGGCCAGACACACTGACACACATCTGGATTGTGAAGCTATGTTAAAAAAATGGAAAATAGTTATCAGATTCCTAGTATCATTTTACCCTCCTTATCTCCAAATAAGTGTGTTCCCATCAGTCAACACGTTGCGGTAATTACTGGGAACAATGGTTCACAATTCACGTATTTAACGAGATTAGAAAAACAGTCCTACCAGGAGACGTCCCCGGAAGTTGCCGGAAGCTGGCAGAGCTTGACGTCAGGGTTCAGGAAATCGGGGTGCAGGGAGATAAGGGCTTTGGCTCGTACCACGGCTTGTGCCCTTTGCAGACCAACAACATACCACACACAAACTGATGGCATTTCACTGACATCAATGTAATACTACAAATGAAATACTAATAACAGTATTACTAACATTCATACTAATAACAGTATTACTTACGTTCATACTAATAACAGTATTACTTACATTCATACTAATAACAGTATTACTTACATTCATACTAATAATAATAATACAGGCATGTACAGTATTTCTTGAATTCAGAAGATAAGCATTTTGTAATTAAAAGCACTAAAAATTAAACACAAAACGAAACACCATTATTAAAACACTCATTGTATCTTAATATGAAGCAAAAAAAGCCAGAAGCTCATATTTAACTAAGAGCAATTTTTGTAGAACAAATTTTACTTTATTTGGTGGTTGAGTCATGGCAACTTCTCTCCACCCTTACAAGCGTGTAATCCAGTCGCCATGACTCAACCACGAAGTCACCCGGATGACTGAGAATCTTCACAGACAATTTTTAATGTAGTTTTTTTCTCTACCAGATCA
Source organism: Pollimyrus isidori (assembly GCA_019775955.2). Lineage (NCBI taxonomy): Eukaryota > Metazoa > Chordata > Actinopteri > Osteoglossiformes > Mormyridae > Pollimyrus > Pollimyrus isidori. Next base: position 13,122,238 of record JABFDZ020000049.1, on the reverse strand, counting down.
TTTGCAATAAATGCACAGGATAATGCACAGGTGCTGACAACAGATCTACGAACACAGGGCCTGGCATTTACATTATGATTATTCACTTTGATGTTTACGTGAATGTTTCATGCAGGGTGTCATGGCCCCTTCAGATACTCCATGCTTCAGTAGCTACGTCCTACCTGTACACAGCGATCTTGCTGGCGCCCCATGCTCCAACTACAAGATCTGCAAAAAGGCAGATATCTTTGTCTTTAGAAACACTTCTAAAGTGTTCTTCTTGACAGATTTTACAATTATTCGCTCCTTCCAAAAATGTGTGGCGATGCACTGGAGGCCAGTACAGGATTCATAAAAATGTCCTGAGAGTGAAATACTCCTAGATGTAACTTTCAGCAGTCCATATCCTCTCTCATTCTGCCTAGAAGATATCTCTCACAAAGTTACATGCGTACGACCCATTAAGTACTTAGTTTTTCTCGTGTGCAGTGCCGTGCAGTGACGTATCAATGGGCAATTTAATGCTTGATAAGTAAGAGGCTCTGATGGAACTGTCACTTGGTGCTTACTGTCAGAGGGAGGTGAACTGAAATGTCATTTATCAGGGGAAAGTCGACGAGGGCCCTAAAAATGAAATGCCACACGTTAAGCAGCATGACCGCAGGGGCAGGGCCCTCTGGCCCAGTTTGGAACATCTTCTACAGACTCGCGCCTCTCACCCTCCATGAAGGTGAGAACTTGATGAGTGACAGCCTTTCACCTGACATTTCAACAGCTGAAACTTACCGATGTTGTCAGAAACTGTTGTGCTACAGACAGATTTAGGTGACACCCAGGAAAGTACATTGTGGTTGGCTTGTCATTAAGGCAGATATGGGTCTGTACTCACATTGCGGTTTTGGTTAAGCAACTATGTTCTTTTTAAGAACAAAAAACTTATCATTTAATTATATTTAAATTATATTGTTGCCCGAACAAAAGACAACTTCTGGGTGCACTGATTAAAAACCATCTACAACAGTCATTTTTATCCAAATCAACAACAACAACAACAACAACAACAACAATAATAATAATAATAATAATAATAATAATAATAATAATAATGCATTTATTTATTATATAGTGCTCTTCAGGATCAAAGATGCTTACATAATATAAAGTAAACAGATAACACAACAAACAAGCATATTATGGGTAAGGAATGTCTTAGGCTTGCGCAAACAAAAAGGTATTTTAATGAACATGACTGGGGCCTCATTTGTGACTGGGGGCCTCGTTCAGGGGCCCAGCAGTAAAATTGTTTTGCTGAGCTGGTATTTTGAACCGTGACCTTCCAGTCACAGCCCCAGCATCCCGATCCTCTGAGACACACATACATGGACTCAACACTTCCTGGGACCAACAAGAATAAGAGCAAAAGCGAACTGTTATAAATGAGTTCGTAATCTGACCTGGGTAACCATTGGCATCGATGTCAGTTGCCCCCCTCAGGGTGAAGCCAAATGCTGCCGGGGTTGGCAGGTTCTGGAATGGACTGTGGAGAACTTGGGGGTGCTGGGACAATAACCCGTCAGGCTGCCCCATGAAGATGAACACTCGGCCCTCGCCGTGGGAAAAGGGTGCCCCTACTGCAATATCTGAGAAAAAATCATTTGAATTTCAGCATTCTAAGACTTCAAAAAGTCACCATCGGCATTGATGGCCGTGAACTTTATGGGTAGAGAACTTTGGAGGTTGCCTGACCATTGAAGCCATCCTGGTCAATGTCTCCCAGTGGTGCAACGGTGCTTCCAAAGCGGCCGTACGCATCTGCGCCTATTAGCTTCTGATCAGGCTTGCTGGAGAAGGTGGATCGCTCCTTCTGAAGGTACACCAACACTTGCCCCACTTCAAGCAGTTGCTTGGATGACTGCCATTGCATAAAGAGTGGCGCCCCCACCAGGATATCATCACGCCTGCAGGTACGGGACAAGGCATGACTTTGTTTAGGGAAAGAGGATTGGAATGAACCAGAATGCATTTGTGATGCATTATTTTTAATTAATAATGGTGTTATTGGATTACCATATAATCACATGGCTAAACAGTCAAATTTATGGTAACAGCTGTATTGTGAGACATTATATGCATAAGTGCTAGTGATGAACAAAATGATTCATGACAAGCTTCATGACAAGCAATTTGCTGTTTTTTCTGACCCCACTAGATGGTGCTCTCTGTTAAAAAAAGGGCAGAAAAAAATGCTTCAAAGCAAACCAAGAGCACCATCTAGTGGGGTCAAAAAATACAGCAGATGGTTCATGAAGCATCATTTTGTTCGTAACTAATAAGCGCCCGGATGCCTTACCCATCGTTATTGATGTCAGTCACTGCGACAGCGTGACCAAAATATGAGGCGACCTGAAGAGGAGATTTAAATAAACAGTGTTTTTTGTCTTTGGTGCCTCTTCATCCTATAGGGTGTGGGGCATTTCAGCCATCTTTAAATCAATAATAACACTAGCAATAAGACAGAAGCTCATATCACATCAATCAAATGCTGAGATGCTGGGCATTGCGAAAGCTTCAGTTTAAACTACGCATTAAGGTTCTCACCTGGGTGCCGAAGAATGTGTGGGACATCTGTAAAGAATACCTTGTATTTCCATTGTAGATATTAACCTAAAACAGCAAATATCTGAAGTGAGGCTGTGGAACCCCATAAACACCATAAACATATAGTTCAGAGAGCTACTTTCTCTATCTTGCAAAAAAAAAATGCATGTCCCTGCAAACCGATTCTGTCCTTTTTAATGAAAGTGAATAAGGCTAATTTTAGCCTACTTCTGTAGCATTGAAAGGAGTAACAATCTGGCAGCAAAACTTACTGAACCAACTGTGTTCTGATCATTGGGAGCTCCAACCACATAGTCTGAAACAAATTACACAAATATCACCCCATATCATAGTCTTGCAGAGACAATAAATCATATTTTCAAATATGTGGCTGACATTATGATGCATATAACATTCAGCAGGAAAACAAAACCTTTACAGTAGAAAATAACCGTCAGATTTAGCCGACATACCAGGGATGGAATCTCCCGTGAATTCGCCAACAGCCACCGAATAACCTGACAAACAGACACAGCAGCAGTGATATCCAGTGATGCGTCTCCTTCGATCAGTGATGACGTACAAAGCAGCTGTACTCAAACATGCTATTGATAAGTTGCTAATGCACAGCTTCCCTGTACGCTGGAAGACCTGTCCGTGATTAACGGCAGTCTGAAGACTAAAACTGGGAGGCTGACAGACTCACACAGCTAACAGATCATAAATATACTGTTATATAACTATCCAAAAACATTGTTATTTATTTGCTCATTTCTATTTTTATTTTGTTATTGTTTATTGGTCTTTTAAGAGGGGCAGAACTTCAGGGGAGGCAGAAGGATGAACATCCAGGGGCACCCAGGGGGCACCCAGGGGGGCACCCAGGGGGCACCTGCTGATCATGACTTCATTTTTCAGTAACAAAACATATAGATCAAAACACTTAAATCAAATGTCCACTTCAAAATGTTTAAATAACAATTTTGTTTAGATATTATAATCTATAATCTTTGTTTAGATATTATAATCTATAATAATATAGGTATAATACTGTATATTGTAAATTTGCCCAATTAATCCACTGGAGTGATACCCCACTCCTTACATTGAATGGTGCACTTAGGGCCGCCCCCATCCATGTCAGCCAAGGGCCCCCAGAGAAGTTAGTCTGCCCCTGCATTTTAATCCTATTTATTTGTGTACCATTTTGTTTTGCTTTGTATCACCCAGGCCTGCATCCTTTCAGGCACAACTCTAGAAGCAGGTGGGGAAGCATGGGCACCCTTACCATTATAGACATCGTAGTTGCTCATCTGCGGCGACAGGACTGTGTTCTCCACATATCGCACTGGGTTTGTAGTCTGACTGCTTTTAATGATGTGAGGTATATCCGCGGCGATAATCTGACCTGCAACACGGAGGCACTGCGCTGTCATTTATTGCACCGCAGGTTTGTGAGTGACAATCAACACTATACATTCATGTCTTACATACACGTCCCCTGACTACTGTCAACCATAACATAACCGCAGTGATTATGCTCCGATGTTAGACGTATAAAACGACGATAAACAGTTTGCCTCTGGAAGTTGCCTCCTGTGTTTTGCAACTTTCTAAACACTGGAGGGAGCAAGGAAACAACATCGCAAACATAATCCCTGACTGGTGACTGTAGGGGGCGCCAGCCCTCTGTGTTTATTTTATCTATTCGTTTAGGTCATACCTTTTCTATTTATCAGACAACAGATATACTTAAACAGATCAATGCACAATCCGATTCACTGCAAAATATTAAATACAGCAGTGACATTCCTATATGGGAACATTTTACTGAATCAATACCCATGACATTTCCCTGTACTTTTAAAGGAAAGCGTATTTCTAAATCTTAATTTACCTTCGAAGTAGTAACCACCTGGTGCACCCAGAACAACCTTTCCATCCTTTAAGAAAAGAACATGGTCTGAGATTTATAGCTAAGTAGTAAAAAGGCAACGATATTACCACTGTACCATCTTGTGCGCTTTACATTAGAAAATACAGTAAACGATCTCCACCTTTGTAATATCCGAACTAAATCCAGACTCGCAGTATCGGCTGTCGTGATCTGAGAAAGTCAATGGACATGTTAGCAATACATCAGGCGCGTGATCCCTTTGAATGGGACAGAAATAAAACAAACATTTCACTCATTTTTAACAAGAAGATCTTAACCCAACCCAGAAAAAGTTTCCAACTTCCGTAGTGGCTCTAAATCAGTATTTCTCAACCTTTTTTTGTACCGCGACCCAGTATTCACCATGCCAGCTTGGTATATAGATTTAAATTAATGCTATGAAGTGCTTAGTGCGCTCTGCAATTTACGCCAATCAATCTCTATTGCACAAATCTGATTGGACGTGCCAGTGAATTTTAAATTAAGCATCTGCGTTAACGACCCACTCAGATCTTGGGTCGCGACCCACAGGTTGAGAAACGCTGGTCTGAACATCTGACTGTAGTGTCGTATATGTTTGTTATATTTGTAAAATAATTCAAGTCAGTTAAAATTTTAATAAGTGCACCTATGCGAAGGGTGATGATTAATTTTCCAGATTAAGTAGCTTGGTACTTACAGCTCCCCTCCTCATACACCTGATCAATCAGCAGGTCTTTGCAGGGAGCGTATTCAGTAAGCTTCCCCGACTGCATGTCCAGTATCTGGCAGTTTCCCACTGGCGTGCTCCCCGATTCCTTTTCGTTTTCCTTAACGTTCCAGTGGTACAGTGGTGCACAAGCCTGGTAGTGAGACACGGACCAGTGGAGTGAGATCTCCAGCGGGGTACGGGTTGACCCTACCGGCTTCGACTCCCTCCTCCCCGACAAATATTAGCGGTAGCAATCCTTAAGCAAGTTATACCTTCGGCTCCATTCTTCAGGGTCTTCCAAACAAAAGCTGTGAGACACCTGTCCTGGGTGACTAGAAGATGCGGCGCTTACCAAAACGTAGCCCGGCGCCGCCCGCACGCTGGCCCCAAACCACTGGTGCGACTTGGACGCCTCTATGCGGTAGATGGAGTAGGAATAATTTTCACTGCCTATTAAAACATAATTATACATTGCCTCATGAACGAGTACGCGAGGGAATAATAGATTATTCAAAATCTACAATTTTCTGCTTTTATGCAGAATTTCATATTTATGCAGGCACCCCGGCAGGCATTTGATGCTCCTTTCCACGAGTCATAACAAAGATTAAGCATTTGATGAGTAACATAATAAATAATTTCTAGTTGTATGTTTTTGCAAGACTGTGCAGAACAACTGTGATTTAACATGTGTGTTGTTGATGCGCCTGGTGGGGTCCTAAATGCCCCCATGTGGATGACCAACAATTACATAAAATTTAACAAGCCCCCCCCCCCCACCCCACCCCATTCAGCACCTGCTTCCCCACAAGTCCCTGCATGGCACTGCTGTTGTTGCATGACTGACATGACCATTTACCTTTACTGTCAAAGGCCAATCTTTCACATGTACTATTCTCTTGAGACCAAAGGCAGCGGAACACCGCCCCACCCTCTGTCACCCCAGGCTGGCTTGTGTTGGCTTTAGGGGCACCCACCACTAGACTGACCCTGGAGAGAAAGAAAATGAACAGCTTCTCAGACATCCCACTAACAAGGCTTCCTGCTCCGAACCCGATGCCAGGCCTGTGAGCCCACGCAGATCTGCACTGCTCGGAAGGTAATACATGGAGCCTTCAACCATAACGCTAGACCTGAAGACAGGATTTCTTAGCACGTGTCAGATTTACACTGAAATCAAGAAAGAAATAGCATTTAAAAAATAATCATTGTTTTAAATTTAAGGTCTAAAAATGATTACAGAAACAGTACAGTTCAGAATTCAGGCCTGGGGGGGTTAAGAGCTACGTGGGGGCCACTTGATCACTTAAACATGATGCTTCAGAAAGCCTGGAGAGGTCAGGCAGGCATGTAGTGTTTGAAGGAGGTACTCACGATTTATTTCTGTCTTTAAAAAAGTCCACTGAAAATCCGAAATAGCTTCCCTCCGGACCAGAATAAACCGTAACATTTTCTGCATCTAAGTTTAAGGCAGAAACAAAATGAGGAAAGGTACTGAACACAAGACAAACAAGTAGCAACAGATGATTCTTCATTCTCTTCATCTTTTTTCTGCAGTGAAGTTCCTCGGTGCGGCAGTGAGAGTTATATGTGAAGATACGCCTTTTCCTTGCGCAGCTATTCCATTGTATCTGCTATCTTATTTCCGCAATGTGCCGTAAGGCAGTATCAGACGCTGCCTGAAGCTTAGATGATTAGGAAATTTAGTTGGAAAGTTGAAGTTCTTGACCAAATATGTCTTTGCATACATAATCGCTTTAGTCGACTATTTCCCATACATATAAATATTCCAGAATCAACATCTTTGAAGAAGAGTTGCATTTCAAGTAGTGTTATTTCAGGCAATTTGAAGACTGCATTGCCTATACTGTACATAATAATATACAACAAAGTAATTCTACAAAAAAGTATGAGCAATCAAAATAGAGGATAATAAAAAAACTAATTGAGAAAGATAATGTAAAATTATTATAAACCCAAAAGCATAATACGAACCAGGAAATATACACAGCACAAACAATCTACAATACAGAGTTTGCAGGTATTGCAGCAACGATAATTAAAATACAAAACAGCAGATGGGAAATGTCTACGAGGTATGGAGTATGCAGTTCAAAGGGAGAGTGTGTAAACAGGCAGCAGTGATATAAACAAGGGTCAGATTATTCAGGGTGTGGAACCAAAACAACTAGAGGCTGAGAGATTAAAGATAATGGGTTTGTGAAACCATTTCCAAAAGGCTCATGTCAGGCCTGCTATAAGAGCAACCATTACAATGGCCTTTATTATTTGACTGTTGTTTTTTTATCCCTGTAATCTTTTTATCAGTTTTGTAAGTGAAGTGGACAGACACTTTGAAGCAATTATTACAGCCACGATAAGTATAAAATGTGCGCATCTGACGCAACGGTCTCTTGAGTCCTTAATTAATTTGTGCAGTTTAGGACATTTCCCCCGACAGACATACACAGAGCAACTCACTGTGGAGAAAAGAGACAGAACCAGTGTGATATGAAAATGTTTCTGGGTTCTCAGCTCTTAAAAGATTAATAAGCCACAGGCCAGTTTTTCATGGTTGGCTCCTCGAATACTCACACCGTCATGTGGGGCGATACCGGCTTAAGACGTCACGGAGATGGCCGGTGACTCATGCAAGCCTTTCTGGAAACATCTCAACAGCGGTTCGTTCGATCAGAGCTTTCAAGCCGTCGGAAAATCAACCGATCCTGAAATTACCACAGTGTTACACTGCTTCACAGTGGCACAGATGTTAACTGTTACAGACATTTCATTTTTATTTACCTCCACACATTGGATTTTACTTGCTGTGTGAACTACATCGGTAATATTTGCATCATAAGTTCAGTTCTGATAGTACATGCACATATTGGGTCTTTTGTAGTTTCAACTGTTTGTCTTAGGGATTACATTTGACATTTAGAGAGGCCTAAGTACGATTTTAACTGAGTTGTCTGGCCGGGATTTCATATTCTACACTCAGAAAAAAAGGGTAACAATGTGTATCGTTGCTTGTCTGCCAATTGTACCCTTAGCTTTCTGTAATTGTACCTTTTAAGGTACAGAAATAGACTCTAAGGAACATTTCTGTACCATTGATGGTACACTAATGATATTTGTACCTTTGGGATGTTCCTCAGAATCCAGTTCCTGTACCTTAAAAAGTATAATTACAAGGGTACAGCCTCAGTGATAAGCAAAGGTACAAATTTTTCTGAGGGTATATATGGTTGGTATTGGCTGGACGCCTACAAAGTTATGGCTTAATTTACAGTAGGAACATCTTCTAGTTGTGCCATCTTGCTGGATGAAGACCCTGGCATGTACTGTACCATGGCAATTTGTGCACAGACAGCAGCATGCAGATTGGGGTGCCCTGTCTTCAGGTGGACACCCATGATAAATGGAGTAATTGGGCACTGGGGGAAAAAAAAAACTTATGAACTGTGATCCCCCTGAAAGTGTCAGAGGAAATATGCATCTTTGTCACTGTAATAAATCAATATGCGGAGGCTCGCGGCACATACGCCTCTGAAGGCAGCCAATCACATGCAGAAATTCTCAGCCCCCTGATGAAATGTCACCTTTGGCCTCTAGCCCACATCTACATATTATTAATAAAACATGAACTATAACCAAGAATACTTCGGTTGTTCAAACTAGCATATTAAAATGATGAAAGTGTGACATCTTCTGTGTTTCTAAGGAAGAGTCATAGCATTCAAGTGTACCGTGGTAATGTTAAAGCTTAAGTAAGATAACACAACACATTTTTCATTTTGAGTTTTTTTTTTTTGTTTTTTGAGGTTTGCACACAAAGATATTTGGTCTCTGTCACATTTTATTTTCTCCATAGAGACAAGAAAACCAGACTGCAACTTAAACTTACTCAGCGTGGGCTGAAGATCAAACACGGCTCTTGCGGAGTAGGTGTACTTAGGGACCATTCCATTTTTAATTTATTGGCTCGGCAAGCAGTATTATGGAGGCAACACGCATTTTTCTACATGTTTACCACTTTGGCCATTCTCGTTCGTACTCTGTGGCATCTATTAAAGTGCCTTTCATAAATTTAAAATAAAGATAATGTGCAATTCTGGTTAATATTACAGGTCAATAGTTCAGGTCCAAAATTAAAAATCCAGACCAAAATTTTTGTTTCAACCAGCCAGTTGAATACTCAACCGGTTGAGTTGACTGTGACTCTTTATACTCAACTGGTTGGTTGAAACAAAATCTTGGTCTGGATTTTTACTCTCTGTACCTGAACTTTCTGAAAATACAAATACAAAAATACAAATTACATGATGAAATAAAACCAATGCAAGTATCATTTATCCAACTGATTATACTTATAATTCTACATCTTGAATTGGTTTAATTAAACTGAACCTGGTTCAGGTAGAGACAAGGCCTCTTTGACAGTATATTTCTATGAAATAGAAAAACTGAGAGATATGAGAAGACATTTATTTATCTAACAAGGTTAATAGAAGACCTGGTCCCCTGGTGATAGACATTTATAATTTAGAGAAACTCATGGGTGGGAAGAATCATTATCCTGCCGCCTGACCTTTGACCCTCAGGAATTCTATTCATCTCTGTGAGAACAGACAGCGTGCGCGCGTGCTTTGGGTGGCACTGCCTTTTAGAGATGTAGCCAGGCACTGAAAGCGCAGTGACATTTCATTCATGGTGCTTTTTTTAAATTAAATGATTAATTTTACTATTATAAAGTCAAAAGGGAAACATGGACTCTCCTAAGTGCTGGAATTATTTGCAGTATTTCATCGCCACTGTGGAGTTTGACACATTTTCTCACTCATATCAAATGTCAAGTGACGTGGTGAAGAGTGTTTTGATTTGAGTTCTCTTTCATGCTGAAGGTACCATGGCCTTAGCTATATTGAGAGGCCACTGAAACTGGGTGGATGGATGGACGGATGAACTGAACAGCAGAGTGACATCACATATGCCTTACCTGCAGCATGCCTGTGCAGAGGGACGAGGCCCCTCCCCTGTTCTCAAGTGTTACCCAGAATCCCGGGCTGCTTGTGGTGGCCAATGAGAAGCATCTGCTTGAGGTCATCTAGCCAGTCAGCGGGGGTAGAACAGTAGGCAATGCAATGTTCTCGTCAACAGCGCCCCAGTGCACGGCCCTGCCCAGTACACCTGTGAACACACCGTACCTATATCAATGTCTCTTTACCCAAAATCACCCAGGCCTCAGAAACACATTGCCCTTTAATATCCATAACAAAGTTACGGAGTGTACCAAAAACCTGGGCTTCAATGTTTAGGTAAAGAGATTGAACCAAATTTTAAAAAATGAAATGTCAAAGCTGTTCATGTTCTGCAGGGAATTAGTGTATCATATGCACTTTACATTGTGTCCTATTGCATAAATAAACCCAATTATAGTCTGCAGAAATACTCTTATGCCATGCTGAACAAATCAGACCTCAAAACAAGGAAAAAGTACCAAACACACATACATACATACAGACATGAGAGATAAGTAATATATAATAACAGAATTTTTCAGGAACAGTACTGTAATTGTTCTGAAGTGACACAAGAACACGAAACTATAATCTATCCATCTTATAACCACTTAGGGGAAGAAAACACAAAACTGTCAAAATACATGACGGGTAAGATAGGAAGACTTACCTAGTGACTGTGGAAGTGCAGAGTGACAATGCTGGACCAAAGGACCTGGCTGGATTCATCCCACAGCATGTGAATCCAATTTGGAGGCAACTCAGAGCATGAGAGAAATCAAGTTTATAATGCGTGGTGTTTACGCTTCAGCGTTTAGATGCGTAAGTTTGTACTTTCACTTAAGGTAGAAGACTAGTCAACAGTTTCCATACAAAAAGGAATAACTGATACCGATTAGTGTTCCCTGAATGTTCTTCTGTTGGCTTCCAGCCCTTTATTGTGTTCTTGCTGCTGTAAACTGCTTACGACTGGACTTTCATCTTTAACCTCAGCCTAGCTGCAGAGGTGCGCAGTTCAGGCCCAGAGAGTAAAAATCCAGACCAAGGTTTTGTTTCAACCAACCGGCTGAGTACTCTGTGACTGTGACTCTTTATTCTCAACTGGTTGGTTGAAACAAAATCTTTAGCAAATGAATAATTTATATCATATGATGAATTATGGAAATAGCTAAAGGACTTCCTTGCTGCAAATATTGCACTAATTATATTTTATGCCGACCCCTTTTTTCAGTGGAGATTTTCCCTGTTCCCATATTATTATTTGGTAATTGCCCATGACTTATCCATCTATGCAACTTACATAATCGTTCATCCAATATAAAGTCATAGTGAATCTGGAGCTTATCCCAGAAACCTCAAGGGGCAAGGCCAGATGCACCTTGGATGGGATGCCAGTCTGTCACAGGGCATTATATATATAAACTCACAGTTTACCATGTTAGTCTCCAAACAAGACAGTTACAGAGAGATCATCTCAGTTTGTAAATTTCCATCACTTAAAGAACCTGTACTTACCTGGTTTACTGCCCCCTGGTGGCAGAGCGGTATAGGCCCCAGCTTCAGAAGGGCCCAAAAAGCACTTACAGCCCCCCACATACAGAATAGCTTTCCAAGGACTTATTCTTAGACCCGCTGCAAGTGCCAGGGTGACTGCCGTGTTTTGTTGAACACCTCCATAAACAGCAGGCCAAAAGCAGGCCTGCCTGATGGTGAGGGACATCCCAGAAGCCAGGGAGACGTAGAAGGGGCCTGAAAGGTGGTGCCTGGAGATGACAGTGGGAAGGAGAGGATCCGGCCTGGGAGTCTCATCTGCAAGCACGCGATCATTAGGCCAGAGCTGTCTGGATGCCAGACTGGCGGAGAGGAAGAAGGTGGGGCCCGAAAATTCAAATAGGACACCCTGCAGGAAGCGGAGCCCCCACATGTCTTTTGGCATCGGCGATAGTCTGGACAAGCACCATATATTAAAAGGAAAAAAAGTACCAGTGCACCGCTGCTAGGCCCCCATGACCAGTAACACGTGGGGGGAGGGGGCAGGATCCCAGCAGACCCCGAAAAACAAGGAGGTGGTTTATAGTAGGGGGAGCTCTTTGTCGGCCCAGCAGGCCGTTTTTGCCTTCTAGTTCCTGCCAGTGAGTGCCGGATGGTATCTGCCGCCCCCCCTCCACAACCCCCACCCCCCCATGGATTTACGTGACAGTAATAAAGGCCAGCTTACTGCCCATCCCTCCGCCTGACTGCACAAGCGTCATGGACGACCGCTCTCCGCAGATGGGGACTTTTCCAGAACCTGGGCGCCATAGAGAGGGATTTGAAAATGTCAGGGTTCTCAGCAGCCATTTCTGCTCTGAAGCCTGAATATTAAGAACTTCAGAAAGAAAACGTATGTTGTTTTTAGTCCGCCTGTTTATGTACAAAATTGGTACCACGGTGTTCAGAGTCTCCCTGAAGCCAGAAAAGATCAGAAACATTTCATAAGCATTCATGTCATGCTGTTGTAGAAATGATTGGTACCTGACACTGGAATGAGCACTTTTACGAATGAGATTCGGACCTTTGAACTCCTTTCAGTATCTTTTTAAAGGTTTTGGCAGGACAGAGGCTCAGCGGTCATTCCGAGGACATCAGCGCTGTTCCCGGGACACTGAGAGACACGTGCTTAGAAATGACAGTGCGAGTGAAGCTAGAGAAGAGGCTAATTTAATGAAAAGAAAGCAGGGGAAAAAATGTGGATATAAATAGCAAAGGAAGAGCAATTTGTGTAGAAGAGTGGCTGCAGTTCCAGCCTCAGGCCAATTGGCTGTCAAGGAAGAGTGACAGAATTCAAATTAAGCAAGGTTTGTACAAGGTCAACTGCATTTAGGTGCTGAATTGGGCCACCAAGAGTAAACCTCAATTAGCACATCGCTAGATGAATTAGCCTTGTGTCCTAAACTTTATTGGATAGGAACTGAGCTCCCCACAACCCTAGACTACAAATATGGATGGATGGGTGAATGGATGAATGGTTAAAGGAAAAGTACCATATCTCCCGTTCCATCACTTCAGTCGGGAGGGGCAGAGTGTGGTTCAGCGAGTGAAGCCTCCACACCTGTGATCAGAAATGCTCTCGTTTGAGTTCGACCTCGGCAGATCAGTCACACGTCCGTAGGCCCTCGAGCGAGGCTCTTAACCGCCATGGGTGCCCCTCGCTGTCAAGCTGGCTCCCACCTTCACGTGTGTCTGTGTGTCATGGTGTAGCTGGGTGATGGTCGGCGAAGAGAGAATGAAGAGAGAATTTCCGACAAAGTGTCATTATTGTGTAGGCAGAGTATCACTGAATATCTTCTCAGCATCAAAACTGATTGAAGCATCTACAAAACGATATGCACTTATTTGATTTAACAATATTGTGCACTGTACTTACACTGTACCAAAAGTGTAAATACAGTTAAATAATTGTATAATCACACACACCATTGCTCACGCCGCACCATTAACCAGTTTGCCTACTGTGTGGAGCAATAAAAGGCGGCCAGACACATTAAATCAGGGACTGATAGCAATCACAGGTTAGTAATGTCAGTTTATACAGGGTAATTGTTCTGACTAGCAGCAATTGCAGGTATTTCTGTCCTATTACCTCCCCTGAACTGGGACAAAGTGGCCCTGTTCCCTAGGAGCAGATAAACGGAATGGGGGGGAAAATGTGCCATGTGTTGGCGAGGCTGCTCTGCGGATGGAGGAGTCGCCGCTGTTTGGAAATGTGCGGGGCACTTAATTTGCCCCTAGGGTAAGTCACCCCAGGACGAGCTGTCCGCTGGCTCCCAGTTCGGCTCACACTCGCTGCGTTGGTCTCCAAACGCCACCCCCTTTCCCCAGCTCTCTGCGGCGATCACATGACTCACGCGTCCTTAAGAGCTGTTAAAAATGCGACCGCGTCCAAATTCTGACCGGCCTGGGCTCTCGTGAAAGACTGTTTGATCCCTGACACCTAATCATCGTTACTCCCAACACTTTCTCCTGCATTCTTCAAAAACAAATACCTCCTATCTTAGCCTTTAACAGCGTTTTCTCGATTGCACAGGAAATCTGTTTTAAATGTCTTTTTTGCCCATGTAATAGTGATTCTGTAAAGACCTGATGAGGCTATTGGCACCCATGCCCAAGCGACATCACCCGAACCATGCCAAAAAAATCCCTCTTTTCTAAACTTTTTTTTTCCTCCCCAAGCTGTCAGCCACAACAAAAGCTCACTGAGTGTCTGACATGGGACCTACGGGTATCTGGGCTCAGGAATGAATATTGAATGTAAGGCCACGTATAACTTGCCTCCTATGAACGTAACATTCTCAAAATCCCGTCCGCCGACACTCACAGTGCAATGGAGCTATTTAGTATAAAATTGCCCTACACCAAAGTCATGGGATCCTCCATAATGTGAGAGGACCCAAATGGGGAATCCCAAGGGGCTTACTGGCAGAGTATGATCTGTAAAAAATATGTCATGGCAATGGCCTGTCTGTAGAATGGATAAGCTGCCATTGCAGCAATATGACTTTGACCAATTGTCACGTGACCAACTGTCTCTATGAATCAAGTTGAGCTTTGTAGGCCAGAAGCGGGTGTTAAAATCCAGCACAGGATGCCAGTCGATGAATGTTGAATGCAAGTCCCCTGTGGCTGAAAAGTCATCCATTTCACTTTATTCCAGTATTTATAATGACTACCTGAAACTTTGTCTGAAAGATTTTCTAACAGTAGCACCCATCCCCCGATATCTGCAGCGACAAACAAATTCATTTAAAGTTTATTTTTAATCTATTTTTTAAAGAGGCAGAGACCTCCGGGGCCGTACTTGCTCAAGACTAAAAAAGGCAAGCATTAAAAAGGCATGAAACATCACTCTTCGAACCCATTTCAACAGCTGGCTAATGATGCGCTAGATATGGAAATCACTCTCTTGACTGTTAAAGCCAAGTTACACTCAAATTGCTGCACCAGTCAAATAGTGTCATAATTCCTGTAATTATATATACACACACTAAGATATATTCTACTGCAGAGATCTTCAAGTTACTCTGAGAAAAGGCTTTTCGTATGAGTGGGTTTTGAAGTCTGCAGTAGGGCTGATAAAGTGATGTGTCCCGGTTGTTGCCAAGGGCTGAGGGGAGAGACGGGAGCTGAATTTTTGCGTGGACCATGGGAGGTAGACAGCATGAGAGCGGTAACAGTCCTTTTGATCGTAATGGGGACGGCCTTCTTTTGAAGCCTCTCGCTCAGGTTACGAGGAAAGTGAGAGGTTTTTCGCCACGGAGACGCCCTCACTTCTATCAGGCCTTTCGTTTTTTTTTATTTGTCATTTACACGTTCAATGTCAGCTTTATTGTCATTTGAATCATACATTGTTACACATATATCAGAATAAAAAAAAGAGGTTTCTCTACCGCCACAAAAAATAGGACAGTCATAACAATAATTATACAACTACTGACAACTCAATAAAATATATGTCTACCCAACAAAAGCAACAATAATGCGACTTCTGCCAACTAAGGCTCAAAATGAGCCAGTTCTCATTACACTTAATGTACTGGCACTGATAGGATTAATGTGCTGGATTCAATTCTCTTATTGCCTGCAGAATAAAGCTGTTTAAAAACTTAATGGTTCTGATTCTATGGTATCTCCTCCACAAGAAGACACACAAGTCCACCGCACCTGGACACATATAAATCATGTCTAATTAATGAGACACTTTTTGGACACTTTTGACTTGATTCATTTAAATTTTTATTCAATCAATCAATCAATCAATCAATCAATCAATAATAATTCAATTATTAAGGGGCCACCACCGACTCATCAAGTCTATCAGCCGTTCAGTGTCCTGATTTAAGCTATTATAATACTATAATTGTGTTTTATTATGTCGCATAGAATTTTCTTAGATGTTAAAATTCTACATCACTTCTTGTGTATTGGATTGAATCAGAATCTAAAATGACACAAAAAATTGTTGCTTCAGTTTGGGTCAGATTCTGCTGTGCGGAACACTTGAATTTCCAGGCCTGATTAAACCTGCACTGGACAGTATGTATTTGTCTCCGGCTTGTTATCTGCCGCCCCTTTCGCCCGATGTGATTGAAATGACTTCTGACACGTACGCCTTCAAATCACAGCCATATGCAGCCTGGACTTGCTGAGCCATCAATGTGTCCCTGGTATGTTTTATCAGCCCCCGCCCTTGCAGGACAGTGTCATTATCCTGGTCTGTTGGGCCTGAGTGGCGACATGCAGGGTGTCACAAATTGGGAATCTGGACGGTGGCCCTGGAAATCTGCCATAACCTTTTAAACTCGTCCCCGCCTAGTGGTGAGTAACAGCTCAGTTAATGTCCATCCATGCATCTCCCAAACCCTTTTGCCCTGTTCGGGGTCGTGGGGGTCCAACGCTTATCCTGGAATTCATGGGCAGAAGTCCGCAAATAACCCAGGATGGAGTGCCGACCCATCGCAAGGCAATTAATTTAAGTAATTTCTTGACATTGGCTTTAATAATCAAGTTTAATACGATAATTAAAGACTCAGATTCCTTTGAAATTGCCAGAATTAATGTATTATTTAATAAGTGACCGCCGCTTTGTGATTAATACTGTCCTTGTGAAAAGTAAAGTTTGTGTAATTAGAGTAATTTGTCTTCTTTTATATTACAATTTGAAATGACTCGTTTTGTTGCTCAGCTATCAAATATCCAAGAGACATACAAGGGACGTTATACATTATAAAATATCATTACTTTAATTACATTACATACTGTACATTAACTTTTGATAACTGCAAGAAACTATTATAACTACAGTTAATGGAGTTATGATTTCTAGTAAATTCTCAAATCAATTTACTTATAAAAAACCTTGACAGAAAATATTATGTATAAATTCTTAATACCGCATGGCTCAGGTGCAAGAGGGTCATAAGCAGGCAGGTGTGTTTCCTGATGATTTACCTTGTGCTGCCCCCTGTTGTTTGTCCTTGGCATGATGCCACCCCGTGCTTGCCCAGATTTCAGGAGGAGAGCGGTCTAACGAAAGCACCTGCTTTTCAGGTACGAGACTGATGAAAGCCAAGTTTCTTCTTTATTCCTTTTTTGCTTAAGAAAATCATTAAAGACATGGAGAGGTACAGTGTAAAAATGACTAAGTAAATGGGATTGGAAAGGCCAGATCAATCTTGATCAATGTAGGTGGTAAATTGCCCAAAAGCATAATGGCCCAGCAAAAAATCTGATACACTGCTTTCATCTTCCTGTGAACCAGCAAAAAAACTACAGCCAGAACAGGAATCCGGTTTTAGCTGTGAGGCCAGTGTGACGCAAATTCTGACAGCCATCACTGCTGAATTGGAGATGGAGATCTCTGGTGATCCTGGATGTAGCACTCATAAAATCATGGGCGTTGCTGCCATTAAATCTGAGGTGGACGTGTTCCCCTCACATTTCATAATTATTCGTTTGCTCACCCCCCCCCTCACATTTAGCATGAAATATTAGTTTTATGCCAGTCTGCCCCCCCACACACACATTCAAAATGCTTCTGACACACCTGCATAAAAGTCATTGCGGATTCTCCACAGATTCACTCCAAAGTGGTGAAATCAGGCTTCACATTGAAACATTATGTTGACTAATGTGCAGTGTTGCAGTCAGCAAAAACCACCAATGGTACAACATTACTAAATAGCACAGACACATCCATCATTACCATGCAAATAGGTTAGGCAGCCGGAATGTCAGATTTTCACTCTAGAAGTCTTTATACTAGTATCGCTTCCAGCGGAGTTGATGTGTAAGCTTGATTGATCAGTTGATTGACTGACACAATGTGGTATTTCCTTCCTTCTCTGAGTGAGAGTCTTTGTGCTGTGTTTAAAAGTGTCTTCAAAATTCACTCTCTGGTGAATTAAATCAGCATGTATAAATACTAGGAGCACTTTCTAAAATAAACATTCCTGTGCTAAAATCTTTGGCATGTTATCATATAAATTTGATGATTTTAAGTTTAGTATTTTTTTTCTGATAGTCTCAATATTTCATAAACACATAAGTTGTTTCATACTCAATGAGATAATCAATATGACCTTGCAAATACTCTGATATACAAAATACGGCCATTGGGAAAGTTAGGAATTTTGTTTAATCCAGGGAAAAAACAAAAATACTTACATAAACCATTTGTTTTTGCAGAACCTGCCTATCTAATACATATTATTACAATTGATTTCCTTTTAAGAAACAAATGCTTCTAGAACCCAAATCTATCATTTTAACAACATAAGAATCTTACAAAATGAGAGGGGGGCATTTGCCTCATCAAGCTCATTTGGGGACAACTTAACTAATAGCTCAGACTTGTTAAAATCTTATCCAGCTGTGATTTAAAGGAACCCAGGGTTTTAGCTTCTGCTACACTAGCAGGAAGACTATTCCATACTCTAACTACATGCTGCGTAAAGAAGTGCTTCCTTAAATTTGTTTTAAAATGTTCTCCCACTAATTTCCACTTATGGCCACAAGTTCTAGTATTTGAACTAATACCGAAATAGCCATTTGGCTGAACAGCATACAAACCTGTTGGAATTTTATAGACCTGGATCATGTCCTCCCTTAGTTTCCTTTGCTGAAGGCTGAACAGATTCAGCTTTTCTAAGACAGCAATGTCCTTCTTAAGGTATGGTGACCAGACCTGCACACAATATTCTAGGTGGGGTCTTACCAAGGAATTATATAAATGTAACATCACCTCTCTTAACTTAAACTCCACATGCCTAGAGATGTAACCCAACATTCTATTGGCCTTTTTTATTGCTTCCCCACACTGGCGTGTGACATGGAAGCATCAACATACAAACTGAGATCTTTCTCTCAGATACCTTTATTTCCGTGGAACCCATAAAATATCTGTACATTATATTTCTGCTCCATGCATGGATTATCTTACATTTATCTGTGTTAAATTTCATCTGCCAGGTATCGGCCCTAATTAAATCCAGTTCCCGTTGTAGCCTCTATGCTACTGTATGTATTGGTGTCAATATCATTAAACATCACTGGCTAATTTTCTACAAAAATAAGGTCATATCAAATCAATCACAATATGAATAAATGAATTCTTTTTGACCACAATGAAAAGCTAGTATATTCTGTCCGGTGTCTTTATCTGATACTGGTCTGGAAATGAATATCAGTTTCCAGTGATTTCTTCTACAAAGTTAATTTATTTCTCAATATGTTGTGATTTTTCTGATGGACGTTATTGTATCATAAGTATGTAACGAAAACGTAATGCAAGTTACATGTGCTGTATATGTACTGTATATCTTACACACCGCCCAGCCAAAAGAAAAATAGTCACCATTTGAACTTATATCAGCAAATACTTATGAGCCAATGACTGGATCATTATTATAGCTCAGCAACGTTATACAGCAATAAAGTGAAGTCAGCTGAGTATTTGAATCTCCTGGGCAGGTTATACCTCCATCCATCATCAATGGATTTTTATCCTCCTTGTTGGCGTGGACATATTCCAGGACAATAATGTCAACATTCATTGGGTTCGAATTGTCAAAGTGTTTCAGGGAGAATGAGGAATCATTTTCACGCATGACTGGGTCACCACAGAGTTGTGACCTTAACCTCATTGAAGGTCTTTGGCATGTCATAAAAGAGGCTTTATGGAGCAGTTTTATAAACTTCCATTCCAATTAAAAATACCTTGCTTTCACTTAAGCACTGAGTTCTTGCTGTGTGCTGATTGGTCAGTGTCCAATAATTATGTATTGCTAATGTTAATGTGAAACAGCTGGATGATTCTTTCACTCAAGGAGACAAACCAGTCAAAGCACGAGAAGAGCTGAACTATTTAGCGCTGGAGCCTGTCAGTTTTAAAGTAGTTTGTGAAACCCAAAGTAACTGAAAGAGTTCTCCTTGACATGCATTATCTGGTCACCCTAAATTAGTGATGTGGTAAGAAGGTAAGAATACTGTATGTAATATCAGTATACAGCCCAAGGTAAAAGGAAAAAAAAACCTTTTTCCATTACAGAAAGCAGCATTACCCCTGCAGATACAACTGATCCGCTCGGCTGGTTTGCAGTGCAGTGTCACACCTGTCTGTAGGCTGATTCCTGGGCCTTCTGTGCAAAGCGACGTAAACTCCCTCCTGTCTGTACGCGTCTGCACTGTGAAGTTAGATGTGCTGTGAAGTTAGAATGTAGAGCCAGTTAGTGACTACCTTCCGATATTCCACACTGAGCCGTTCAGTAAACTTTATTCGTTTCTGATTAAATCCTGGGATTTTCTTTCATTTCTAAAATGAGCAGAATGATTTTTACGGAGGAGATCGTCGTGGGAAATACAGATGTTTTGCTCTGGTTGTTCAGATTTTTCAGTCATTTCAAGCTTTCTGGCCGTACTCATCTCAGGCAGGGGAAGATGCCGAATGACATTCGAGCTGAAAGATGAGGATGTGACACGGCGTGGCGCACATCCCTCATGAGCAAGCTGGCAAACTGGGTGAACCTATAGGCTCCTGACTGGACTGCAAATGCAGGTGATGGAGCCTCACAGAGAGGGACCCACGCAAAAGAGGTGATTAGCTGAAGCCATGATGATACTGCTGGCCAGGCATGACTCAACTGTGCAACCCATGTAACACATCACCCTGATTTCATTCTGACACCCATGTCTGACGTGCTAAAGAAAGAAAGCTCATCACCAAGAAGGAACATATCCAATAATATCATTGTATGACTACTTATTAGAATACACTAATATATAGATAAGCACTTTAAACAAATTTATGTTTCCTTTAACTGCTAAATGCTTTGAATCTGAATTTGTGTCCGATAAACCAAATCCTCTTGTAGATCTGAAAATCGACTAACTGTGAAGACAATGGAAAAGCAAGCACATTTTCCACAAGTCTGTTGAGTGAAGAATTGGTTGTTATAAAAATATCACTTTCACAATAAATATTATTTATGTCTGTAGCAAAAAAAAAAGAAGCTTTTAAATATGTACATTTCAGCCTCGATGTTGTAGTTTGACTTTTCTTTGTATGAATTGCTCTGTCCAGCAATGCAAGGGAAAGCTGTTCGGCCGAGAATTGACAAAGTTACTATTCAAATAGTGTCTCAGAGCTTATAAACCAAGTTTTAGGGTAACGCAGGTCAAATTTTAGCTAAACTGGAAGCCAGGCCAGACCCATAGCCAGAAATACATTTCATGAGGTCTCCAGAGTAGGTCCACCCTGGTTGTTTTTGAGATCCTTCTATGGGGCGGAGGGGGGGTACACAGTAGGGTTGGGGCCATTCCAGAATGGAATGGCCCCATCAGTGCTGTACAGTTTAGACATTGTTCATATTCCTAAAAGAATGAGGTGTTAGTGGATCTAACTAATCTTTGTGGACTGTCGTGTACCGATGCTTCTCTCATTTTCTCGGCCCGCTCTTGGTGTTCGCACTTGGAGTCCACGCTCAGTGTTCTGTACGGTGCCTTCTATGGTGTCGTGCAGCTACTCTGCACCAGCACTCTCATCAAGAAAGGTCTCGTGGGAGAACATCAGAGGTCCAGTAATCTTGGACCATGTAGTAAAGCCGTTCTCTGAAGGATTTGCATCAGTCCAATGCAGAAACACTAATCACACTTATCTCTTCAGAAAGGACTCTGTACTAATAATGTGATGCAGCTATGAGATATATTTCTGACATTAAAGACAGCCTGAGATCAGTATAAACAGTGCATGGATGGATGTTTGTAACATGCTGTTTGCAAGGCTTATATAATTTATTTAAGGTTTGGCGACTGACAGTGCCCTGTGTCCTATACTAACCAGGATTAAAGGCTGGGGGATGGATGAAAAGTTGTTAAAGATGTGCTTTATTGTTTGATTAAATAAAAGTAGCTAAAATGCTTCGCTCTGCACACATGCTACAATGAAAGATAATCTTCTTTAAATACAGATCAAGTTAATAGGATATTAAATGACTTTCATGAAACAAGTTTGAGTCAGGTTTAAATGAAAGTAATGCTTCCTTCTATAGTCAAGCAAATTGCGGCAAGCTCATAAGCAGGAATAAGCAATGCGGTCAGCAGACACAGGACAGAGGAGGAAAAAACCCTTTTAGGGCTTCGAAATATGGGACGGATGAGACTAATAATCACATGGGCAGACTGCGCATTTCAGATAAATACACAAGGGGGCACTGTAGAGATCTTATGTAGAACTGCCTTGCTAAAAAGCAATAAAAGGAATTCCCTTTTACATGCATGGACAAAATTCTAGACTGCATAGGAATGACTAAAGACTGAGACCAAGTCCAAAGTAATGGTCACTCATTGCAGTAACTCTGTTGTAATCATTTCTGCAGTGCAAGACAAAATGAAATACACAATCACAGTCCTTTATATATGGCATTACATGTCGAAATACATTAGTTAAACAACTAATGAAATACAGGATTACTGCAGGGAATGTGTGTGCCATCATAAATACCCACATACGGAGCTCGACAGAAAGGACAAGGCAATGAATGTGTCTAGACATGTTATTGGTGATAATTGCAGCAGTTAAGTGCCAGTCAAAGGAGTAGAAAATTGCAGAACACATCCCAAATGCTAAAAACGTCTTTGCACATTGTTTCTAATCATGAATGGTGCTTAGAAAATGGTTGGCTTGGCCAAGGAGTGCAGGCTGGTGCGTGGCCATTTGTGAATGCCAAAGTCATCAATTTTCATCCTATTTAAAACCAAAAGACTAATTGCTAAGGACAAATCTAGGCATCACTTTACCCAGCCAAATATTACATGTCAAAATAAAGAGCAGGGACTTAGCAAAGCTGTAAATTACTGCAAAATAGTGGCTGCGTGTTTAAAACTAGGATATTTGGTCATCATCTCCTGAAGGGGATCTAGAGGAAGCAAATGATTTTTGCTGTCAGAAAGGTGCAAAGTCTCATCCTGCTATAACTAGCGCTCGATGATTAAGAGTTACAGGTCTTGGGTAGAGTGGAGACAGTTTTATAAACGGTGCTGAATTACAATAGTGCCTGAAGACCGTAATTATCAAGAAGCTCTTAAACCAAATAGCCACCCGTTGCAGAGAGCCAATCTAGTGTTACAAGCTGGCCTCGTTGAGAAAAGAGATTGCCAGATGGAGGTGGAAATAATTACGGTACAAACCAGTGCGAATGCTTGGAGGAGAGGAGATGAGCACTGGTATTGCGAAACAGGGAAGAGGTCTTAGAAAATAAAGTTTGCTCAAGGGAACATTGTGTGGGAAGTTTTCCCAGAAGCTCATGAGCCAGGAAAACACCCTGGACAGGCCGGGCACATACACTACGGGGAATTTAGATACACTGATTTATACAACGCCATAACGTCTTTGTACCACAGAAGGAAACGGGGAAAATGTGTAAGCTCCAGCCACGAGGGGAGGGGGGAACAGGATTTGAACCCCCAAACCAGGAAGCATGAGGCAACATCATTACCCACTGTGCAGCACCTAAGTTTTAACCAAAAAGTCATTACAAAAGATTATAAAGTGATAACTGACAAATCACTGGCAAATATTTTCTTAATTATGAATTATATTTTAATATCTCCTTTTTAAACCATTCCTTTAAAAAAAGTTGCAGAAATCCAATCTAATGTAATAAAAATGTGCCGGCATGTTAAATCACACTTTCACCTAAGCCGCAGCTCCTGGTGAGTGGATTACGCAACAGAGCAGAGAAAATATCCAGCAATGTACACAGGAAAGGACAAAACATTTGATTATGTGTGACCTTTAGAGTAACTAAAGCAATACTTATCTCTTCAGATGATGTTTTATACGTCTATTTAACTCCGATGTATTTCAATAATTGCGCTTAATGATGACTCACCATGCCCTTTATTAAATGGAAAAAATGAGATACAAACAGATTCAAAGATATGTTTGATATAGATGGAAACAGTCAGTTTTGAAGATGCATGGATGTTTAGTTAGAGATCAGCGATGCCGCTCCTTTAGTCAACAGTGAATATTAATACAAAATGAGAAAAACAGCCTTTTGGGCAAGGATCGCTAAACCACTTACATATGGACTAAAGAACAAGATATTTCTCTGTATTTTAATATACACCCGGTTAAAAGAATCTGTATAATTATCACAATGCCAATCCCTGGAGAATAGGAAGACTTATTTATTCCATTTCCCTGCTGCCTGTTAACCTGATCATTTTAACAGTCTAACTGGAAGGCTATTTGGAAAACTATGTGATTGGTATTACACCATGAACAGTCAAACTAAACATTTGCCCTTACATTGATGGCAGCCTCTAGCTGTGCCTGTGGTCAGAAGGTTGCCGGTTTTAGCCCAGCCTTGGCCGAACTGAGACATGCCCATGGGCCCTTGAGCGAGGCCCTTAACCCCCCTGGCTCCATGGGCATCACTATGGGTGGCTGCCCTTCGCTGCCAAGCTTGCTGGCACCTACATCTGTGTGTCAGGAAGAGCAAGATTGGGCAGGCAAAAGGAGAATTTATGACAGAAGTGTCATGATTATTAATCCCAAATCCTGGCAAACAGAAGCTGAAAGTGTCCGTCAGATGGCTGACAGGCAGCGGAGGAGCGAACAAAAGACCAGCCGGCAATAATTATGGAATCACGGTAGCTCCGTAGAAAGCCTTTGGGGCTATGTTCCAAGTGGGCAGAGACAGAGGTTCATGCCTTTCTTCCTGAAGACATTTAAAACTCGCTGGGATTTTACAGTATGCACAGGGAACCAGGCAGAGATAATTATGCTAAAGTTACTCCTTTGGCTGGCCAGCTGGGTCACACCATGGATGTCAAAAAGCATTGCAAGGTGATGAGGACGAACTGGCCACCTGGCTGATTGCATTCTGGGTAAATTAAGCAATTAAGTGTTCAGCTGAAAGAAAGAGTGACATTTTCCCATTGGCATCTATCAACAGTGCCAGATGTTGAAAGAGTGTATCTGTATCTGTCCTCATCATCAGTATTGTTATTACATAGTCAGGGCGACATGGTGGTGAAGAGGTTAGTGGTGTTGGCTCATGTCACTGGGACCAAGGTTCACCCCAGACAGAATGCCCATCGAACACAGGGCACAAGGAAGGGGACACCCCGGACAGAATGCCCATCGAACACAGGGCACAAG